>JAQQZX010000039.1:27102865-27119894 GCA_030068355.1 Notoglanidium maculatum
ATGGCATCAGTTTATCTAATTTCGACAATAGATCAAAAAGTTGACCTGGTAGCGCAAAACCAATGTGATTTTTGGATATAGTGCATTAAAATTATCCTAGATCAGCTATAAAAAGTTAGACCTTTTTTTCACTGTTGACCAGTGTTATACATTCGCTCCTGACAGTCTGTAATGGTAAGGAAGCAACACTTTCTCAAGGGCTAAAGAGAAGATTAGTGCAGGAGGCACTTTCTCAACACACAGGAGACAAGCTGTATATTTCTGTTATAAGACATTTGGGACATTATTGTTGATCAGGTTTAAATTAACGTCGATAGATGTCGTCTCCGGTTCCAGTGCTTACAGTTTCTATCCTCTTCGGGACAGAGGAGTTTACAGTGTTTTGGTCTCACTGTAGTTTGACAAACTGCGTTGCCTTGTTGCACTTGAGAGAGAATGACTGCTTATAGTTGCTATAACATAAGTAGTAACAGGACAAATCTTCATCGCAGACGTTCTACAACGTTAAACGTAACTAAAATATGACGCGCCGTTGTAATTGTTGCGCTATAAAAGCATTACCAGAGTTGACGGAAAGTACTAACAGTAACTCAGCTTCATCACACTGATTATTTTCCTAAAACCGGACAACCCCAAGTGTTTCATTCCTTAAATCACGACCTATAGCTGTTCAAAATGTTGAGCAAGAACTGTCTTTTTGTGCTTTCCTTAATACAATCTTCTGAATAATACTGTAAGTAGAGTTATGTATTTGTTACATTACTGACCTTCAGGGAACTGAAATACTCATTATTTTAGGCCATTATGCTCATTCGAGTTTATGCATCGCTAAAAATCAAGCATCAGGGAAATAATGGTGATGAATGTGTTGCTTCCTGTTGCTGTCATCATTCACCTAAATAACAATATGAATATAAATCTCTTGCAGTGAAGAGATTCAGAACGACCTCTCGTAACCTCGCAGAACGTTCCGAACCGTTCACTCGGTGTTTAAGTATGGATAGATGATGGAACAATGG
This sequence comes from Notoglanidium maculatum, assembly GCA_030068355.1. NCBI lineage: Eukaryota > Metazoa > Chordata > Actinopteri > Siluriformes > Auchenoglanididae > Notoglanidium > Notoglanidium maculatum. The sequence continues at coordinate 27,103,885 of JAQQZX010000039.1, forward strand.
TACAAACTGAGGTAAATGTGGAGTATTCAAGAATTTTCTATATTCATTCGTAAAGTTGGAACTCCAACGTTGTGTTCATCAATTTAAACATCAGAAGGATGATGCGGTTACTGGAAATATTTATCTCCTGCCTATGTTACCAAAAAAAAAGTTGAATTAGTTATATTGTTGTTGTAATGAATATCTATAACCTTCTTAGATCATCGACGTCATTCACGGAATACAAATTATATGTCTGTTTGTATAACTGTTAAGCGCATGATATTTTCCTTCGAATGATCATCAACGCCACAGAAATGTGCTCGGGAAAATGTCACGTCGGTAGAATGCGGGTTTTTCTCGGCGCGGTGTGTCAGTCACATCAGCACGGAAGCGATTTCTCTCAGGGGAAGCGAGATCGCTTGTGTGCTCAGAAGAACGAATTGACGTTTCTAGTTGTTGATGTAAAAGCACTCCTAGACCTCAAGGTGGGTGGACAAAAAACAAAACAGAAATTGCTGTGGGGAAAAAAAAAGTTGAACCTGATTACAGGCTGTTTTTGTCTCCTCCAAAAGCAGCATGATGACATCAGTCCATGTTAGACGTCCATCAGTTAGTGGAAGGTCACTGAAACGAAGACAACTGAAGCTGTGGTAATGCAGTGAAAAGAGATGAATTGATGATCCACACTAGTTGTTGGGCAAAAAAAATAAACACTTTCCTTTCCATGATTTTGGAAACACCGTCATTGTTTCTTTTCCCCTTCTCCTGAGAGCTAGGCATTACTTACTGTACACAACAATCAAACAGCCAGTTTACCAACATAGAACTATGAATTTCTATTTTCAATGAAAAACATTGCACTTAGACAGCGATTATTAAAAAAAAAAGGTTTCCAAAACTAATCCATATTGGAGAAATCTTCTATTGACTTGACAGTTTTTAGGTATCTTCGTCCCTACTGCCTTTAGTGCAAGAGAGTGCAAAAATTTGCGCACCCCTAGGAAAAAATTACATTTATTTTGTTAAACATTCCGTGAGTGACCGATCAAATGGTGCATGTTAAGATATTAACGGCGAAAGAAAGAAGGACCGTCAGTTAAAATGTTTCTTAACGTGGTCAAAATATTCTCTAAATCCCTGTTTGCCTTTATCCTCTGAACAGCTTGTGAACACAATTTTTTCCTTCTGTTCGTCAAAAATACCGCCTTGAGACCTGGCGTAAATATCGCCGGTGCAGCACTCGGGGGCAAACAGGCTGTCGGGCGCGTGTAAGAAGTCAGAAACAATTTTATATCGACTTCTCACTGCAACAGTTTGCCTGGTATGATCATTTTTAACTACTAGCCATTTTCCTAGACTGTATCGTGGAAATTTCCCCCGCTTTTGGGCTAACATTCATCACCGAGCAGCACAAAAAAAAAAAATTATCCAGGGTCTATCACAATTATGTTACACCCAGGGGTGGAAATTTCATTTCACTCTTCGGGGGACAAAGACAGACAGAAATATTTCCCGAGAGCAATTTCTGAGGAGGACGCCGATTTAAAAAAAAAAAAAAAAAAAAAAAAAAAAAAACTCTTGACAAACTTAGTTGAAACTCCTTCCTGCTGTCTGACTGTCCCTGGTCTTCCTGTCTCTCTGTGTCCTCTGCCTTATGACATCACACCATTATGCCATTATATTAACATTTCCATGAGCCTATGTACTACATTTCTTTATTGTGATGATTTCATCAAACTGCCTTTGATCTTACTGGGACTTTATTAACTTACTTGGCATTTTGGTTCCCTGAAAATGATCGTATATCCCTTTTCCTTTTTTGGCTGGCTGACAACACACACACACACGCACACAATTCACCAGAACAAACATTTGTATGGAGGTACATCTACTCAATCTACTGAGTGGTGGAAGGAAATAAACCAGTTTTACACGTCCGCTGCTTTGAGTGAAGATTTGCAGACTGGTCTAGCCTCGACACTTACAGGAGCTCAACTAACACTGAGCTACAACAAATCGTACCACTCAGTTTAAGTTTGAAACTTAAACGCATTGCTTTACTTTAGTGCTTTAATTTGCACACGTGCTTTCAATACAAATTATTATTAATATTTACATGACATAGTTAGGTTTACAGTGATGTATTGGGGACAACCCTCAGGAAGGTGTTTATTTTTCTCCCATACTCCATGGAACGAAGATCCATTTTTATATTGGCCTCTTGCAGATATATTTTGAAATTTTTTAATTTATATAATATATATAAAAGTCTTCATGACGACCGAGCGAAGAAACCAACCCGGCGCCATCGTGGCTGCACGTCTGAAAGATTGCCGTCACCAAAGACGATTTACATTCGGAAAGGAATAACACGGGCAATACAGGAAATCCATTTTGATTGCCGCAATTCATCTGCCGTAGCCGTGCGCGTTTCCTCTCATTCAAACTCATGAAATATTTATGCAAGGCTGCAGTAATGGTTTTAGATGGACCAATTACTGTGAGATATGGATCACGACAGCTCGCACCCTAATGACCGAAATGTGAATTATATCCTGATTTCTAATGCACTTCCTGTCAGGACTACGGTCACCTTGTTGACAAGATGTGAATGTATAGAAGGTGGCTGTTCCTTCATTTTTTAAATTTTTTTTTTTCCCTCAAACTGCTTGAGAATCTTTTTTTTTTTTTCCCTCCTGTGCTCCCAAGAAATCCATTTTCACACTGTAACTTAATTTAGCCTCCATCTGGCATCAATTCAAAGGCATGTCACTGAGATTTTGATTTACAGCAATCAGCTGAAAAAGATTTATGCACCTGGAGTCTAATATATACTTTACATCAGCGCATTGAGCAGGTTACATTTCTGTTGCACGTGATTGACAGCTAGCCATTAGCTGTGTGTGCAACCGTGGATCTCGGTAGAGTGGAAATTTGTCTAGCTTATCTTATTTGATACTGGCGATGAGAGGCCTGAAAGCCGTGCCTTTCAGAAATCCAGAATGTCCTCTCGAAAGCGGAGTGTTTTTCTGAGGTGAAAACATTAAGGATTCAATTTCTAATCACGGCTTTAATTTCTGCTTCGGCTTTGATTTATAATGCGAGGTGGTGTAGCTCTGGTGCTTTTTTTTTTTTTTTTGGTAATAAAAGGAGAAGAGTTAATTATCTGAACTTTCTACAATGTCTTTTTCATTATTACATCCCTTTGGAGAAATTAAATTAAATGTGCGTGTGAAAGTCGGGGAAGAATGTCGGAAATCCTTTCAGAAAATCCGAGTTGGTGTTAACATGCAGCAGGAACTCATTAGGCATGGAATAAAACCGTGTTCGTCCCAAACTGTTCCACTTCTATCACAGCCAACAATGGTAATGTTTATTAATAGAAAAAAAGATGTGCTTTCTCATCAGTTAATAGTGGCATATAATGATGAACTTAATCGAAACTTCTCATAAATGTTAATTAAATTAACCCTTGTGAAGTTAATAATACAGAAAAAAAACAAACATAGCTTGTACTGAGAAAATGAAAAGTGTAAACTCTTCATATTGTAAAATAAATATTAAACATCTTACTGTTTCATGTTTTTATTTGTTGAGTAACAGCATTTTAAAAATGTGTTTATAGAAATCGCTGTGAATGAGCTTTAGAAACAGCAACATATAAAAAAAAACTACTGTTCTGGCCAATCTTATGTGAGAATTCAGCAGCGCTGTGATGTAACGCATCATAATACAAGAGCCTATCAGGAGGCAGTATGCAAATGTTTTGTGATTCTTATTTGCATATGGATTTCTTTAAGGGGGTTGAAACTGAAACTGTGTTCTTTAGCCTAGTCGGAGCCAAAGGCTGTTTCATTGTACATTTGGAGATGTTTATGGTGATATGGGGTATGATTGGTGGTTGCAGCTGTTCTTCCAGTTTCTTACATGAAAGCCTACAAAACTGCCCTCACTTGTTAAATTTCCTATCAATGTTGCATGAGTGTAGAATAGATGGGCTTTCAAATCAAGGCCCTCGAGGAAAAGTTCATCACTTAAGTAAACCTTTGTTGCATTATGCATTATTTAGTAACACATTTCTCAGTTCCTGATTGCTTCATCACGGCGTTATTGAATTCTTGATTATGGTTTGCAGGAAGGCGCTCTGACGGTAGCGCAGCTCCAAGGCAGATCCCAGGTTTATCAGAATCTTAGCCAAGCAATAAATAAATGAAAAGAACCGTTTGTTTCCTTTATACGCTGATGTTTCTGAAAGGACATGGAAGGAGCCGGCGATTTATAACGGATAAAAAGTATGTGCCCCTCTTTAATTGATGTAAATGTGGACCAATCGCTGTGGTGCAAGTTGAATACAACACTTTGGGACATGCTGCTGTTAGTAACTAATCAACATCTGGGTGGTAACAGTAACGTCGCTTCATCACATCGTTGTAATGTTGATTATTTTGCTTTAACAGGACGCTCTGACGTGTCTTTTTTCTTTCTCTTCATAATGATTGCATGTCAGAGTTCCTTCTTACCAGTGTCTGGTAACCTGTCAATCAATCGACCGACCAATCAGTCTCAAAACTCTTAACCTTGGCTGCTTCCCAAACTTATCCAGAGGCTTTATTGATGCACGTCCCTTTTCATTTTTTTTTTTTATCAAGCCAACTGTAAAATTGAATTTTTAAAGTATGCAGCAGGGTCTCTTAAATTATTGTTCGAGTAAACCATGTTTAAGGAAATAGACAACCAAAATATCCCTTATGATGGTAAAAAGACGTATGTTTCCGTCAGGCTTTATGTGCATAATGTTAAACGTTGACCTGAAAATGCTTATTTTCATTAAATAGAAATTTTGCAGTAGAAACGCACGGCCTATACACAGGGCACTGGTTTATTTTTTTTGTCAACATTTCTATCATAATTCTGTCTGAGCGAATTTCTCTGAACAAAAAAACAACGTAGAAACAAAGCGCTTAATCTCAAAATCGCTTCCCAGCAAATACAAACCTCACAGTTTATATATATATATATATATATATATAACGGCTGCACCGTTGTGTTTACAACAGGAATTATTTATTATTTCTTAGATATTGCACCATTCAGATATCGGGGGGGGCAAAAAACCAATTCGATCTGAAACTATACCAAATACCTAGAAGTGAACATCAGACAATTGCTACAACATAATGCAGGTTAATGTGGGTCAGGTGTTAACACCGGTAGCCACATGGCCTAATGATAGCACGTGCTAATGTTTACTTCTGAGCAAAGCAAATGCGTCGGAGCTGCTTTCATGTCAACCGTGTGGAAATACTTTGCAACGGAAACGACTTGTTGTTTTAGAAACGCATTTGTTATTTTAGAGACACGTTTTTATTACTTTTACACCTTATATTTATTTATATTGCAATACGTGAGTTTTTAGTACTTTAGTGCTTCACTTTAAAAAAAAAAAAAAAAAGAAAAATTTTTTTTTAGTTTTCGTCGAAAAAAAGTATTGGATGGCTGAACTTTTTTTTCTTTTCTTTCAAATTTGAGGTTACTTTTTATTGAAAATTTCAACCCGTCAAAGCTTACGAATTTCGCTTGCACCAAGAACAAATGATGTATAAACATTATGCAGAATTTTAAACACATATTAAATGGGGAGGATTTAAAAGTAAGGGTTTTTTTTTTATTTTATTTTACAAAAAAAAAAAATTTCTATACAAATCCAGCTCTTTGTAACAGTCAGAGTTATTGCTCTGACGAGAAGGAAAGAAATTCAGATGTAATGATAAAAGCATCAGTAGCACCAATTATGCTAATCTCACTTAAGTCCTGGAAAAGAAAGGCCAACAGTCTGGGAGTCGGTGATGATATCTTAATGGCGTATTCAGAGTTCAGCATTGTCTACGGTTCTAATTGAAATGCTGCTCTTACACACACTGATTATCGGTGAGGGGTGTTCGTTTGATTTGCTCACATCGGGGTGCGCTGATAAGGGCACTGTGTTTTTCTGTTTGCTTAACGAGTTTAGCGAGGGCAAACACGGACGCGTAATCCCTTGTGCATGTGAGTGCACGTTTGTGTGTCAAATATGATACCTGTTATGTTAAACTGAGAGGCGAATTTATTAAGCACGAATGGTCGCCAATCATCGTGCGATTGCCTCGGAGAGCGCGTAATCACATCCAATCAGTGTTTCATTCTCTTCAAATGTCACGATTTGGACTTCGCATGGATGGGAGAGTTTTCTGAGACAGATTCAAGCCTGAGGCTGGTGACTCGACCAGCAAAGGCAGACCCGAATCCGCCAGGACGTCCACGGAGACGCGCGCTCGGACCTGACACTTCAGACCTCCAGGGATCGGTTCCTCTGCGCGTATGAGGGAAAACACGAGAATGTTTAATATGGCTGTAAAACAGAGAACAGGGAAGCTGAAATGACAATGATATTTGACTGACACGTTTATGCAGATTTTCTGAAAGACACTGATTTAATAATCAATCATTGTTCCAGCGTGACGCTCATTTCCAGAGCATTTCGTGGTTTCCTCTATAAACAATTGTCTTACAACTGTGACTGTGTTATAACAAAGTAAGTCGGACGTTTCACAAAGTTAAATGTATAAAATGAGAAGCAACTATGATTTGTTGTTTCTTAATTGATAAATTGTTGGGATTTGCTGTCATGTGCAAGGAATAAAGCACTTCAGGGCTAGCTGTTTTAGGAAAGTAACGCCGCGTCATCACGCCAACTTCACCTTGAAATTCATACTTTGGTTGCAAATACGCTCAAAAAACTGTGGAGCACCCGAAGCGATTATCGGCGACATTACGAATGAATAAATCGTAGGAATTTCTCAAGGTCCGAATTTTATTGGACATTAATTATCACGATAAACCTTTGAACTCCGTGTGCTTAACCTGAGCTGTGACCGATGAGCCGGGTTATTACTTGGTCCATTAAACTGTTAGCAGGAAAGAACACAGGTGACATCTTTTTATAGGCAATTATTTTTTATGTAGCCGTAATTGTTAACTTTTCGATGCACCACCATGCTGTTGTGAATTTTTTTTTTTGTCTCATCGTGTTGGTCTAAATTCGTTTTTAATCGTCTCTTAATTTTTGCTGGGGAAAAAAATGCGGCATGTTTCATCAGTCCGTATTTTCTATCCCCCACTTTTTTTTTTAAAAGTCACCCTTAAAAACCGGAAAATTTCTTCGACTTGAGAAAAATGGAAACCTCTGAGACTGTAGAAAATCGAATCAAGGACCACTTGTACCGTAAACATTTGCAGAACTTTCAGACTAAAGTCGCCAACTCCGAAAACACCCCATCATTCTGGTATTATTTATCCGTAGTTCTTTCTGTGAGGACGCATTTATGTAGCAACATCGGAAGGAGTCTCAAGTGTCAGCGCTTCATAAAAATCCCTCGTAAATCCCAGGAGAATTAAACTCGGGGCCTGCGTGAGCCGGATCTGAATAGGAGTAACTTTCCCTGTGTAAATATTGATGTAACGTTTGAATCCTTTATTATTTAACAATAATCTTTATTGTTTTTAATTTTCCATAAAAAGCACTCGGACCGTAGTTCTGGCTGCAACACAAATCAAAGTTTTATATTAATGTGCTCATAACCTGATTAAAAGACTTGCTCATATGGCGACATTTTTTGTAAGGCGTTGTTTATTTAGCAGTTTTGGAAGGAATCTCCGTTGTCGGCGTTAGAAATAAATCCCAGAAAAATTAAATTGAGGGCGCGCGTACGCCGAATCCGAATACATTTTGGCGTATTTTGTGAACTGAAGTCGCCGGCTATAATCCTTAGAATTTCCAGCCTTCCTCCTAAATTAATTTTGATAAAATTGCCCGTCTGCTCACTATAACGTATACAAAATCATGAAGAATAAGCCTGGACTGCCAATTCCAATTCCCCCTGCACAGCAACTCATTCATAAAGCCGTCTAGACTTCTGTCATATGGTTATAAAATCAGAATAATGACAAGAAAATGCATAATACTTTTATTAACTGGCCTCGCTACCATCCAAATGCCATCCCGGTACACGGTGTGCATACTGTATTCATGCCTTAAATGTCACCGAACATTACAGAAATAATTCTTGCTTTGGGTGAAAATTACAGTTAAAAAACAACAGCAGCTTTTCTTATACAGAGAAAGAAAGACAGCAAGTGATACAAATCAGGCGTGACCTTTTGAACAGTGACCTTTCCAGTCAGGTCATGGGTCCTTTTTTTAGCAGGTCTGCTAAGACAGATGGCATTTTGAAACCTGTGTCGCAATATGTTAATCCCAGGGTGATCAGGTCGAGTTCCATTTAAACAGATCCCGACGGGTTTGCGTTGGCGCGAAGTTAAAGACGGTTCAAATGGCACTCTATGAAGACGCTCCGATTGGTCAGAAAGTGTTGATTAGTTTTCTCTGACAGCAGCAGTGCTGCGAATCAAACGTTTACGTTGTCATAATCCCGTTTCTATAGTAACCGTGTGTTCCACATGATATAATTGCTGCGGCGATGTTTTAGTGTTTCAGTGCTTTGCAGCAGTTATTGCTTACACGTTCTTTTTGCCTTATTAACTTCAAAAGAAAGAGCATTTATAGCTGCTATAACGAGAGAGAGAACAGGAGCTAACTTGCTTTAACAGATAAATAAATAGATAAAAAGTACAGCATGATGCTCTTTAATCAATAAATAAATGCAAATCATTGGTGCAGCAGGAATTACTGTATACTCTGACGCACGTGGAGAATGATGTATAGTCGGTCGTGTCCAGACTGAATACGCTGAGTGTATGGCTTTAAGGGTTATGTTTGAGATAATGGGCAGGGTTAGCACTGTTTGCTTTTATTTTGGCTACATTCCCATACAAAATGTTCACCATGTTCTGGCATTTCATAATGATTCCAGTCATATGAAAATCCCGAAAGCTTAGTTTTAGACTCGGTGTGTGGTTCGCGTTCATAACTTTTCTTACCATCACATTCTCTTTACCAAGGTCACATTGTGATTTTTTTTTTAAAGCTGACGAAAAGCTTTTTGGCTTTATTTTTCCCTCTGTTCCTCTCTGTTAAGAGTGCCGAATTGACCCCTGCTGCCTGACCGTGGACAGGGACGTCTGAGGTCTCTGAAATTTCATAAAGTTCACTTGGTATATCTCTCGGTTGGAAGTGCAAAATACTGAACTTCAGAAGTCTGCCCTGAGGACGTCAATCACTTTTAATCATCACTGTTACGCTGCGAGGTAGGGAAAGCCAGAAAGAGCAATCAGATAAGGCTAGAGGTGACGTGTGTGTGTGTGTGTGATTTCTTTTTTCAGTATTGCTTGGATTTGTTGGGCAAAAACTTCAAAGCAGATATATTAACCAATAAATCTGACATTTATGGCTGCAGAGTTGGAGCTCATTGTGTCTAACGATGGCAGTCCGTCTTCTTCCTGTTGTTAACAAACCTCCAGACTTCCTGTCTGCTGTCTACTAAAAGTCAGGCAGGTTTTCATATGAAGGATTTTAGTACCAAAAAAAAAAAACATTAAGGAAAAAAGCAACCTTGAGAAATATTTTAACATGTATTATTATTAAGTTTAGTAAAAGTGCTGTTTTAATGCTAGGGTTTGTGACACACTATAACAATTATAGTAATCAACATAATCAACTTCTGCAACTTTGTTTGCTATAGTCAAGGACATGCAACCAAACCAGCATACTCATTTTGTAACTTATGATATTAATATTAATCAGCATAGACTCAGTTTTTTCCATAGAGATTTTTTTTAGCAGTTCTCACAACTGACTTTGTATGAGATGTTTTGAAATTTGACTAGGTCCTCGTTCTCATCACCATTGTTTCCCCGTTACTATAAGATTCCAATAAGGTGATGGAAAATGTAACTACTGACCAATTCTAATAAAGCCATCGCTTATAGTACTGCTTATATGCCAAAGCAGGATTCTTATAACCAGATTTATAGGAAATGGCATAAATCGTCTGAAGAGCTGTTAAAACGTGGTCCAGTTTTCAACATCAGCTATAATTAAAATTCGAATAACTTTCCGTTCATGATTTAGTTAATTTAGCAGGAAAGAAGGGGGAAAAACGTTGTCCCGTTAATATATTCGTTTCTGGCAAATCAGTTCTTTAGCAGGGTTGGTGTACACAGATTGCTTTCATCTGCTTTCTTTTTTATTAGGTTATATCAGCTACACCAGGGACAAACTGCGTTGAAGGGTTTTTAATAATTAAATAATTTAGTAGTCAAGCTGCCCGCAAACTGCTCAAAGATATTTTATTTTAGGGCATGAATTTAGCTTTTCATGGAACTGTGATTCTGCGCACACGTTCCCATGTCCTGACACACACACTTCCAGCAGCTTCAACTGATTACTCAGAGCTTTATGCAGACGTAACAAAGGAATGTTTTGTCTGAAAGGGGCTTTGTTTGCTATTTTCACCTGATTGAGGAAGGACAAACATGATGTGTTCTGGCTTTGAAATGTCCTTTGTGTTTTTTACACCTGATTTCTGTGATGTTTGACAAGCGGCTTATTTCTACGTTCAGGGGTAAACACGGCATACAAAAGTGCTCGGGTTAGCCGCTCTGCGCGGAACCCGAGCAGGACATCCGGGCCGTGATCTCGCACAAGAAATTTGGAAGTCAGGAAACTAACAACAGGAAGCGGATGTGGATGGGGAACCTCGGTTCCTGATATTTTCCGTTTCCGGTTGAGAACACGGCGTGTGCGTTCTGGCTGTTGCTTCTCGTCTATGCTTTTTCTTTTTCCCATTTCGTTCCACTTTCCGTGTTTGTATGCATTGACCTCTGTATGTTTTGATATTTGTATTTTTGCACTGTTGTTGTCCGTCCATCTGCTGCATGGCAGTTATGGTGGATCTCCAGACCCAGTCTTAAGCGATGGACTTCCCCAGGCCTCGATTCCCCATGCATGACGTCCCCACCTGCTGTTGCTCTTCTCTCATGGAGCGTTGGCATGATCGCTCTGAGTGGTCTCAGGGCTGCTCAAAGCACTGTGCGGCAAAGTGCCGGTGCTCATTTTGTAGCTCCATGGTGCGGCGTCCTGTACGGCGTCGCCTTGTGGTATTGCGGGACTTACCTGCGTAGGCCATGAGTGTGACTATTACCTAAACCATTTCAAAGCCTCATTCAGTTCAAGGTGAAGAAGAAAGAGATGTTACATTTATGTCATTTTGGCAGACGCCCTTATCCAGGCTGTCTCACCAGCCTCGCTCTATGACTATGTTGTGTCTGAAAACTTCCTGTTAGAACCTGGAGAGCCCTTTTATAAATGTTGCGTAAGCATCTTTTTACAGAAAACTTAGCCTTGGCAATAATAACACAATTTTAACTCTCTTTATTAGCAGTTTTAGATTGTTAAGTCCTAAGGAATTAGCAGTGAATCAGCCAGCACCACGGTCACTACTGATATAAAAAATGAATCATCTCATGCTCAGATTTGGGAATTCAAGAGCTCTGTGGTATTACATGGACATAGCTGAACGCTAATGCTAGCCACTGTCGGATACAATAACAAATGTCAGTCGTAGCACAAGAAATGTGCGACAATTCATTGGCAGTGAGGCGGCGCGGCATCGTCCCACAAGTCTTTTTCTCTGTCTCTCCTTTCTGCATTCATGGCAAGTTAATGAAGCACGTGCTACTCTGTTTTAGCTCCGTGCTGGTTTGCTTCAATTATCGATCTACGGGATTCGCTTCGTCAGACCCTGAAGCGTCATTCGACATGACATTCCTTTCCATCACGTCGACAAAAAAAATAAAATAAAAAAAATTCCGAACAGTCAGTCCTCACACAGGGCGCCATTTAATGTGACCGCCATCCGTTCACAAGTATCGGAAAGCTGACAGCTAGCATGGACGCCACTGTGCATGAAAATAACCTTCATATGTTGCCTCAGAGCATCTCTGCATGACTTCATTTGAGTCCATTAACATCTGACCTGAGCTGACAAAGTGTAGATTGATAGCTAAGTGTGGCCACTGTGTGAGTCTGTGTAGAAATAGTAGAGTGTAGCATTTTGTCGAGGAAAACAAGAAGGATAAACATGAGCCATGAAAGAAAAGACAAGACAAGACAAGACGTTCTGCGTACATTAGTCATAGACGCGTAATGCTGTTCTTTCCAATGACCTCTGACAACCATCTCTCTCTCTCTCTCTCGATTTGCCCACTCCTCTGTATTTGTCACTTCTTCTCTACCACCATGGCCACTATTTTCGTTACTCCCAATCTCATGCCCCTCTGCAGCACAAGTGTGTGTTTGGAAGATAAGATTTCCAATATAAGACCCAATCACCCTTTATCAGCTCTTATATCAGGGTTGGGACAGACAACCGGGCGGCTTTAGCGAGGCATGTGAACGCTGCAGTGTCCAATCAGATAGCGCTGTAAGACATTGTGAGCGTCCTTGCGAGACATCTTTATCAATCGCACGAACCCGATTTTATGTCCGCCATATATTTTCGAGACTCATGGTTCACAGCTGTCAGCGAGATTTGCATTGTTCAAACACTATTGTGTGTTTTGTTGGGGTATTTTTTTTCCCAATATTTACACATTCTAAATAAGAACAAAAAAACATTTAAGATCCCGTGTTCTGCTTTTTCCGCTAGCGTAAGCTTGCGTCGATAGTCGGGAAAAGGCTCTGACAGAGAAAAAAAAAAACAAATTTCTATTTAAGTCTGAAAAACTAGCTAAACACGTGTCTTAAGTGTTATTAAATGATAATAGTTCATTCCCAACACTACCTATATAGCTGTGTAAATCCAGCCGGAAATTAAACCATAGTATAAAAAGGATGAATAAAACATCTGGGGGCATGCAGTTCTAGGAAAATAATCAACGACTGAGTGTAATGTGGCCGGAGTTACTGTTACCACCCAGAAGTTTCCGATTTTATTTCTAGCAGGCCAATATGCACGGCGTCCTAACACTCTAAGAACAAGTGCATTAATATTTCCCTGCCGTTGTAGAAATTTAATCAACACCTTCTGATGAATCAGAATCAAGAGCTACTCATTTAAATGAGCAGCTAAATTTCTCTCAGTAGCCTTCATCAGTACGCACCGCAGGTCTGCTTCATTTATGCTCCACTTTCCACATCATATCATTAACTAACTGATGGTCGTTTATGATCTGCATTCTGCAGCTGAACATTTAGAAATCCTGAAGATATATTTTTTTTTTTGTTTTTTTTTACTCAGTGACGAGTAAAACATAAAAAAGCATGAAGCGCCTAAACTCTTAAGCCGGTGAGAGACAGAAAGTAAGACGTTTCAAAAAGAAAAAGGCAATTGAGCGTGACGGAGAAACCATCTTTTTTTTTTTTTTTTTTTTGGCTGTAGAGAATGGACATTTTGGAGGAATGGAAAGCTGATAATATAGCTTGGAGAGGAGGTGGAGGAGGAGATATTCTACCCTTCAGCAGATGGAAGGTCTATCATTTCACTGCGAATCCAAGGGCATTCAAAGCGTACCAAAAAAAAAAAAAAAAAAGGCACGCTCTGCCTAGCTCCAAGTTTCTCTTTAAGATTCCTTTTCGATACAAAAGTTGAACATGTCAGTCACGACCAGTTTCGACTTAAAAAAAAAAAAACATGAGCTCCGTGCTCGTCTCTTTTAGTCAAGGATCTTACGGCTTTTCGAAAGTGAAATCCAAGGATTTTTTTTTTTACTCCATTTTTTTCCCCTCATGTGCAACTTAAATCAACATAGCATCATGGTGTGTTTCTATCATAATATGATGGATGTCTAAAAGAATCAATAATGGAAAAATAGAATAGTATCTTATTAATTCTGCGGAAAAACTGATGAATGTAAGCACGTAATGGCAAGTCTCGAATTCGATTCCAGCCATTACACTTGAACTACGTTGGCATAAAGGACGGAGTTTTAAAAAACAATATGAAAAAACGCTTTTACTGGAAAAGCGTTATTTTCACTGCTAATATTACCATCGACTCCGACTCCATTTGAGAAAATAAATCCATATAATGAAACACTTCTGTCTTGAAGACCTTCCTGTGTATACTGGCACGCTGTCTAGTAAAAAAAAAAACTCTTTCGTAGAAGCTGCTTTATAAAATCAAATAGGTTTTATATCTTTGGATCATCCAGAATCCCAAATTTCTCATTTGTACACATGCCGTGGTAAACTTGTAAACAAGTCAATAATGCATCAAATAGTAAGCATATATATATATATATATATAAAACAGCCAAAGTCTTTAGCAAGACGCACTGTGAAACACTAATTTAGCAATGCTTAATAGTTTGTACCCTCACGAACTCCCTACTAACTGCATGTTATTACAATGCCAGTGAACTGAAAAATAGGTCTGATGAAATATAAAAGGAACACAGGAATGTACGAGAATAGGCTATTAATTAAACTAATGAGCTGTAGCTACAGTTTTGTTCCATTGTGCAGCCCTGAAGTGAAATGGTTTTTGGGCTTATTGGCCTTTTTCCATTGTGTTAGTATGCTCAAAGAGGCGACTTATAGCTCATTAGCTTAATTAACAGGTCATTAACTTAATGACCAAGTATAACGTATAAGGGCAGTTTCTTCCCATGGTCCCGGCATCAGTTCATTGAAATAAGTTAAGAAAAACTATAGGGAATATTTTAATCAAGAAGCTAAATTATGAGTTATCTGTTTGCTTGATTACTACTACTACTACTAATATAGTATTAATTAAGAAGAGCAGTACGTGGACAAAATATTGCTTCTATTTGATAAATACAGATAAAATAAACTACATCCTGATAATAATTGTGGATGAAATTCTCCCTTGGCATACAAATAAATTCCCCACGGCATCCTTGAACAGTTTTCTAAGCCTGTAAACCGTAAGAACCATCAAGTAAAGTTTTACACATGTCTGCTGCTTTCGCCAGTGTTTGAAATAGCTTGAGAAGCCGAGGTCTCAGCCGTGTCACGCCGACGCCGTCGGAGGAAAAATGAACTTTTTGCAGCAGTGCAACGAAAGAGGCGAAGTATAATCTGGTTGATATTGACCAGACGCTGAAACGCAATCAGCAGATATCGATTAGGCGCATGCAGATTCCAATCTTCAGGTTTCAATTCTGGGGTCACGGATCGCAGACTGCATTATCTGGCTGTTATCGCAGGCAGGAGAAACGAATTCAGCTCACTGCATATGCAGGGCAAATACTATTAGGCAAAGAATCGATAAAGTGGCGTGTGATGTTGAAATAAAGTCCAAGTAAATATGTTAAAATCATGGCGACCTGTTTGCATGCGGCGATATCAGCAGACTCGTACCGTTTTCATTAGTTTCTGTCTTTTATAGGTGGTTCTCTTCATTAAACTGTGTGAAATGACCTCAGAGAAGTGTTTTAATAATAAAAAAAGAAACTCAAAAGTTGACCTGAATTTGTGTAATGTTTGTATGTTACTGTATGTTAAATTGCTGAATTCCTGACATTGTGTACTGTAAATTGTGTAAGACTGCTCTGGGAAAGTTTTTTATTTTTATTTTCTTTTAATAGAACATTGTTACTTTCATATCAATTTTACCATAAAGCGTAGTGGTATGCACGGGACTGGTCTTCCCCTGAAGGAATTCTGACCTAGTCCACCCACTCCAAAGGAATTCAGAGAAATCCTGCCTACTCCCAGTGGAATTCGGATTCATCCTGGCTGCTCCCGAAGGAATTTTGACCAATCTTACCCGCTTCCAAATGAATTCTATCCAATAACATTCGTTCCCAAAGGAATTCGGCCCAATCCTACCTGCACCTGAACAAATTCTGACCAATCTCAAAGGAGTCATTCTCGAAGGAGTCATTCTCGAAGGAGTCATTGTTCAAGTGTGTTCAAGTTCAAGTGGCTTTTATTGTCATTTCAACGTATACTTGTGGTACAGTGTACAGTGAAACGAAACAACGTTTCTGAAGGATCAAGGTGCTACATATAAGGCAACAGAAGTACAAAAGTTGCACGTGTGCCACCGAAGACAACATCAGACAAC
>JAQQZX010000039.1:27119994-27158349 GCA_030068355.1 Notoglanidium maculatum
CTGGGTGACCCGGGGATCGAACCCAGGACCTTCTTGCTGTGAGGCGACAGTGCTAACCACCGCACCACCGTGCTGCCTGCAAATGATCATTTTGTTTAAAATAAATAAATCATAAATATCCTCAAATGCTCAAAAATATGCAGCTGTGAGTTTGTTAACACGGGATAAATATTTCATCCGATATTTCGAATACATTTCATAGGATGCAAGGTTTTTGCCCTGCTGGCACCGGAAACATCGAACATATGAACAACAACTGAACTGAAGATTAATATCCCTAAGACTAGTCGTAATTTCCAGAAAGAACTAATTAATTAGAGATATTGAGGCTTAATTCTGAGGAAATCATGATATTTATGGTTTTAATTTGTCCCCAAACAGCAGAAATGGGCTTCTGCTAATTTAATACCTGCCCTTCGGTCATATCAATTAATAATAGACGTACACGCAGTCTGTGTTCCCAAAGTGACTTTCAGGCCGCAGTGAAACACACTGCAGGTATTAAATCAATCTCTTCACCCCCAGCCGTACACTCCTTTAGGCAAATACACAAAGTGAAAGTGATGTTTTGCTTATGCAGCATGACCTTGAGTGTGATATTGCCTTTATACAACACTTTTATTATCAAGAATTTAATACCAAGTAAGTGACATTTCGGACAAAGGATCGGCTAGCTAGCTCACATTGATTTCCATTTTAGGTGCTTCCGGTGAAACTGGCAACCGGTCTTCCTTTTCATCTTCCTCTGACGAGCTTTCGTGTTCTATGTCAAACGTTATACTCCGGAAAAGTATCAT
The DNA here is from genome assembly GCA_030068355.1 of Notoglanidium maculatum. Lineage (NCBI taxonomy): Eukaryota > Metazoa > Chordata > Actinopteri > Siluriformes > Auchenoglanididae > Notoglanidium > Notoglanidium maculatum. Next base: position 27,120,792 of record JAQQZX010000039.1, read on the forward strand.
TTGCCGTGCACGTTGATGTCGTCGCCAACATGACCGAAGTGGAATTTATGGATTTTATATATTTATCTGGATTTATAATTTATAGGTCTGTTTAACAGGTTATAGTTGGAGTCTCCATGTCCATACGAGATTTTTGTATATTTATATATATATATATATTGTATATTTTCATACATCTATTTAATGCATCATATTCGAACATATTTACAGAACTGTAGTCAGTATTTTTATTTATTTAAAAAAAAAAAAAAAAAAAAAAAAGCCAGGTTATAACTGAATAGACGAATGAAGTTTGACATAAAAGGGAAACGGTGCTACACGGATGCCTTTTATTTTTCTTTTCTTTTTTTCTTCCTGTCTCCAGCTAATAGCATAAGATACGTGTGCAGACACAGAGCTTTTGTTAAATCGCTAATTCAGCTGAATCATGGCTCAGTAATGTGGCCACGTAATGGTTATTAAAGCTTTCTCCATCCTTTCAAACCTTTATTCTCGAGCCACAATGGCATCCCTGTAAATGAAACCATCGGGTTTCTGGTCACAGCGGCTCTGCGGCGCAGGCGCATCCATCACCTGCCATTGTGAGTGTGATGTTTTTTCCGTACCTTTCTTGTAAAGTCTGTTGTGTCTGAGCCTAATCTGATTGATTGCCTATTAATAGCGGTGAACCCGAGCGAGATTTACTCTTTCGTACGAGCAGAGACAGCTGCCATTTTTCATGCATAATGGTGTCCATTAAGGCTTTAAGTCTTCTCCAGTGGCACCTATACCCAGTAAGAGACGCATCCATTACTCTTGGCTTTTCAATCCCGATCTCTCCCGGAGATAAGCAACGACGATCCCGACGTGCTGTTTTGCAGCAGCAACAACAACAAAAATCCTCAGGCGCCAGTAAACATGTTACAGCTCCCCTCTCGACGTTTGAATATGCATGGACTGCTTTTGTGTGAAATCAACACGTTGGTTCATCTCTTGTTTTCTGCTTTTATATCCGAAACAGAGAGTGAAGAGGTTTACAAGAGACAAGTGCTGTCAATCACATGCATCGCCATGGGGATCAGCTTTCTGGGCACACTCTGCATGGCTCTGTACTGCCGGAACAAGTGAGTATGGTGCAGAATTCACAAGAGATCGGGCCGTTTCTCAAAGCGTAGCCGCTAAAAGAGAGGGGCGTTTGAACAGTCTCAAGGAAGCCAGAGAGATAATGATTAGGAGGAAGGATGGGCTTGGAATAAAAAGTAGCTCAAGGCTTCCAGGTGTGTGTGTGTGTGTTTCCACTAAAATTGGGTTACCTTCGTCTTCCTGGCACATACATCAGATTAATTACATCAGTGTTTAATAGTCCTGAAGGCTGTGGTTATGATTCAAACGAAGTGAATAAGCATTACAGCAAATGCATGACGGATGTCCGCAAAAAGGCAGCTGCCATCGTGGTTTCTTTGCCTTTATGTGTTTCAAGCATTCAGACATTTGCTGTGACCTTGGCCCCGGTCTGGATCAATTCCAGCCTCTAATCAGTTCATCTGCTGGTTACAGTGAACATTCAGCCATGAAAGCGGTTCTTGAGACATATATTGTGCTAACAAAAATCTCAGACGAATTGTATTTAGATTTATAGGTTTGCCGAGACGTTCCTAACAAACCAGTGAATAAAAACCAGTAACATCCAATCAGCCGCCATGTTTCAATGTCATGACCGTGATGCTGCATAAATCTACACTCTGGGCTAGAAAGAAATCAGCCCCAGCATCATTTCTTCATTATGTGCACGCCATTCTGTAAAAATCCCAAATAATCCGCTTTAATAGATTTTACAATTATACAATCAGATGTGGATGCCAAAAATGAAACCCTACATTGATCTTTTTTTTCCTTATTTTTTTTTTTTAGCAGCGCTAGCATACTGTATTTATTCCAGTCGCCCCGGGTGTGAAATAAAAATAGTACTTTATTTGACATTTTAAATCTGTTTGCTTTGCATCAGTGACTGGCCATAGATATTGTCAATATATATGATAATATGTGTGGGGCAGCCTGGGAAAACCCTTCACATTGTGAAATTTGGGCATTTTCTGCTGTAGAAGTCTGAAATGAAGAAATTTACATTTAAAGACTCTAAATTAATGAAGCGTGTGAAAGTGCAACAACTTGATCAAATCAGCTGTATGAGGAAATTACTCTTGATGGTATGATGGTTTCAGACATCTTCAGGCAGAGGTTTTTATCCACCGTGTTTCTTATACTGGCTCATAACTGACACAGTCTTTGCCGGAAGACAAAGTTATGAAGTTGTTTTGGTGAAATATATTTATGGTGTCAAAATAATGTCCATATAATGTTTTGGCTGTTTGCCAGAATTCAGCCAGAGCGACTGCTGATGGACCGCAACACAAACCTGTAATGTCTGAGGATCGTGCTTACCGTCAAGTCTGTGTCGCTTGAAAAGGAGGATTATTTGCTTGGATCAGGCACCTTTTTCTTTTAAGAAAAATATATAATTGTATTATTTATATTAAACTTTCACTATAGTCATGCTCACGATGACTGACTATTGGAAAAGCCAAAACAGTAAGCTAACCAGATTTAAAAACCAAGAATCCCACCTTATCCAGGGAAGGATGAATAAAACTAGAGAGAAGACTCGAAGCACATCAAACACTGATACGATCTCAATCTAATCACCATAAGTCAAAATTACTCTTGATTACCCACCGCAGGTGACTAATTAGCAATTGACCAAACGATAGCGCAATAATGAGCAAACTGAGCTAATCAGATCTGCCTGCTTTAAGGAAAACTTCGTGGGTTTTAGCACAGCTTCAGTAAAACAAATAGATTGTACTGTTACAGTGAGGATCACAATATATTTAGTGATGGTTGTCATGATTTAGCAAACTTGGCAACCCTGTCCCTGCATCCAGAAATTATAAATCAGTTATCCAATCTAATCACGCTATGGCTAACTGTGAAGGCTTAGCCTATGCTAATGTTTTTTTTTGTTTTGTTTTTTTTAAAGCAAATGTATTACGCAACAAGCATCAAGGTTAGCATCAGCGAGACGTATCACAGTCTCACTCCAGACCGTCGTCGCTGTACAAGATGTTTTGAAAAATGATTATAGATAAAAGACTATATAAGAGGTTTTATTTTTGTGCCGTTCTAGCAACATCAAGGTCGACCGAGCTTGCGGCTAAATATTATAGCTGCTCAGCTTGGCATTTTGATCTCAGCATGGACCTTTTCAAATCCTGATTTAAATCTCTCTTCTTTTTTTTTTTTTTCTTCTATTTTCTAGTCGAACGCACAGAGCTAAGTTAGAGGCAGTCGGTGTCTGCTACTGCTGCTGGGCAAACATAACAGGAATAAAATTCGGCTGTCAATCACGGCTTATGGAGCAGAACGGGGAGACGAAACAGCCGTGCGATTTCAATAAAGCATCTAATATAATGACATGACTGACTGAGCATCCTGATGAAGCTAAAACCCTTAAAGGAGGGCCGTCTCTGTTCACTGATGAATCTAATGCGCGGGAAGAAAGCTATAGAGTGCCATTATTTTTGCGTGACGTTAAGCGTGACGTTATGGCTGTATATATTTGTGTTTTTGGATGTTAAATGTGCTCCGGCGTTATCTTGGAGCGTCGTAACCCAAATGCCGTTTGCGCCGCCCCCTGTAGGAGACGCAGGGAAAAGCTCCAGGCGCATCTGAAAGAGAGCCGAGGCCTGAAAAACTACAGCGTCAGCCAACCGTGCAAAGCTCACGCCGGCCTCCAGCTGCACAATGTAAGTGTTTTGACCCGTCTTATCATTTGTTTCCCCCCCCACATCAAACGTAACCACTCTGCAAACATGAGAGAAGAAGCAGAGAGGTTAAAACCAGAAAATCAATTCCTCTATAAAAAAAATATATACACTCACTGTGTAATAAATGGCTTTTTTTGATCAATATCAAGGCGTATGTACATCTCTGTTACTCGGCTTAGATGAAAAATTAGGAATTTTACTTGATTTGGAAAATCAATCAAAAACATCATGGCTGAAAAGTTGATTGTTGCTGCGAGGTCCAAAATATGTTTTGCTTTCGTTTAATTTTCCCGTAAACACGAAAAAACGGTGTTTCATTTTTTCACCTTTTAGTGAAAATTAGTATTTTTTAAAATTAACTGGACATATAAAAGCTGTTTTTCAAAACACCCATGTGTACATTTTGAAATGTCTGCAAAATGATCCGTATACACTATATGGACAAAAGTATGTGCACCCCTGACCATCACAGTTATGTGTCTCTTCCCCAGACTGTTGCCACACAATTGTATAGAGTGTCTTTGTATGCTGTAGCATTACAGTTTCCCTTCACTGGAACTAAGAGGCTCAAACCTGCTCCAGCGTGACAACGTCCCTGTGAACAAAGCCAGCTCCATGAAGACACGGTGTGTTAAGTTTTGAGTGGAGGAATTCGAGTGTCCTGCTCAGAGCCCTGACCTCAACCCTACCGAACATTTTTGGAATGAACTGGAACACCGACCGCACCCCAGACCTCCTCAAAAATGCTCTTGTAGCTGAATGAGCACAAGCCCAACAGCCATGTTGCAAAATCTAGTGGAAAGCCTTCCCAGAAGAGAAGAGTGGCGCATATTATAACAGTAAAGGGGCAATAAATCTGGAATGGGGCGTTCAACAAGCACATATAGGCGTGAAGGTCGAGTGTCCATATACTTTTGGCCTGCTGGTGTGGGATATTTTTTGCTTTTTTTGAAAATGGAGGTGTAAAAACACTGTTTTCATGTGCGTGTGTGGGGGATTTTTGTTTATGTTGGTGCTAAGGCTATATATATTGATATACATATGGACAGGGTCTCGTTCTCAAAAGGTTAATGACTTCACAGCTCAAGTAGATGTACAGCTGCGAGCATTATATTTTTCCATCTTGACATGTCAGATTGTGTTTGTGACACCATCTGTGTCGATTCCCATCACGAGATTGTTTCAGATTGCCGCTTCCTCGTCATCGCTGTGCCCCCGAGAGCCACCCTGGGAAAGCAGGCGTTTCCGACAGAGTGCTTTGTTCCCATTTATCGCCTTCCTGTTAGCTTTGGCAGACATACCCATTCTATATACGCTTACTAGCTGATAAGAACCACGCCCCTAAATCGTATACCAGTCAAGCCCAGCGACTCGGGGCAGGGTTTAGCAAACAGACGAACTGTCAGGAGACTCGCCAATGCCATGAAGACCAATCAGCGCTGGAGGACTGGCTTTGAAAATAAATTAACGAGTGCACTCGTGAAAAATCCATCATTTTTCTTATGTCTTTCTCTTACTAGTAGAGCACGAGACAGAAAGCTCAGATCGTCTTATTGCAAAACTTGTCTGCAGTTCCTCTGAATTGATTCATTCATCACTCTAAGAACTCCGCTTAACCTAACTCTGAATACGAGTAACTTTTCCGCGTAAATATCGAAATAGCCTTTTAGAACTCCGAACGCGGCCTGCGAGTGGTGACGAGATGTATTTCCTATCAGTGGCCTGTTTTGTTGCAATAAAACGCAGACTGCTTCATAGCGAGCTCTTTTTCTCTGTGTATTTCAGAGTGTATGAACGTAATCTTATCTGCGCACTACATATTTCAGCCACGTGACCGCTATGAGGCAAGCAAGACGAGCCGGCGATGGGCCACGTTATCCAATTACGCTGACGCTAACACCCTGCCGCAGCGCTCGCTCACGCATCGGTACTCCCCTAGTACACTTGCTTTCTTCCTTTCACTCCACTCTCCTCTCATCTTTGTTGCCTGGTGGAGATTAAGTGCCGAAATGACAGTTAGATTATTTTCCGCTTTCTGCGGTGTATAGATATGGGCTTTTGGGGCTTTTTTTTAAACTAGGGAGGCTTTTCAAAGTGTGATATATAAACGGGTTTTAGTACTCTGTGCTGTTCCGCTGTGATGCTATGGCAATCTTTTTTTGTTACAAGAACACGCATTCAAAAGTGCCAATATACGAGTTGCAGTTATTATATTATTTAACTTGTAAGTTCACCACTCTGAACCTACCATGAAGCGGATATTTTTTGGGGCAATTGTACTGATTATTGAGCAGTTATAGTGTCATGATGTTAGACACGGGCTCCAAAACTGACAGTGATGCTATTAGTGCTGAGCAATGCATTATATCACAAGGTCTTATTTAGTTGCAGGTATGAAGCTGACATCTATCTAAATGTACCGTACATGGTTAAAGGTGCCTTTTAAGGTTGTGTTTTGTCCCCCACTTTTTATTTTTCCTCTCTTCAGTATTGCAAAAGCACAAGATCGCCGCTACACGGCGGTACCGTCCACCAAGCCGGTTTCTCCCCGAGTTCTGCGCTGACTTCTTCCTATACAAGGGGTTTGACAGCAACCCGACATCACAGGTAAGGAGACGTTCATCTCCTGCTTCCCATTAGCATTGTTTGTAGGCCGGACATTTCAAACTGCCAGCCAGGATGTGCAAACTTTTAAGCAAACATTGCTGAAATTGTCCGTTTTTCTGGACAACAAGAAAAAAACAAAATGAACTGTAATTAATATTTAGAAGAACATTTTTATGTCGTATGCTTGATGGAACAATGTAAACTGGCTAAACAGCTAATTTAGCTAGCTAGCCAGGGTGCTAGTTCCAGTGTAGCATGCTAGTTATAGGCTTATCAAAACTATTAATGGCATTACATTTCACGACTGGGAGTATCCCTTAGCTATTATCTGCTGGCTAAGTTCTCACTATCATGTTAGCAAAGTGCTTCTAAGTAATTCCTTTAAAAGTTTGGCAGTACGTAGTATTTGGGCTAACATCTTTTTACTAGCTGTCACATTTGGTGCATTTTTGTAGGTCATTATGCTAGCAGTTTTAAAGGCTAGCAGGCGTTAAAGACTGACTTTATGGCGCAAAAATGATATCCATTAGCTTAATTGTTAAGTAGACATTGCTTGCCAGCATCTATCATGTGCCTAAAGTCATTTCATAAGAAAAATAAAACACTGACTTGGTACCAAAGCAAAGCCATCAGCGAGCTTGATAAATACAGTTACTGCTTCGTAGTGCCAAACTAGCATGGTAGCTAAATGCCTAAAATCATTTAATAAAGAGAATTTACAGTTAATTTTGAAATAATGAAAGCTATGCTTGGTGTAAAAATACTGATATCTATTAGTTAACTTGCTAAATATAATAATAATAATAACTATTTAATTATTTATCATTATCTTATTTATTTATTATTTAAATCAGATTTGTTGGAATGGCATGAATAAGAAAATATATGATCTCACCGATCTTAATCCTTGCTTTAACTAATAAATAAAGTCTCTCCTTGGTAGGGCAGAATTTCAGAATGGCCCAGCTAATGTTGTTCAGCTGAGACAAGTAGGCATTTAACATATGTAAATGTGTAAGTAAATGCTCAAAAATTAGCATCAAGGCCACGGCAGTCTGCGAGCAGTGAGCATTAAGTGGACATTACTGATATGTCCAGATGAAATATCGCTTCAAACTCAGTGAAAATGGCTGGGCTTGTTTCTCACTGGCATGCCTATGGCCTTGTAGACACCCTCATGATGATGATGGCTATCGTAATGACATGCCATGAAGACGGGCCGGACGCAAACTCGCTGTAATGTGTTGAAATTACACCCGGCGAAATGATATTAACTCCATGGCAGCGTAGCCGGTTGTAATTGGAGTTTTATTGAACACTAAAAAGAATGATAGTAATTGTAATTGGTGATAAACATGTTAAATATGAGCTTCTGTTACAACGCACAGCCGAGGAGCGGGAGATCAAGACAAATCGGAATAAATCGGGCTCGGACCGCATGCCACCTCATTTAGCGGACTGTTACCGAATTAAAATTGTACATTTGATTACGTTGTTCCACACAAAGCTCCTGCTGCTACGTTTATGGAGTTAGATTGACCTCGTTCTCTTCCTTGCTGTGCCTCGGCCAGCTTCCTTTAATAGTTTGCTTCGTTCAAATTGAATAATTCTGTGAAGGTTCTATCAATTTACAGCACTTTTTTTTTTTTTTTGTATGTTTTCCGCAATTTAGAGTTCACGCCTCAGGGCCACGAATCTGATTCAAAACCTTGCTACAAGTTTTCCCTTCGTTTGTGTTTTGTTGAACTCCAAGCTAATGTGGCGCTTCTAGAAACTCTCAGACGAGTCGTAATCCGAGTCTGATACCCTGATGCGTGTTTACATGTATTTCGGTAATGTGTTTGTTTGTTGGTCTTGAAGAATCATTATTTTGTGGCATCATAAAGACTGAGTTGTGCTCATCCCAGGACTGGTATTCCCAATCTGCTCGTCTGTGTAACACACTTTAATTGATATTATAATAATAATTGATATTTAAACCTTTGGCTGCTTTGACGAACTTGGTATTTCATGTATGTCCTGGAGATTGAAACTTCCTTTTTGTTTTTAGAGTTGTTTAGTTTAAACAGTTTTTTTAAACAGTTCCAAAAAAAAAAAGGAAAATTACATTTGACGTCCACACAGAAACCGCAGGGGTGCAATAATTTCGCATAATATTGCAAGTGCACTGTGTTTATTATCTTACTGACTAACAGCTGAGGTTGGCTATCAATTATAACACATCTCTGTGCTTCGTTTGTTGTTGTCCTGTACTGCTTTCGGATAATAACCAAACAAGCAACAGTTTGGTTTTATTATTAAAAAGCTTAAATTATAAAAGTTCAGCTTTTTGCTTGGCTTATTATAAGCTCAGAGCGATGCTGAGGAGTGGAAGTGTTTATATGAATGCTCTGGGTTTTATTTGATACCACAGTGCTGTTGGATTCCTGATTATGATTGGTTAGAAGGCATTGATTAAGTTTCTAGAACAGCCGCTGAGATAATAGTGCAGCTTCAAATCACAAGTTATTACAAGAACTTGCCCAAGAACTTGTACGGAAGACGATCCACGATCACAATCGCACAAGGAAGAGGAACGGTGTTCTGCAGACATTTCACAACATTGAAAGTAACTTTAATTGAATAAAAAGTACAAAGTGCTGTGCTTTCATTAATAAGAAAAATGCAACTGTTGGCAAATTGCTGTGCTGTAAAAGGAATAAAACGCTGTTTCAGCTTCAGAATAATACCAATAATTCCAGACCTGTGCTTCACAACAAAGCTCCAATTGTTGATTAATTTCCTTTAACAGCACATACTGAAGTGTTTTATTGTCTTATCTATCTCTATGGAATTGCAAAGACACACTTTCTGTGTTCGGTTTGAATCAGGCTTTTATACAAATGGACTAACTTTTAATAAAATGTACCTCTTTCTAATATGGTCTGTTTTTGCCAATGAGGTTTTGCTATAAAAGGGTCTTTTTTTAGCCCTTTCAAAGTCGAGTGTGTCTACATACCATTAACAACTTCGTAGAAACACAATGAGGGAAAGAGAGACCGACTCACTGAGGGTAAAGCGCAGCCCTGATGTGTGTACAGAGCCGTAATGATGCATAATAATGTTAGTGAATGCGGTACGCAGCAGATGGTAGCTATACATACATTATTTATTAAAGAACTAACACTTTCTGCGATTTGACAGAGAACATTTTAAATGAAATACAAATGTCTTTTAATAGTAAAGAGGGAGTTATAAGTACGTGTCGTCTGCCCTGTTCACAGGAGCAGCTCGGTGTCATGTAGCGCCGATCAAAAGAACCGGTCAGCCCTTCGCCTGTCAGCACGCAGGACTCCGCCCATAACCGGAGGACGACTCTATCCTGTTGCAGGCTCGAAGGATTCTGGACCCGCTTACCAGCACCTTCAGGAAGCGGAAGGATCTGAGCGGGATGTAGATCCGGCAAGAGTGTGAGTGTGAGCCGTTTCATGAAGAATAAGCTGGACTGTCATGGAAACATGGCAAGTCATTAAATTACTCAGTAAAATTAAGTGTTCATATGGCGAAGAGGGTGTGCTGAGAGGCGGGATGTGCTGTAGATGAAGGTTGTTGGAACCAAATCGTATCGGCGATGATTCCATTTTCTCGGGTTCGATCTGACTTCCGCGGGTGAAAGTTTCTCGCTTGTCTCGGATCCGGGGATCAAGCAGACACACGGACACAGCATGAAGGTGTATTATCAAATCCAAAGTTTATTGTGACAGACAAGTTTATATACAGTAGGCTTGGTGTGTACGCGTGTGTTTGTGCATCTGTGTGTGAGGGGGTGTGGGGGGGTACAGGAAGGGTGAAACAAAGAAAAAGTGACCTTAAACAGCTGTGGGGTATGGAGGCAGGAGACTGCTGGGTGTGAAAGGTGTGAATGTTCTTCCGGGGGTGTGTGAGTGCTATTCTATTCAATTTGTATAGCGCTATAACAACAGAAACTTATGAATCTATAAATTTATATATATATATATAAACTTATCTATATAGATTCATCCCCAATGAGCAAGCCTGCGGTGACGGCGACGGTGGCAGGGAACAACCTCCTGAGATAGCTAAAGGAAGAAACCTTGAGAGGAACCAGACTCAAGAAGGGAATCCATCCTCATTTGGGCCTCAATGTATAGTGCAATTACAAATAACATACTTTGATAATAGGGTCAAGTTAATGTGTGTGTGCCAGGATATGTGTATGTTATATTAGAGTGTAGGATGTGGATTAGCTCAGTGGTTAAGACGCAGGACTAGTGATCGGAAGGTCGTGAGTTCAAATCCCAGCACCGCCAAGCTGCCACTGCTGGGCCCTTGAGCAAGGGCCCTTGAGCAAGGCCCTTAACCTTCACTGCTCACTTGTATAAAATAGGATGTAAGTCGCTCTGGATAAGGGCGTCTCCCAAATGACATAAATGTAAATTAGGATTTGTGTGTGTGTGTGTGTGTGTGTGTGTGTGTGTGTTAATGTGTGCATGTCAGGATGTGGGGGGAGTGTAAAGGTGTGAGAGTAAAGACACAGAAAACAATGGGACAGACAAGTGGTCTCCGAAAGCGGCTGGGATGGGCTGGGTTCGGGTCAATTGATATGCTAACTCGGGAAACCCGACACAATTAAAACAAAATTAAAGTTAGTGGCTAGAAAAACACTGATATAAAAAGGTAGCCTAAGAATTTTACCTAACAAAGGTTCTGCTAGAGGTGGAGTTTGTGTTGGCACTGGAATTTAGATTAGAGGTCTAGTTTGTGATGAAGGTGAAGTTTGTAATGGTACTGAAGTTTAGATTTTCATTTCAGTTCGGTACATTACTCAAGGTAATATGGACTCTACTGTAGATCACCACAACCATCTGACCACCGGAGCACACACTGATCGTCACAGCAGTTTGTAAGTGCTGACCTATTTCTAGTTCTGGTCTCGGCAAAATCATCAAACCTGCACAAAAATAACACTGGGCTGAAGAAAAAGCCTGTTTCCATGGAGACAAGCTGGGATGGAGAAGAAAGAAAAGAAAGAGAGAGGGAGAGCTTCAGACTGTTTTGCATATGGCCAATACAAGTGAGAGAAAATATGGCTAGTCTTGTTCCTTATATGTCAGAAAAGCTTGCTGAAATTAACATGAAAACATTGAATCTGGAAAGCAATTGGGTTCTGTATTATTATTATTATTATCATCATCACTATTATTATGAGAGTGCTATCAAGAACTCTTTGTATAGTTTGCTGTTTTCATTTGCTGAACTAATTTAATCACTTCTTGACTTGACTGATTCTGCTAGCACACAGTATGCAAATTCAACATAGTGTCAGTATTACAGTTTCATAAGGAATTAAATTACAAATGAACTTTTGAAATAATTGCATGTTATTGCACTTCCTGTCTCTAAAATCTTTAACTTCCAACTTGCATACCTGTAATTTGACAAATATTATACCACTGTTCAGTTATAAAATACTTACTTGGTGCATTACAAATAAGTCCTAGCACCTTAAAAGACATTATGAATTATATAATAAATTATGAATATTTACATTTAAGTTATCACACATAATAAATAATTAGTATTTTCTATTTTTGTTTATTTGCTAAATGAAATTATTATTATCATTATTATTAAAAAGTAATCTAATCTAAAGTAAATGCTGCATTTTAATTGGCTAAATATATATAATTTTTGGTTCTAATGTAATTTTGGAAATATTATAGAATTATTAACTGGGAAATAATTAAGCAATTAAATTTCATTTAAAACATTTAAAACAACATTTGGTGACCAAAGAGCTACAAAGTGTAATATTTTTTTAAAAGTATATATGCAAGGATATATTCATATTATTATTAAAAAGAAAATTAAAAAGTTATAAATGAACTAGGTAAAGTATCGCACGTATTATCGAGTTGTTTTTTTTTTTTTTTTGCATTTATGCTAAATAGCAAGTACTGCCTAATATTCATATTGGGGAATGTCATTACAAAGCAATACACACATGCTCTTATATATAAAAACAGTAAGGAGGATTTTTGTTAATGGGATGTGCTAATCCTTGCTCGCTGTCCACTTGATCTCACTGAATTATTCAAGAGTTACAATGAAACAAATAGGTAAGCTTGTAGTTACAGGTTCCTGAGCGTTTATGACAGATCCATCACTATACTAAACCCTTCCTCATTCTTCCCTCAGCAGGGGAAAGTGAGAGGGTATCTGGAGTGACATGCTGAGTAGGAGATTACAGGTAGTAAATCATTAAATGAGATGAAACTCTGCAATACTTCACCCAGGATGACTTTAATCCCTCATCTTATCTAAATGGCAGCTCATTTAATCACAGCCTATGAGATTGTACTCATCACGTACGAGTCCTTGGAGCTTTATTGACAAAAAGGAGACTCATTAGGAATAGACTGCAAAATATATATTGAAAGTTATTGTGAGATTAGTATTTGCCAAAAAATGGGTGTCATTTGATTTTCACGGTTTACTCAGCAAAATATCACATTTATATCTACTTTTTTCTCTCTAGCTATCTATCATTAAACACCAAGGTTGCTTATAACTCCACTAATAAAGCTCAGCGGAAATGGAAACTTGGTTTTATGACAAACTTGTCAAAACAGTCTGGCAAAGTCATCTGGAAATAAAATACCTACGGTCAAAAAATAAATGAACCATGAAAAAAAACTAAAAAAATATGTAAGGCAGACCTCTTCAAATGGAATAATGTTGTAAATGTAATGGCGAGAACGATGTAAATATATCAGTAATTTATGAATAAAACATTTTTGAACATTTGGGGATTAATATAGCTCACTCTCCATAAATCATTAATTAACATGCCACGGATGATTTGTTCAAATATGTCCATTTCCTTTCATAGTATCATTTCTCAAAGGGTTCGAGAGCCCCGATGGAGGTTTACGTCTTAAGTTATTCGAAGGGAAAGGGACACAGTTAAATATTGACTGTGATAGACTGATTACAGCAAAGAACACAATGCAGGCAACTCCTGATTTGAGGCGATAATGTTAAACGGGGTCTCTTTGTCTCGAACCACTTCAACTTCCATCAACCATGAAAATGTTGCACATACAAAATCCCTGCAGATCAATTTGTGAGTACATCTCAAGGAGAGACAACAAGCTCCGAGTCATGTTTTGTCATTCATCTCTGAAAGAATGCAAATGAAGGGACGTCTTATGGGTGCTGAACAAATGTCATAATTAAGCACTAGATGCCAAGTGGTCTCTCATGCATTTGTTCATTCCAGAAAAGCCTCATCACTCAGTTTGTCACATTCGAGAGGGTGTTTACCTTTGTTGATGCAACATTGAAGGTAGCAATTTAGTCTCTCGGATTGCAATTCTTTCATTTATACGCATGAATGACTCACGCTTTTCAAAAGAACATGCCTGTTTTGTGATTGATGATGTGCATCTTTCTGTCTTCCCACACTACAATCTATAATGAACACCCCTTTCTGTTTCATTCTTTTGATTTTCACTTTCTGTAGGAATATGATTAAGCCTGATGGCACCCTGCACCGGGATACGTTTCAAGGTATGCAAGCCTCTCAACCCCCTCAACCGTGGGTGACCCCCAGGAACCCTTGCTCCAGCTCACCAGGAAAGAGATCCCTTGCTCCGTATCGGATCCCAATTATCCCATCTGTCCACTCGCATCAAGACGAGACCTCGTGTATGCAGACGACTTCTGCAGATGGAATCAACCTGAGTTTACCACGTCAAGGGGGTACAGGGGGTAGAGTGGACAACTCGTCAGCCAATCCTCTTTGTCAGAGGGTGGGTGAAATGTGGAAAGAAGGCACCCGTGTACCAGAGGAGGCTCGGGAAAAGCTGAAAGCCAACACCAACCTGAAGCAGGATGATGCAGTGTTCCCCAATCCACATGCTGCGAAAGAGACGGTTTGTATTCTTCTTGCCAACGGAACTGGACATGGAGGCACGGCTCCTAGTGGACCTACAGAAACTCAGTTACTGAGTCCCAGAGACATGTACAAGGACTCCACCCAACCTAGACAATGAGAGGTTCTTCGTCACACCTTGTGTCTTGAGAACAAGGCTGCAGAGTGTTCTGCCAAAATCAATGAATGGAAGCCTGTGGAATAGTGAAAATCAATTGAACACACTGATGGCTCGAGATAGTAATTCTTTTTTTTTTTTTTTTTTTTTTGGAAAGAGTGACAGTCTATAAACTCAAAAGAAAACAAAAGATAAATTATTTATATGCATTTATTAAAATGAGGAACTTCTACTTAGAAAAAAAGAAACCAAATAGTCTGTCATCTCTATGGTGTTTTTAATTGTATAAAATATATATATAGATATCTATATATAAATGGCTATAAATATATCTGAATGAAAATAGTGGTGACCAAGTGCACAAAAAAGACAAGGAAAATGGGAATGATACAATCCTTTTTTTTTTTTTTTGCATTACATACTACCACCACCACATTGTGCAGTCTTGGTCCATTTTGTTTCATGCCTTCTCCTAAACGTTTTAAGAATTAAGCGGATCCGCGAGGGCTGCAGCTGAAACGACTGAGTTTAGCGTTCCCAAGCTTCCCTGCCAAGGAACATCTCATTCTGCCCTAGAACTGGTGCACCACTTTTCAAACATGGACACAATTTACAAAGGAACTGAACTGAAATACCGTAACAGCGGGACTTGAGGCAGTGGGAATCTAACCCTTGAACACTGCCCCAAGACTTCAAGACTTCACTTGGTTTACGGAAGTGTATCCTGTCCAAGTTATTTTTTGTACTTTGGTGTTTCTCTCCTTTTTTTTGTTCTCCTCACTTGTCAGATGGGGTTTTGGTATAGATAGGAACAGCTCGAGTCCTTTTACACACTTCACCTCATCCATCTGGAGCTCAGACTTTGGGCAGAGAAATGAAGTTCCGACCCCCGAACGAGGAGCTTCTGTGTTTTTATTTTTTCCGTTCGTTTCTGGTGAAATATCTGCTGCTGTCTTGTGGGAGGGCAAAACAGGAGGGAGTGGTGGCAAAAAAAATAATAATGATGATGTCTGTGTGGTACGTTCGGATTGGGATGAATGCTTTCTGTTTGAATTTACAACCAAATGTGGGGAAAAAACAACAATGAATCTTTTGGTGAAAATATTTCTCTGTCCTTTTTTTTTTGTTCATACACCATGCATGCTCACACCATGGTATACAACTCCTTGGTTATGTTCTTTTTTCACACGGGATAAGTGGTGAACCATGTGGAGAAAAAGAAAAGGAAGGCAATGGTGACAGAACTCCCCGAGATCTTAACACTGCACAGCGGTTCTATAATTAAACACTTTCAGACACAACACTGACATACAGGAAAATAAATTAAAGCTGAAAGAATGGTAAAACTCTACTCTAATACCTGACCGGGTTGAAAAACAGATAAGAGGAGATATTTATCAGTGAGCAATGTCTTCTTTAATGTCTGTTTTCAGCTTGGATTGCAGCAGCTGGCCCGGTTTCAACAAGAGTCAACAGCTCCTGTAGACAGCTTGAGTTTTTTTTATTCATGCTTTTATTCATTTTTAAAATGATTACGTTTGAAGTTGGTTTTATTTCTTTTTTATAGTGTTCCTCTTAAAATCGATAAAACAATATGTGAATTCTTACAGTGAAGTGACTTTCTAGTACTCCAGGGGAGCTCAGAAAGGAGGAATGCAGACAGGAGGAAAAAAGGAATGAAAGAAAGGAAGGGATATGGAAATTGAGGGACGGAGGCCAGGAAGGAGGAAGAGCGAAAGAAAGAAAGAAGAAATGATTGGAGGAGGGAAGAAACGAAGGAATAATGGGAGGAGAGAACAGATGACTGGAGGAGGGAAGAAAAAAGTTGAAAGGAAATGAATGTCATAATTTTCCAAAATCCAATTTTTCAGGAATATGGAAAAAGCCCATTGTTCAAGGGAATATTGAACAACATAAATCCAACATGCAATTTGTTCATGCTTATTCCCCCTGGGTTTTCTCCCCATCACAAAAACATATCAGTATATAGATTGGCTTTGCTAAATTGCTTCTAGGTGTTTGTGTGTGTGTCTGCGCATCTGCGTGTGTGGTACCCAGGGGCGTTTATTCCCTTCTGCTCAGTGTTCCTTGGATTAGCTCCAGGCCCACCGCCAGCCTGGTCAGGACAAAACGCAAGATGAATGAAAGAATAAAAGGTAAAGAAATGGTACAATGCAATGGAGCATCAAAGTAGAAAATAGCTTGCTGATTCACAGGGGTCCTGAAAGTAGTGGATTTTGCACGGACTAGTGGATTTTGCACAGCTGTCACAATTTCTGAAGACATTTTTGTCAGATGGGTAGGATATGAAAACTCTCAGAGTGTTGTGACAGCATGGGTTTCTATGGAATGATAAAATTATATGTATATATGGACATTATAGGGACAAAAGTATTGGGACGCCTAACCATTACGCCAACAGGGACTTTAATCCAATGACCTTGCATTCAAATCCATAGACTTTTATATGGAGTTGGTCCCCCCTTTGCAGCTCTAACAGCTTCCACTCTTCTTGGAAGGCTTTCCACAAGACATTGGAGTGTTTCTGTGGGAATTTGTGCCCATTCATTCTGTATAGAATTTATGAGGTCAGGCACTGATGTTGGATGAGAAGGCCTTGCTCGCAATCTCCGTTCCAGTTCATCCTGAAGGTGTTGGATGGGGTTCAGGTCAGGGCTCTGTACAGGCCGGTTAAGTTCTTCCATACCATTGGCTTGGTATGCTGAAGCATTAAGATTGCCCTTCACGGGAAGTAAGGGGCTTAAACCCTGAAAAACAGCCCCCCACCATTATCACTCCTCCACCAAACTTCACAGTTGGTTGGCGCAGTGCAGTCAGACAGGTAGCGTTCTCCCGGCATCCGCCAAACCCATACTTGCCTATCTGACTGCCAAACAGAGAAGTGTGATTCATCACTCCATAGAACATGTTTCCACTGCTCCACAGTCTAGTGGTGGTGCTTTACACCACTCCATCCGACGCTTGGCATTGGACTTGGTGATGTGAGGCTCGCATGCAGCAGCTCGGCCATGGAAACCCATTCCATGAAGCTCCCGCCGCACAGTTTTTGTGCTTTCATTAACGCCAGTGGAAGTTTGGAACTCTTCAGCTGTGGAATCAGCAGAATGTTGGCGACCTTTACGCACCATGGACCTTAGTAGTCGTTGACCCCGCTCTGTGACTTTACGTGGCCTTCCACTTCGTGGATGAGTTGCTGCTGTTCCTAAATGCTTCCACTCGCCAATAACAGCACTTACAGTTGAGTGTGGAATATCCAGCAGGGATGACCTATCACGATCCGTCTTATTGCGAAGGTGGCTTCCTATCACAGTACCACAGTTGAAGTCATGGAGTTCTTCAGAATGACCCATTTTGTTTCACAAATGTTTGTAAATGGAGACATGGGTAGGTAATTGATTTTATACACCTGTGGCAATGGGTCTGATTGAAACACCTGAATTCAATAATTAAGAGGTGTGTCCCAATACTTTTGTCCATATAGTGTGTATATATTACATTTGACTGTAAAATAGTAAAATAACTGATAATGATGCATGTAAAAATAAATAAATAATATTAATAGTAGTCATAAACATTACATGTTAAAAATAAAAATAAATGAGCCATCTCTTGAAGAAGGGATCATGCGATTATAAGGTTGTTTTTCCTCACATGACGTTATTTGTGAGTAATATGTGATCACATATGAAGGTCCATTTCACCATGTCATTCCCTGAAGTGACTTTTCGTTGAGGGATTTTTTCAATCAGAAAAACACGCTGACTCAGCGAAGCGCAGGAGTATGAATACATTCCATTCCCATTCGAGAAGCACTGCTTGTCCTCCTCCCTCATTCCAGTCTCTTGGTGTTTAGAGGAAGAGAGGTGAAAGCTAAATCCCGGAGCGAAGAAAAGATTCGCTCCTGGAAAAACGGATGAAAACAGTGCTGCCAACTTTGGGTTTATCGTAGTGCCTTAAACAGCTCCTTCAGTTCATGCCGTGTCTCATTTCTTCCATTAGAGGGCACTCTTTCGTCATTTACTGAAGCCTCAATGCAGACATGGGTTCATGCTTCTGTGTCTTTTGTGTGTGTATATTTAGACATATATTTTGTATTAAAAAAAAAAAAAGTCCTGTCATTTTGAGTAAACAGCTTGATTTCAGGATGAATTACTTTTGCTCGTAATATCCATTTCTCAGCGGTAAGCTTTTGAAAGGACATTGACTTGTGGGTTTTTATTTAAAAAGTGGATAAAATATCCTTTTTTTCTTTTTTTTGCTGAAAGCATGCGGCTTCACCCAGAATGAGCATTAAAGACAATTTACTCTCATTGTATATGATGGATTGAGGGAATATTCCTGAAATTTTCACCATTGTTCTTATTCTCCATTCTAATTGCTCAGAAATGGCCGAATTATGAATTTTCTGGAATAACAGCAGCTCCTACACTCACCTCAGCTCTCATTCAAATCACAGGTTTATATCAATGCAGTTGTTCTAAAATGTTAAGAACAGATTCAAAAAACGTGAGTCGTCATTGATATGGTGAAGGTTTCTGTGAGATGCTTATTGAACATTTATGGAAGGAGTCTCCAGCACTTTGTAAGGGTCAGATACAGTATAAAGCTTTTAAGTTTTCCAACACAGAGAAGTCTGAGACGCCAAACGACACCCTGACGGAAAAATGTCTCATGCCGGAATTTTTGGTATTTTCACACCAACTGACAACTCCTGCAACGTGATCCTTGACGTTCCTTCGGTAGCCATGTTGACAGTTTCTTGAACTTCCTCCCCGACAACACGCGAGGACGTGACTGATGATTGGTCAGAGTCAAACTTGCCAGTCTCCCAAAACACAGTACACAGTAAACACTTAAAATTCCCAAAAAACAAGACTGTGATGCAAATTCAGAGCAAGAACCATGATGAAATCCTGCAAACGATCATCTCCTTTAAAGAAAAGTCACTTAAACAGCACATGATGTAATTCTTAGACATGTTAAGCTTCATACATGTTTATATGTAAGGGCATGTGTTTGCATTTTCACATTTTTTGTTTACATATCAATTTTTGCCATGTGATCTGTTTTTCCACATGTGATTTTCCACGTGGCTCGATTTTAACACGTTTATTTTCACATGTAGGATATGTGGCCGCATGTCATTTCTACATGTTTTTCTTCTTTACACATGATTTTTTCTTTTCATGTGATTTTTGAAACATGATCATTTAAAACCATGATTTTCCCATGCAATCTTTTTATTCACGATATATATGATTTTATTTACACATTATTACTTTTTCCACAGCCAATGAATGTTGTTTTTGAATACATGATTTTGCCTGTTTTTGTTTCCTTGTCATTTATTTTCACGTAATTTATTTATTTTGGTTAATAAAATTTTTCATGATTCATTTATTTAAATCAGCCATCATTTTGCAAATCCCAGTTTAATCAAAAAACTTATAGTTGGTCGGAGGTTTGATACAGAATTTTTTTTTTTTTTTTTTTTTAAAAAAGCAAAGGTTAAGCACAGAAACGGAATGATTGAGTTTTGTTTTTTAGATCATATTAAACAGCCAGAGAATTCATGTTGAAAAAATTATTTCTAGACGACTGAGGATTTCAAACCCACAGGAAGGTGATTAAGAGATCACATGACTAACACACCAGGCTTCATTTCCAAAAGGATTTTCAAGCCATTAACATCCCTGGCACAGGAATATTATGTTTGATTTTTGGGTTAGTGAATTTATTCTATCTCCAGCTGTTATTTTCCGAAAGGGAACAAAGGCTGTAAGTCTTACAGGACTAGAAGGCACCTTTGGAGCGAAGCATTATTAAGCAGTGCCCATCAATGTTTCTGAGAGTCCATGAAAGAACGCATTTTATAGCATGACGGAGATATTATGTTCTCTAGCACAGCGTTTCCTCATACACTCCCTCAGAGTCGATCACGTCATCCACATGTTTTCGATCTCAGCTTCACTTTTTTAATTAAAACACTTTTGAATTCGGTTTAATTTTATTTGTATAGTGCCTTTAATAATAAAAGCTGTCACAAAGCAGATTACAACTTCAAGTGCCATCTAGCACAGTGAGCATGTGATTCGACTCTGAATCGATTCATCTGCAGGAAGTGAATCAAACATGCTGTGTGTTTTGGGTTGCAGAATGTGTGTGTGTGTGTGTAGATGCGAGCTGCTTAACTGAGGCAAAGGACAGAGCTGTAGTGCTGCACAAATGCTATATGTTCTGTAAGTTTTGGCCGACGAACAAACAAAAAAACTAAATAAAAACACTATGTGATTCTCAAAATGGTTTAAACTAGTTATTTATATAATTATCTGCAGCCAACTTTTTTTTTTTTTTTTTAACTTTATGGTTGATTTATATACGTTCAGTGTGGAAGCCAACGCAACCACATAGCAGAACTGAAGCAGAGTTGATGAAAAATGTGAACGCTCCAGAGAGTCAACATTACAGGTCTGCCTCATCTGAGCAAACATGTGAGTACATCTGAGTATATCAAATATGTGAGTATATAACCATGTCTTGCTCCAAACTACCTGTTTCACCATGCTGTTTAGAAACTGCAGCACGGAAGTGCGTGTACGCAGTATCACAACCATCATGATTCTGAAGCTTACGGCCAGAAAAGTGTTCAGACGGTAAGTGTGTGGGCGGAGCATCATCTGTATCCGGTACCCTGCGATTACTTCATAATTGAGTACATAATGGACATAAAAGTGTCATTTATATGGACTAGGTTCTCTTGTGGAAGAACAGTGTTTTCTGCTTTATAATTTGTATAAGTTCTTAAAAGTTATAATAGTTTAAAAATGAAGTTATTAATCCTTTCAGGAATTAACGTAGCAGCGACATTTTCTTCAACTTAAAGTTGTCAACAGAATCTTGCCGTAGTCCTTTTGAACGTCCTATATTTTAGCATTTTGTATTTTACTGATCTCATTTGAAATTCTCTAAAACCAAGGAGTATTTATAAAGCGAATCAAGAAATGTTTGAAGTTCTTTTATTAGCTAAATTTCAATTTAATTAGGCAATTTAATTACCACATTCTAGAGTTAATATTAGAAGTGTCTATGAGGCTTAACGGTTTTATTTTTCTTTATCCTATAACCTAGTACTACCTTATTTAATTAGGGATTTTTATGTCATCCTACTGTTTCATCCTAACGTTTCTTCCTGTAAAAATAATTATTCAGTGGTGTCTGTTTACCTGTATTATACTTTATCGCTGGTAACAAATCAGCTTTTTTTTAAATCTGTTAACCATTAATTGTAACCAAAGGTCAATGATTCCAGATTAACCAATGATTTATGACGTCTATAAAATTGCTAACCTTTGGATTAGTTGATTGAAAGTATGCCAATTCGTTTTATTAGACTGATTACTTATTTTATTTTCTCAACGATACCGTGTATGATTAATGGTGAAGACAATAATGAGAAAGAAAAGAAAGAAACCGTTTTAGAGATAATCATTCCAGATCATTTGGGGGCATTTTGCGTTCAGGAAAGTGCTCTTTATTATTTATAGCTTTGCATTTCAGTGGAAAGTGATAGCTGCATTTAAAGTGCGATCATTTAGCCTTGTTTCAGTTAATTAACTGAAATGAATTGCAACTCGAGAGTTGAAGAATGCAAATGATGTATCAGAGGTGTGAGAAATGATCTGATTCACTGTATGAGTCTCTTCACTGCCTTTCTGCAGTAATTAAGATGAAAAGACGGTCATTATCGCCTGTCAAATATGTGCATCACCACATAATTGGGAAAAATGATGATGGATGTTGCGATGTTTCTGGCCCTCTTCTAAAGTCCACATGCTATTTATTTGGTTTTGTGTTACTGGTCTGTTACCTGATGGATTTCTAGATGTACCCAAACTTCACAAACACAACATGCAATATGAATTCCAGGCACAGGAGATGAATTGTATTTGAATGACTAACTCAATTGTTTTATACACTCAACATCCACTTTAATAGGAACACCTGCACATCTAATCAACCAATCATGTGGCAGCAGCACATTGTAAAAAATCATACAGATACAGGTTAAGAGCTTCAGGTAATGTTCACGTCAAACATCAGAATGGGGGAAAGTGTGATCTCTCTGTATATCGGTACCAGATGGGCTGGTTTGAGTATTTGATCAACTTATAATGGAGGATTTTCACACACAACAGTTTTAAGACTTTTCACACAATGGATCGAAAAACAGACAAACAAAAAACATCCTTGCTGATGAGACAGATCAGAGGAGAATGACCAGACTGATCTGAGGTGACAGGAAGTTTATAGTAACTCAAATAAGCACTGGTGAGCAGAGAAGCACCTTACGGTGGATGGGCTACAACAGCAGAATGCCACATCCTGTCAGCCTAGAACAGGAATCTGAGGCGATCATGGGCACAGACTCACCTAAACTGCACAGGTGATATCTTTTTTTTATACAAAAGTGTAATAACTATGAAACAACTGGATTACTTACTCAACTGGGCATTTTTCAACATGCCTTTGAGAAACAAACTAGAAGTAAATGGACTAATCATGGGTTGTCCAATCAGAGTAAACATTACAAAAAAAAAACAGAACCAGGCTTGTGTTCCTTGGTTGGCTCAGGACTGGTTCTAGCTATAGGCCAAATAAGCAGTTGCTTAGGGCCTCCAAGTCACCAGAGGGCACCACAGGAATGCATATATGCATTATGCGTGAGCTCATGGCTGTTACCCTGGGTCGCAGGAAGCCCCCTTGTGGTCTACAACTTCAGAGGTATGTTTGAGTTTGGGAGAGCAAGTAGGATGACCGTTAGGGCCCCCAACAATTCATAAACTGCCTGGTCTTCTACTCTACCCAATACTCGAAACACTGTTGTCTTGTGACACAAAGATTGCGCCCATTCCATATGTTCATTCCGGTGAAGAAGGCTGAAGTACATACAATGCAGATCTTCAGTCAAGTCAAGCACGAAATGCTTCTCTTGATTCTTCTCTGGGATTACATTGCAGGCTATTAAAATTTCCAGACAGTGAGATTTGCATACCATATTTTAGCCCCCTAATTTGCCAGCTTGATGAGCATGATTATAATATACCTCATAATTGATCCAGCTTGTCAAGTAGGGTTTCAGGCCCGGAGTTATAAAAACATGGCAGATGATCATTCCACTTTCATTCCAGCTGTCCAGCCAGTTTGATTGTTACCAGCTTGTCTATGGCTTTCATCCTAGTTGTCAGACCTGATGATCCTTGACCCTTTATGAGTAATTGCTCTTCCAGTTCCAGATCTTTCTCTGGGCCCAATTCATGTCATCCACCTTCTTTCACACTTTCTCACCCCCCAATTACCACCATGTCCAGTATTCTTCAACAGCTGGTTTATATAAAGAGTCAAGCATAAGGCAGTTTCCTGTGCCCTGGTAGACCCTGGGGTCATCCTTATCCATTTCTTTCTCACCTCCTTTGAGTGCCGTATGGTGATGAGGAACAGGTTATGACCTTCTGCAGGTCCGTTGCCATTTAGGGATAATTGCTGATGCTCAGAATTGTTCTCTTTATTACCATTTTATTCAGAGATCTCCTTTATGTTATTGACCTCTCGCCCCATCAAACATCTTCAGAAAATAGGAAGTCCTTTTGAGCACGAAGAGTGTTCAATTTATGGTTACAGACAGGATTGGGTTTATTTACATGTGCAGCATTTTTGTGACGAGTAGAGACAAGTAGTAAGAACTAATATCTCTCCAGAGATACTTTAAGGAGCCCATGGGGTGAGTATGTGCATGAAACAGCATGAGAGTCTAAGATTTAGAAACCCCATTTGATATGTTTGTATGCTTTTAAAAACCATTCCAGTGAGCTCCCTAGAGACCTTTCTTTGTTTATCCATTTGGGGAATGCTTAAAGTTTCTATCTAGAACACTGTAACAGAAAGCTTCTAGTTTTGAAGGCTTTCAGAAAATGAGGTCAAGGATCTATTGAGCATCAACAAGTGCATTGATCATTGATGTCAGGATTGGGTTTGATGACGTGCAGTAGTTTTGCCAGGGATCCAAGCAGAATCCATGTTTTCATGCCAGGTATCATTAACTCAAAGTCATTAAACTGAAGCCATACTGTAAAGTAGCATTTCACTGCTGTTCAACTCAGAACAAAGTGACTCATATTTACCCTGAAGACAAACTGAAGGTTAGAAAACTTGCCAAAATCCACATTCACCATGAGAGAGTGCTCAGCAGAGGCCCAGGATGTGGATTAAATATTAACCAGAGTGTACTTGGACTTTTCCAGGTTATTCACACTTGAGATTGGACACAATTCAACAACACCAGCTGAACATATTTGACTTCACAGTTTTCCAATAAGGAACTTCTTGTTGTAGTCCCTTAGCGTTCTAATCAAACCCACCTGTTTCTCTTCACACTAACGCAGACCTTTAATGAGTCTTTGTGAAGTCTCACCCTGAACCTGGTCTTGGTGATGTTACTGTAACATCGATTTAAGCCTCTTTTTGTTCAACATAAAATGTAGCCAAAGCTCTACTGGGTTTTGGAGCTTCTGAGATATTAATAAAGCTTCTGTTCTTGTCAGTACAATTTAGGAGGTTGTGGTGTGTGCTTAAGAAGTTTTGACTGGAGAACTAGTCGCGAGAAAAATAAATGTGAGAGAACTTTGCTGGAGCTCAGTTGCACTCATCTTGAATGAGTGAATGAAGTTATCACCATGAAATTGTCCAATAATAGCAAATGTTTTATTTCTCGTGTAACACAGAAATTTTACCGTTTATAGATATAGTTATAGTTACAGTGAATGTTGTGGAACATGTATAAAACAACTTCTGTTATGTTATAGCAGCTATAAACAGTCGTTCCCTTACCAGCCTCACTTTGTTCTGTCTCTTGAAGTTAATTGGACAAAAGTAATCATCTTGTCATGTTAAAGAGACAAATAAAGCACAAACTCCGCTGTCCCAGAGACTTTGCCATGAAGGAAGACTTGTCGCGGCTTTACACCTTACCGTTAATTTATAAGCTTTACTGAAGTTATTGACCCACGTCAAGCGTTTTAATTCCTTCGTTTTTAGCAGTGAAGAAAGCACACAAGAAAGATTATTACAGGGTGTCAGAGAGTATGTACTGTACACCTAGCCTAGGAGTTTCCAAACGTTTTCCAAAAAAAACAAAAACACTAATTCTGCTTAGTTCCTGAACAACCCTGATTCGGTGGAACAACAGAAGTAAAGAAAATGAACACAAAAAACATTAATGAATATAGATTTGCAAGTCCTAAAATGATACCTCTAGAACAAAAGTGCCCATTTGGGGATCATGCTGTATCCTGTATTGCAGCACTGAAGGAACTAATGTACTGAACATACGCTTTTGTTTTTTTTCTATTTCGTCGAATTTCTGGAAGATCGTGTAGCTGATTATCTTCTGTTTTGAGTTTTGAGTAATCCAACAGCAAACTATTTAAGATATCATCTTTGGCACCAGGTCATAATCACAACATTCATGGGTGTCACTCGAGGAAGTTTGGAGTGATTTGATGTTTGTTGAACAGAAACTAGTCATGTTCCTGAGAAACCGAACAACATGAACGCTTGAAATCATGAGAAGAAAAAACACAATGATGTCTTTAACTTAGCCTCCTTTCATAATAATGGTAAATAAACATCTCCTTATCAAAACCTTCATATCAACGATTACACATTTTTAATCTTTAACACCCTGTTATCAGTTGTTACTCTAAACGCTAATGTGTTAGAACGAGCTCATTTATATAAACCCTGGATCTGCAGCTGTCAAAGAAAAACGCATCAACGCCTTCTAAATAATCATAATGGGGACTTGAACAGCGCTGCGAATTCAATGTAAATGAATACAATTAAAACATATTTCTGCAAAAGCCATGACGCTCGAGTTTTACGGCTTGTAAGAACTGTTGCTACATAAAAGCACCAACCATTTTTATTTCAGCTTTATATACCTACCCATGTTATTTCGCACCTCTCCATGAGGATGTCTGCTTGTAACGCTGGCGCGACAGCACTTTTATCAGACCCCTGACGGATTTGGCAGAAACATATTTCTCCCTCGGAGAAGTATTGATTTGTCCACTAACTTCCCTTTGCTTCCGTATCGATTGGGTAGTTTAGCTTGAGGGCATCTCAATAGGAGCTTTATGGCGAAAGCCTTTCTCTGGAGCATGCTTTATTTAGACATACTCTCGTGCAATACACATAAATGCTGCTTAATATCCCTGATGGCGCGCTAATGTACCCTGGGGATCGATATCTGGAATTATTTGGGAAGGTAATAATATTTCCTCAGCCTGCTATGAAAAAAAACCCCCAACAACTATGAAGCATTATAATAATACGGTATCAGAATTTAATCGCCACCATAAATGAGTTCATGTAACTTTTTAGCACTTTCTAAGACTTAATAATGAGTTTGAAATTTCAGATTTTATTTTGTTTACTTTTTTTTTTTTAATAGCAAATGCAAGCTCTTTATCACCACACTTTTGTAACCTTAAATGTTTATGATGAATTGAGGATTAATCTTATTTGGCTCATAGAAGCAGACGGCAATACAGAACAGCTCTGCAAAGACATCGCGTGCTTGACTGAGATTTATTACGTGTCGAGTTTATTATTTTATTCTATGGATTTTTAAGTTGTTTTTGTTGCTAAAATAGGTGGGATTTTAACTTCCATGACTATGTGGACACAAGAATGGTCTCGTGATAACAAGAATTATTACGTGCAACTAAATCCTTATTTGAGTTGAATGTAAAATATAAAATAAAATGTCATTCGGGACAAAATATAGGAAAAATAGTATACTATGAATGTAACATAATGCCACATCTGTTTAATGTTTCAAAAAGATTCAATTTAAACTCAAAGAGGGCGTGGCTTTAATTCCCAATTCTGATTGGTCAGAAGGTGCTGTTTAATTTTCTCAAAGACAATATTACGGCTGCAAATCACAGTTTTATATGAACCCACTTGCTGTAATTATGTAACTGTTGTTTCTATAGCAAAAGTTCATTCACAGCTCATTGGTTGGTGGATGTTGTAAACTATTTTTAAATGTGTTGTTTTTTTAACAAACAAAGACAAATAATCGTTGATAACATGGTGACGTTTTCTGAAAGGAGACGCTTATTTATCTTTAAAACAGTCGCTAGGTTTTCCACCAAGCGAAAAGCTGCAGGACTTGAGTTTACGCATCATGGGTCCTCAGTAACATGGCCAGCTGGGGTTTTTTTTTTGTTTTTTTTTTTGAGATTTACCTGTAGATTGAATTTTGTCCCGAGCAAGAATGTAACGAAAAACCACCAAGGAAATCCTCAAGGTGAAACAAAACACCATTTGTCTGGTAATTGAACGTTCCATTCATTACCATTTAGGATGCGGTAAATAAAAGCGTGAAATTTAGATATTGAAAAATGGAGTGTTTTCATTTTACACGGTGCGATACTTAAGGTCCAGAACATAAACTGTTTTTCTGCCGTACCTGCTCTAAGATATTTGATCCGATCCACTGAGTCAACTGTTCGTACATCGATACTTAGTGTTCAGTCAACTAGGAGATTACATTATGGAGAATTTCGATTGCCAAGGCAATGTTTTGTGAAATGAACGCATAAAATCAAAGTGATCTTGGCTCTCAGAGGGGAGGTGCTGGCTGGAAGACAGGGACATGAACGAGACCGAGGTGTAAAGAGTATTTATAGGGTTCAAAGTGCAATTTTTTTTTTAGATCAGCTTGGAATAATTATCAGGAAGTTGGTGGTTCAACTGTTTGCCAAGTAAAGCTCTAGTGGAAAAAATGCTTCAGGATGCAAGGACTAAAACTGGACGAAAACCACCATATGGCCACATATGTGCCCTTGAAGCCTTTGTAATCTGTAACCATGAATGGAAAACATGAGCAGAGAGCTGATTGGTGTATTTGATATTACCAACAGATGCCTCCACACCTATGTAGTGACCTGGGTTCAGGCTCGAGGATGCAGGCCGTCACATACCATCACATCAGCAGACCAAACCAGAAGGTATTATAGCAGGGGGCAGTGTGTACCTCTCTACATGGTCAGCTGGGAATGCATAAATTCACTGGAGGATTGGAGTGCTACCTGTTTGTTTTTCCAACAGAGTAACTTATTTTGAGATTATGCTGTATGTTACGTACATTTGTTACATATATATATATATATATATATGTGTGTGTGTGTGTATGTATGGGTGGTACTCTGATGAATCCTCACTAAAGATATTTCTGATCTTAATAAACCTTTGTTTAAAATGCATGAGAGAGAGAGAGAGAGAGATGTGCAATTAGGCACCTAAGCCTAACTGAAATTGGACTTGGGTAAGAAAGGTGGTATGTGGATTTGTGGACTAAACATGTTTTTAATCCCTGCACACCTGCAGTTTATCCGTTACTCCGCATTAATGTTTAAATACGGCCGACTGACTCTTTATGTGTCTGTCTCCGAACTCCCATAAGCCTCTTAAGAATCAGGAAGCCTAATGAGGAAGCAAGTCTGTTAATTTCTCTCTCTGTACCTCGGGTATACGCTCATAGATGTACACTTCCTTTTATCGTTCAGCAGACATGAGTATTTTGTAACTTTTTTTTTTTTTTAGAGGAAATCTGAAAATGCAGGCAAGCATACTGACTCTCGTAAGAGATTACATCATATGACATCCTGAGAATAGTATGTGATGAATGAACCCTTTTGTAAAAATGAGCACAGCTTAAAATATGACCGTTTTAACATGCAAATTAGAAAGACGGAAAGACTGAATGAAAACAAGGAGGAGTGAGTCTTTGAGGCGGTGATGAGGATTAGTGACCATATATTCAGGTGATGGAGTGATGTGGGGATTGGAACTGTCAGGTGAAACATCGACACAGGGGATCATGGATATATTCAGAAATGTCTCCGTGTACAGAAGGAAAAAAAGTCATTTTTTGTTGTCCATGCTTTGTAATTAGTTTTATAGTATTCAGAATTAATTACTGGAGCCACCACTTCTTCCAACAGACTTGATAATAATATCATGTGGAGTCTGGATCTCAGCCCTTCTGTCATGACAATGATGAGTCAGATTTCACACTGCCAGGAGGAAAGACTGTTCTGTACCCACTGTTACTGCCCATGGGATAGTGCTGAGGAGGAGGAGGAGGGGGGGTCTTTAAATAAATGATTTCCTCATGGGAGAGAAGGGTCTGTTCTGCACAGAGTTTATCTTCAGGCATTAATCAATTGCGTATGAGAAGGAGTGTGAGCAGATTGCAGTTCGCTCGAGTTGAGTTCAGAGTTAGCAACTTACAGCCTTCGTTCAAATACTGCAATAGTCATATTTTATGCTAGGGGCCAGTGTTACTACTACCACAGGATCTCAGGCAGCTGAAAAAAAAACCACAAACCAGGCAATGATATGAGATCACGTCAAACTCTCATAAAAAAATTGTACACAGGTTAATAAAACCATTCCGACTCGTTATATTTACTATGAATTTTACGAGAGACCGTATTGAACATACATGTTATAGTCAAAATTATTGCATGCTTCAAACAGCCTGCAGTGTAAGTCATACAGACATCTGCATTGTTTATTTTGGGGGTTTTATTGTTTTACTGGTTTTTATTTATTTTATTTTAGTGTTCAAAGTCCAATCTGTAATCCAAATAACATTAAACTTTTGTAGATTGGACAGTGTTTGCTCACTCTATCTTCTACTACTATTTTGTTTGTTTTGCAATGCTTTTCCGCTCATGGCGGTTGTAAAGAGTGGTTAATTTAACCATGGTCAGCTCGAGCCAGTCTGGCCATTCTCTTCATTTCAGAACACAGCTGTCTCTCACTAAACTGAGTTTCAGGAAAAGGTTGGATTACAGCATCCAAGTTTGTTTTTAATGCTTGCTTGTTTGGCTAGATGATAGCAGGGGCCATAGTCTACCCTGCGCAAACACAGCCTATGATTTATGCTTTGGAAAATAACGTTATACCAGCATTGGTGCCCCGTGTTTGACCTGTGCCAATGTTGGTTTTGTGGTCTAATGGCAAATGGCTCCTTGTGTTTTCCTTAAAACCAGTTCCCTGGTATTTTAAAGAAGGTAGTTCAACCATAAAGGTAAACCTCAGATACAGATCTGCACAGATCTTGTTTAGTAAGATATACTGTGCATTGCAAAAATGATTTGATTTGTTGATGTGCTATAATATCATTCATGACCTAATGGATGGAATGGAAATTTCCTCCTTCAGTATGTTCTATACTAGTTCACACATGTCCCTCATTGTATAACATGATTATAAATCCGTTCAGGTGTTCAAGTGAAATCAGTTGAAGTGAAAGTAACGTAATAGACAACAAGGCAGATGTATTTGTCAGTGTTTTTAGTGTTTGTTTTTGCCGTGGGACATGACAGTAAGGCTTTTTCCTTAAATATTCATAATGATATAATATTCAAATGAGGTACTATTGGCACTCAATTTACCTGCTACAATAATCTTTCAAAAAACTGATAGAGGTTCTCTTGAATGATTACGATGTTAGATTATTTCATTGTTGCAGACCAACAGAAATTGTGAACAATTCCATTATCCTTCTGTACATGCATAAATTTATGTATGGTTTGGTTTTAATCCAGGTCTCCATGTGTACAGCCATGAGGTTGTGGTTAGAGGGGCAGACCGGGCCGTCTTTGCCTACAAGGGTGGGGAGGTCATACTGAACTGTTCTGTAGATTCACATGTACCAGCAAGTGAGATGGAAGAAGTGACCTGGAAAAAGAAGAACCAAGACCGAGACCTTGTTGTTCTGCTTTATCAAGACAAAAACATCAATGACTCCTCAGATGAGAGATATCAAGGAGAGTTGATTTCTTTTCATCTGAAATCCCCAAAGGGAACTTATCGCTAAAGCTGAAGGATGTACGGCTGGAAGATAAAGGAGAATTCATATGTGAGGTTC
This sequence comes from Notoglanidium maculatum, assembly GCA_030068355.1. NCBI lineage: Eukaryota > Metazoa > Chordata > Actinopteri > Siluriformes > Auchenoglanididae > Notoglanidium > Notoglanidium maculatum. Next base: position 27,152,285 of record JAQQZX010000039.1, read on the forward strand.
ATACTAGGAACCTGTCAGAAAATACCACTGTGGTTCTGCAAAGTGTGGGTAATATACCTGTCTCAAATCACTAATGAATTGATTGTTGGAATTTCTACAAAAGGAAATGTGGATAGGTCAAGTTAAACAAGTACATTTAGTAGTAATTAGGTTGAAAAAATTTTTTTTTGATGGAATAGCGTTCTCTGGAAATATATAGGGAATGTAAGAAAAACCTGCTCCATTTGCAGAGCTCAGAATTAACACTGATCCTGCTTCAATTGAATGAAACACTCAGGGTGGGCAGTGCTACTTGAGGAAATCAGTAAGATACACAAGAATAAAACCATTCAGACCTTGAAATTTTCTAAGCAGGACTTTGAGTGGAGCTTCAATACAACTGGGTTAATGTGTTCTGAATATTTTCCCTGATTACGCTTTAAATAGACAGCCAGCAGGGCACCCAGTCAGTAACACATCACTACAGCCCAAGCTATAGGTTACACATTCATTTCTAAGCAACAGGATTAGCATATGTCTTATTTTAGATACTCAAATATATGCGCCAGATGGTACTCATTTTATGGGAACATAAATATTTTTAATAAAATTCATCTCCTTTGGTCAGCAAAGGCCTTTACTCAAGAAAGATTTCAAAAATTGAAACTGTACACAGGTCATTGTAGTAAAGTAGGTCATGCAGAAATTCAAGTAGCAAAATCAGGATACAGGTCACATTAATTCATGCATATAATTCTTTTAACTGCCAGAGGTGGAGTTTCATCAGCAGTATGCCATTTGTTTGCATGTTTGTTCACCAGGAAGTCGTCTAGAAACAGCTGATCTTCTTTCAGAGTCAGTCACACACCTCCGAGAGGTTTCGAGAATAAATGCAAGGAGATGTTTAGTGCAACATAAGAAGTTTATTGATCAGAAAACTGAAAGAACCCCGAGGGGCAACAAAGGAAACGAAGTTGGACACAATAAACTGAAACATATAAAAAAAATCAATAAACCAAGGTGTACACTCAACCAGTAGAAAAACAGACAAAACGAAGTCCTCAGAGCAGAATAAAAAATTCAGTATAAGTAAAACTTGTGGAAATCACAATCAAGGTCAAGCACAGAAGTGTGCTGTCTGTCAGTGGATGCCTGTTTGGTAGTTGGAAAGCAGTGTCAGGGGTGCTTTAGGATTTGTGTAGTGAGGATCAGTTGTGCACTCGGCTCCCTCTGCTGGCCGCTGGTGTGACAGAATGTTGCTGGTTGCTGTCATATTAAAAGGGGGAAATTTTAACGAGGGTGTGTGGACTTTTTATATCCGCTGTAAGATCTGGAGAGGTGTCTAGCAATCCCTACATATCTGCAGCACAGACTTCCTGAACTGGCATGACTTTCAGAAGAGTTCATGAAGATGAACAAATCATTGTGGAGAGTCCCATCATGCTGTTATAGTATCATGCTTTTGGCCATGGTGATGACCTGAACCTCACCTGGTGGCCCAAAACTCAGCTTAGACAGACATCTGAGCTGACTAGTTGGTTCTATGATCCATTGTAGAGCTCAAATATCTGCACAAGGATAAAGGTCTCCACACTCGTGGACGCACATGCACACCAGAAGGTGTCCAGGCGTTGAAACTTCACCCCGCGGGGTTATGAGGGGAAAAACAACACTTTCCCTGCGTGAACATCAATTGGCTTATCTCAGGAACTTACATTGCTGAGTTTATCCGCCAGCTCTAAAAATGACATGTGATTTCAGGTTTTGTTCTAAAAAAAAAAAAAAGAACAAATGACAATTAAGAACTTCACTAATTGTTTTTCATTCATGACTTATTCACAGATTTCTCTGCACTCCATATAGCAATACTGGAGCAATATTGGTTACTTGCAGTGGGATTTTGTGGTCCTGTTTTTTTAACCTGCTGAGAAAGAAAGGTATTTCATCAAACCATGACTATCAATATGTCTTTTAATAATATAAATATAAATATCAAGCTTTTTTTTCCCTCATTCTTAGATTCCAGAACAAAGGGCATAAAAAAGCACATTTTTCTTATCCTCTGTCCGAACATCTGCATGTTTATTGCTTTCTGCTTGTGGTCAACAGACGGTAAACTCAGGATCATTTTTCCATGTTCCTATAGCTGACTTTGCTTTGGTCTGATTCCTCCTTATAGGGTTTTTCTCTGAGGTCATCATTTGTTCAACTGTCAGTATGTTGAGGCCTGTCATGCTGCTGAAAACATCTCCTTATCTCAACAAATTACCAAGTGGTCTGAAAAATACTCCTCCTTTTTTAGATTAAGCACCTGAAAACATTTTTCCTCTTTCATAGTGAAGAACATTATGAATATTTTTTAGTTCCTTGCCTTCAATATAACTATTTTTGTTTGATTCTTGACTTCATGTATACATAATGGAAATAAATTATTTTATTTCACAGTGCACTTACAAACAGCAGTGAAGGCTTTGGCTGTTCCACTTTATAACAATGGCTGCATGTTCAAGTAAGTTTATCTCATTGTAGTAAGTGTGTGGTACCGTGGAACACTCTTGAACAAAAGGGCGTACTGAGTAATATGTGGAGTAGAACTGCTTGGACCATGCGGTCTACCCCGTTGATTGCCTCGGCCCAGAGGAAATAAACTTCTTGGAACAGAGATGGAATGGGAAATTGGCCAGTCCCTGAGCCCTGAACGCTGGGTCAATAGCAGTACTGAAATATATAGTGGCTTTATAATCAGAAACTGATCTGGTGGAGTTCAATACAGTCACTGTCCAATTAGTATTCCCATCTATTTCTTTAGCTGTAAAACACCTCATCAGCAGCCCCTGTTGTTTATGGAACCTTTCCACCAGTTTGCAGTTCATCACACATTGTGGAAATCTGCATTTGCCAGTTTACCTGGTATAATCTAAGTAGAGTTAAAGGAACCAAAGTGATGATGAATTTGGTACTTATAGCAAGTACTACGTTATTGTCATCATGATATTGTGACTGGTTTAAACATGGAGTGCTCTTCACTGCCCTAAAGTGGTCCCTGGCTGCAAAAAATATTTGAGAACCCCTGCTTTAGACGCAATATAGCCGCAATATTTGGAACATCCATCAGTTAGTAAAAATGTCTATTTCATTTCTGAGTCCCTGAGTTATAAATCTGAAAAGAATTAGTGCAAAAATGTCTGCAAATATGAGTTTGTTGGTTTCTGGTAGTTAATTCTTTTATATAAGACCTAGACAAATGGTTATGCACTCAAACTTGATAGTTAATACAAACTGCATTAGAGTGAACATGTTTTTCCATCTCTTGCTTAGATTTTTTGAGAATACAGTATTGGAGTCATACAGAGAGCAGCAGGACACTCTGTAACAGTACTGACAGTCTTTGCAGTGCTGATGTTCATCAGTGCTGCTGTATTAGGTAAGAAGGATTATACTTTATATATTCTGTAATGGTTTATATTTTGTCCTACATGAAAATGGTGCACAGTGGTGCAGGGGGTAGATTTGCCACCCATTCACAGCTCCAGAGTTTGATTCTGACTTCATGTTACTGTCTGTGATGAGTTTTGCGTGTTCTCATGTCGTACACCAGCCAGACCGGCTGTGCTACATTGCCTCTGGGTGCGAATGAGTGTGCATGTGGTGCCTTGTGATAAACTGGTGGCCAGCTGGGTGATTTCTCCCACCTTGGCCGCAGTGTTACCAGGATTGTCTTCAAATTCACTTTAGCATATTATATGGCAAAGGCCTTGGGATCCCGGTTATCCAGTCCCTTTCACTGACCGCTTACTCGCTTAACGCACAATCAGCCCTCAAAACCCTCTACAACAAAAGAATCATATTGTGCCGACATAGTCGTGCAATTTTGTTCAATGTTGATCAGCTTGTACATTTCTTTATTGTTCTACAGCTGTCTATGGCCTAGGCATACAACTGACTGTGTGTCTAGAAATACTTAACGTCGCCCTGTTTGGACTTCTACTCAGCACCAATAGAGACCCTGATGTCTGTGAGTGTCTGTTATACAATGCTTTGATAGCATACAACCTCGGGGCCATATGCAGAGTTCAGTTCCGTACACTTAGTGAATAATACATCATCTCATTCGTATGCCTAACAGAAATATTGATGCACTTCAGTCTCTGACTACGGCCCGTACGGAATGTAATACTGATATCAGTCATCATTTATCCATTTTACCGATTAACATCTAAACCTCTGTACGTTTCTGTTCAATCTGGCCCTCATCCATGCTTACCTCTCTGAAGTTTCAGCCATCAGTGTATAGTAGCACCTCCAGCCATGGTGATGTTGATGGTTCTCTCTCTACAAAGGCACTTTTTTCAAGGAAAACCATTAGGATGTGAGTATAATAACTGGTACAGGAATAAATTATAAACTGAAAAAGTGTTTGAATTCTGCACAATTATGATCTATTTATAATGGGACATTTATGGGACAAATTTGTATTTCTATTCTTTTCTTTGTCACGTTAAACGTCTTTGTGAAAACAGGTAATTACTTATAACAAATGACAGAAGAATAAAGTGTATGTTGGTTTTTTTGTGGATTTTTTTCAGATAATTGGGAAATGTAGAACCTGTGAGAAAATCTTTGACAGCAGATTTTTACTTTACTAATTAAGAAATACTCATTTTAAGCATTAATTTCATTAGAAGTAAATCGTTGAATGTCTAAATTTTGGCTTTACCTTTCTATTTGAAATGCATTTGCACATATTAACGTTAACATTTTTTTCTTCAATTTGTTCCTCAATATCAGGATGGATGATTCCAGCTGAAGGTGTAATGTTTATATTTGCATGGATGGCATTGCTTTGTTTTTTGCATCGGTACCAAGGACAGAGACAAAGATGCTGCTCTGAGTGGAGAAAAATAGGATGTAAGTATAAGAACATTTTATAATATTTTGTATTTTTTTCAATCTATATACACGGTAAATGTACATAAACCAAAAGAAAAGCCTTGTTGTTGTAATTCTGTAGTTTTAGGTATTGTAATGGTTTTCAGGATTTACGTTAATTAGCTTCACGGTCATTCATTGCATTTGAAGATATTTTTTTAATCTATTTCTTTTCTTTTTTTTTTTTAGACATATGTTGTAGTGTCCTTGTTGCATTTCTAATCACTGCGCATGGCATAGTGTACTTCCGTTACGTGTACATCATCGTGGAAAATAAAGGTACACCAGTAGCCTTTATCCCCTGAGCTAACCTGTGCTAGCTAATTGCTAACCAATTAAGCTAACAATATTTGTAATATCTTTGGGCCCCCCTGAAAATTTTAAATTTTATTTTTTTGATAAATCCAATGCATGGGATTATTGGTTTTGTTGCTTTTGCATTGCTACTGATCACTAACGTATAATCTAACACTTGCATAAAAAGCATAAACTGCAGTTACAGTTAATATGTTGTTAATACGCATATGATAATTATGAGCTTTTATTCCATGAGCCAGTTGCCCCTCTTGGTCCGAACTGGTATAATATGCTAACTATTAACTATTAAGTTAGCATTGTAGGACATGGTCATTGTTAACCAATTAGCTCCCAAGTCTTTCACCCCTCAGCAGTGATAAATAAATAAATAAATAAATAAATAAATAAATAAATAAATGATTGAGGTATGAGATTAGTAAAATATGATGTGGAAAATACTGTTTTGAACTGTTTTGTTACATAAAGCAGAACATTTTTAGCAGTGTAATAACAGATTTAACAAAAAAAAGTATCATAAAATTCTTAAAAAAAAAAAATATGTATTATGCTTCCACATTTTAAGAGCTGAACAAATAAGGTGTTTTTTTTTTTTTTTTTTTAGAAATATACTTGAATGCGGGCGGCACGGTGGTGCGGTGGTTAGCACTGTCGCCTCACAGCAAAAATTCCTAGGTTCGATCCCCGGGTCACCCAGGGTGCCTTTCTGTGTGGAGTTTGCATGTTCTCCCCGTGCATGCATCCGGTTTCCTCCCACAGTCCAATGACTTGCAGATTAGGTCAACTGGCTACTCTAAATTGCCCATAGGTGTGAATGCGAGCGTGTGTGGCTGTTTGTCTGT
>JAQQZX010000039.1:27165462-27183900 GCA_030068355.1 Notoglanidium maculatum
ACACACACACACACACACACACACACACACACACACACACACACACCCACACACACACATAAACATACACATGCACTGATCGAGTTACACAGATCTTCTGCGTCACTGGTGTGTGTTGACAGGAGCCTCTGAGCCACGTCAGTTTGCCTGTACGTGTCCACCTGTAGGATCCCTTCCATTTGGTGAATTCTCTTCAGTTTCATCCTAAAGCATATAAAAGTCATCATCATACTAACAGCACTTACCATGGAGTCGCTGCATCATGGCTGTGGGTCATCAGATTCACTAAGCTCCACCTGGCTCCTCTCCAAACCTCGGTGATACAGCGGGACAACTAAGAGGCGAGACAGCGAGGGATTTGTCGAGCCAACACACTTACAACATGACGACTGTGAAGAAGTTGTGACTCCAACAAAATCTCAGGTGTGTTAAAACAGTTATCTAATTGTGGTAGCCCTGTGTTTTACTCCTAGAATGACTGTATTGGACCAAGCTGTTGAATGAGCTAGCCTACCTATTTAAAACACCGTGGGTATTTTTTCCGTGTTTGGAATTTTTTATGTTTTTTATAGATCCTCTATATCTACTCCTACTGAGGAGATCAAAGGTCAGGATGATGCAAAGAATCCTCCACGATATGTACGTGGAGCCGGAACTGCTGGCCGAGCTGAACGAGGAACAAAAGCAGATCCTCTTCTACAAGATCCGGCAGGAGCAGGTCCGGCGCTGGATGGAGAGTGAAGCTCAAGAGAAAAGCTTGGAAAAGAACTCGACTCCATCATCGAAGGAAGGTGAGAACATTCAGCTCCTTAACGTCCTCAAAGCTCCCAATTGCGGTAGACGAACGGCACAGTGAGCCAGATGTTTGCTTATGATGTTTAGTTGTGTGTCACATAGAATTTTTTCTGAAGAATAAAGATGATACCCAGGTGCCAGTTGGCTATGGTCACAAGCTACAGTTCTCGGTTTAAAGGTAGAAGTGTCCCATGACTTGAGCCTCTCATGGAACCATTAAAGGTTCTCTGTAGGATCCTCCAAATCAGTGTTTCCTGTTTAGAAAACATTCCAAGTAACACCATAGGTTTATGAACCTATGATCCTTTGAGGAATCCTTTTTTTTAAGAGCGGTGAGTCGGGAAATCTGGGTCTGCTACTGAAACCTGATCTGGAAAGTATGCTTGTACTGTAACCTAACACCTCCTTAAATATGCCTGTAGGCGGATTGGCTGCAGTAAATTTCCCCCTAGGTGTGAATGCATGTGTGCCTGGTGGCCTGTGATGAACTGGCATGTTCCTGGGATAGACTTGGGACCCACCTTGACCAGGATAAAACAGTTAAGATGACTAAAGGAATAAACAATCACCATTTTGGTTTTGACTTTGTATATAAGTGAAGAATGAGTTGTATGGGGAACATTGTGAAGCCCCAACTTCATGGTAATGGAACAAGACTTTTGAACCATACTGTAAATCTTGCTTGACATCTTTTAGAGTTATGTGTAAAAGTCCAGGTCTTGGACCACTGCAAAAGTACAAACAACCAAGCTGTTGTCAAGTCTTTATTCATGTGTGATGTTGTTCCCAGGAGACAGGAAGCACATTCAGTGGCTCCATGGCATTGATGGTGAGGTGTGGGTATGGGTCATGGGTGAAGCTCCTGGAGATAGATCTTATGAGCAGATCATCAAAGACCTGATAGAGGAGAAAGCACGGAGGCAAGCCCAACTAGAAGCTCAGGAGCTATGGTGAGTATCTGCAGAGAAGGAATAGTAGCATATGGAGGGAATAGACCTAGCGAGTGGCCTCTGGATTGGCAAAAAGGTCAATATATGGCATTCGTTGTAGCGTTAAGTCAGCAACAACTTGAATCAAAGTCCTTGTAGGATTAGAATATTTCTAAAAACGTGCACCTATATCTATAATCGGTATTAATTTCACTGTAAGGCTGTTTCAGCATTACATTGGCCTCACATCACATTTGCCCAGTATTATATTTGTTTTTTCCCTAAGGCGAAAGAAAGAAGCTGAGATCAAGCAGAAGTTCAGGGACGCCATCGCTAAAGAGAAGGCACGCCTGGTAGCCGGGAAGTGGAAGGAAGAAGCAGAGGACAGGAAGGCGGCCAAACAGGAAGAAGAGAGAATACAGGAGGAGCTAAAGGTAAAGCCCTTTTTTTATAAATGCTTTTATCAGAGCAGGACTAATCCTGCATTCATGACATCTGGGAACATCTTGGTTATTGTCCAAATCTAAACTTTTTGCTTCCCACCTCAGTAATTTTTGATTGGAAAAAATATGGATACTCACGATAAGTTGGCATTTTGTTTGGTTTCTGTTTGTTCATAAAAATCTTCCAGACAGGAAATACAAAAAAATCACAAGCACTTGCCTTTAAGCCTAAAAAAAATCTGGGATAGAAAATGCAGACTGAAAAAGGAACATAAAAGCAGGAAGTTAAAAATACAAAAGGCTTCTATGATGAAAGTCTAGTATATTGCTGCTATAGTTCTAAACACTGCAAATGTGGATTGAATGAATACTGTGGCTCCTACCCTCTTTATTCAGCAGATTATAAAATAGCACTTGATCCAGAACATTGTATTATTGTGTATAGTATTTTTTCATTGTGTGTCCATAATAACATCTGAGGTCTAAATACCAATTTTGGTACCTGTTGCTCTCTATGCCCACTTGACTCAATACAACTCCATTCATTTGATTGCTTAAACATCCTGTTACTCTTCAGACTGGTGAAACCACCCAAAAACCTGTTGAGAGGTACTCAAATTCATCTTTTCCCCATGGCTACACTGTTCAAAGTATCAAAAATCCCTTCACAATATAAAATTAGGAGACCCGTGCTTCCATAAACACCAAATCTGAAATGAATCCGATGAACCGTCTAGGAACATATAGTTCCAATATTGCGGAAATGGCTGAAGTGACCAGATGGAGGTGTTGTATCAGTGTCACTCTTGGCATGTGGATATCATCATAACCAATAAACTGTGATGTTTGAGCAATGTCAAGCAATGCATGGAGATGCATAGCATGTGAGTCCGAACATATACGTTTATCATTTCACCATTTCAACACCTTGCGAGATATTTCTTCACAACTTACAATTAGCAACATCTTGACATTATATATAACAACTCTGACATGAATCTGATGAACCGTCTATGCCCCAAATCCAAAATAACTTACTTCCTGATGGGCAGGACTAATACAATGTAATTGAAAATTTGTTCATCTTTGGGAGACCCACATGCCTACCAAATTTGGTGCGTGTAGGTGAAATTATATGCTGGGCACAAGACTCAATGTCATATGGGGCCGCTATGGAGTCCCTGGGGCATATTCAAGGTCAAGCCTTGGGGTCTGTGGTAGCTCAGTGGTTAAGACGTTGGACTAGTGATCGGAAGGTCATGAGTTCAAATCCTTAGAACCGCCAAGCTGCCACTGCTGGGCCCTTGAGCAAGGACCTTAACCTTCACTGCTCGCTTGTATAAAATGAGATGTATGTAAGTCGCTCTGGATAAGAGCGTCTGCCAAATGAGCCTCGGTCCCTGAGAAACTGTCTGAAGCATAGATGTGTGTACCAAATTTCATGAGTTTTTACCCCTGGGAACCCTCTTAAAAATGGCCAAGCCTAGATGACATAAAAAAAAAATAATAATAATCTCTAGGCAAGCAGTAGGGCCTTGCACCTCCAGTGCTCTGGCCCTAAAGATAAGAAAGTGCACTTAAGGGCAGGAAGGTAATCATTTTTCATGATCATTTACTTTATAGATGAGGTCTCCACTGACCTCCACTGAGGTCTCGATGTCCATCAATGATTCAGGGCGCAGTAATGAGATCTTCTTAAGAAAATATTAAAGGGCTTGTTTGTCTGACAGGTTTGCCTCTGCGTTCTGAAAAGCCATTAAACTTTGAACTGCTTTCTCAAACTGTGCGATTTCCTGAATTATCAAAGAGAAACTTTATACAGCTCATTTAGCTATCTATCACTACTCATCATTTATTATCACTTAATTAGTACAGTATTATTAGCTCGTCTGTTAACATCTGAACCTAAATCATGTTGGGGTTTTTTCCTCATTATGCACCCCGTAAAGTCTATAAAACTATGTTATGCCCCGAGGCTTCGTTTGTGTAATTATTCAGCCAAATTAATTTCCAGTTAAATGTAGCTGATGAACCATGCGTTGTGTATGTAGCAGTGCCGCTAGCATTAATAAATGATTAGCTTTCTAAAATAAGCATGCCTTTGTATGTGAATTATATTATATATATATATTATATCATGGAAACACTTGATGTGTTATAAATATTAATAAGCTTTGTCTTGTGCACAGAAATGTGAGGAAGAAGAGAAGCAGAAGGGGGAGGAAGAGGTTCGATGTGCTGAGGAGAAGCGAGTTAAAGAGCTGTACATGTCACTAGAGCAGGAGCAAAAACAAAGTGAACATGATGACAAGGAGTGGGAAGAACAGTGTAAGAATCTTCTGGCAAATATCTCATTTATCGGTTTTCCCTAGACTAGCAGTTATTATCCTATGCAGTACAGCTTCACTTTTTCATTCTTTTGCGGTTAATAAGACGACGTCATGTTACCAAGGAACCGGAAAAGACTTTTTCTTTAATATTAAAAATATTTCTCTAGCCTGTCCCTGTATAGCGATTTCTCCTCATCATCCTCTATTAATCAGTACTATGGAGTCTAGCACGTATGAATCTCCCCTAGTGCAGCGCGCCAAGGCGGCAGATGAGGAGATGATGAGGAGGGCACGCTGGGCCAGGGATGAATATAAGCGCCAGTCCATCCGAGCCGTGGAGAAAGGCCATTTCAAGCAGCAAATACCCGTAAGCAGGAGACACAGTGCAATCGGTATAGAGCCATCAGGGAAATCACAGGATCGTGGCAAAGAACGTTCTCGAACCGGCCTCCAGCCTGCCGAACCCCCACTGTACCGCCGAAGACAGAGTCGCAAACACAGCAGCGCTGCAGCACAGCCTCTCATGGATAGGTGACATTACTTTATAACATGTATATTAGAGAGCATATTTTAGTGAATGACATTCAGTATGATGTGAATCTTAGGTTAATCTAAACATACTAACGCTGCCTTTCATAGAAAGGGTTCCATTTATAACTTTTTGTATTTAATGTGATTTTTGAGCTGCTCCAGTCATTAAACTGTCAAGAAGCAGTAAATCTGGTGAATACAAATCTCTCTTTTTTTCTAAGCTAAAATATTTCAGCAGATTTACAAAAGTTTGGAAATGATGATTTTCTTCGTGCTTGTGTACACGGTTCATTTGCATGTAGTGACGCCCAAAACACTCCATAAATGGGCATGTGCACAGACAGCTGGAAGCACGAAATGAACAATGAAAAGCAGAAGTGAAATTTTATACCAGTACAAATATTTAAAAATATGAAAAAGAGCAAGCAAACACAAAATCTTTTACGTTCAGTTGCCGGCCCCCCTATTTAAACAACTTCTTACAGTTTTATTTAATCACAGAAAAGTGATCAATTGTAGCTCCGCCCACAATGTGACGATTGGTTCACAAGTTGGTCTTTTGTGATGTGTGATGACGTGTGGAGTTAATGTGTTGATCAAATCTGAACCGTTTGCTGAAATTGGCTTGTCTTGACAGTGAACTTAGCGTTATGAAATTAATCAGTTTATTTTCTCTTCCTCTCTTACTTTATAGCCCTGCCTGGGTTCGTGCTCCTCATCCCAACTCTAGAGAATCAGTTATTCTTTGGTTCTCTGAGGACCAGAAGCCGAAAAGGGCTGGATATGAACGGGCGAGCAACACCATCGCCACGTGGTTTCATGGTAAACTGGCTCACAGATGTTCTTTAAAGTGTGACACGCTAAAATATAGCAAACTCTGCTTTCAAGTGTTTCTATGGGCAGAGTGGTTTGGGTCAGGTCCACTTTGGGTTTAAATTGGAATATAGATAAATGTAAACAGATACAGATAGTGGCATTGTGTCAAAACTGTAGTTTTTACATTTTGTGCAGAAACGTCATTCTGTAAGCGCTACGCTAAATACAAGCTAACCTTTTGACCTTCTGCTCATGCTGGCACTGCTGATCCACAAAAACAGCGAAATGAAAACCGCCCGCTCCTGTTTTGTAAACCGAGCCTTCCTAACGGACAGTTGGAGCAGCTGTGTAGGCGTGTTTGTGTGTTAGAGAAATGACAGGGATTCTTAAATAATTCAGCGGTTTCGCTAGGCTAATTACTGGCTAAGTCCTGCTGATTTTGTCTAGTGCAGATGGATCGTAGAGTGTCAATCTAGTTTAATAGACAATAATGCTGCCTAAATTCCATCAGAACACGCGGCTCAATGCGCTCTTTTCTTCGCTTAATGAAGAGCCCTCTGGATAAGGCTACATACACACTGAGATACATCAATCACCGAGGCGAGGGTTTGAGTTACACCAACATGCCTAGTTCTCGTACTGAACATAGGAAACAAGGTAACTAGATAGAGCCCTCGCCATGACACGCTCAGCTCTCTTGCCGGGGAAGAGATGACAAGATTACAGAATGTGGAGTTATTTTTGTTGAGCTTTAGCCGTATTTGGGTGGAATTTGGTTTTCAGGAACCCTAACCTTAAATATCTGTAATTAAATATTTGCATTGTATCACTTTATAGCAACCATTTTGAGCGATTGTGCTTTCAGCGAAGGAGGAATAAATATATTTTAATAATTTAAATTTTAAAAAATCCTAAAGGACTAAAACAGATGCAAAATATTTGTTCCTATAAATTACTTCATCCGGGATACTACATACCTGGACAATTCAGAAATGTATAGATTAGTTTTATAACATTAGAAAATAGATTAAAATGCCATTGTAATATGAGTAAGGTTCTGTAAAAGTGTATAAAGGATTATTAATGCATAAATGTTTTTTCACCTTGCCTGGCTCGTCTTTCTGATGGATTTTTTCCTTCAAATATTTTCAGGGGAAACTTTTTTTTTTTCAATTCCCATTTAAATTTTTGTGCATGTTTTTTCCAAAAATTTTCCCATTAAAAAAATTTCCAATTTCGTTCGACTTAAAGGATCCTTAAAAAGAGTAAGAAAAGAGAAATTCCTCAATGAGTAGCTATTTAAAATGCTTTTTCCTCATCGTGCAAAGGTCATCCAGCTGAAGTTAAAACGGATGTATGTCTTTACTTATTTTTATTTGTTTGCCGCTATGTTTAACTCGTTTTCCCTTTACAGGAATAATTACACGTGAGGAATCAGAGAAGTTACTGATGAACGAAGCTGAAGGCTCCTTCCTGGTGCGAGTCAGCCAGAGAATATGGGGTTACATACTGTCATATCGCACTGCCACTGGCTTCAAACACTTCCTGATCGACGCCTCAGGGGATTATTACAGTTTTCTAGGAGTGGACCAGAACCGACACGCCACTCTCGCTGACCTCATCGACTTTCACAAGGTAGACTAACGGGAGAGATTCTCTTTAACACTCCTTAAAGGGAACGTTCACCGTGAGTGTGTTGTACATTAATCCTTATAACTGCATCGCATTCTGGAAATCGGCTCCGCTAGTGGTACTCCACTTGCGCGTTGTGCTGCATCACACCACCCTGACATGCATTATATTTGTATAACTTGTGTTATTACTTACTTAATGTGTTTCACGGTGGAATTTTCTTTTAATATTGTGTTTGGCTGATTTTTATTCCAATATGGTTTATATAGTTGTTTTGTCATTGTTCATCACACTGTTTTCAGTCTGTCACATCCCTTCTTCAATTTCCTGCCATAAGGAGGTGTAGAGATTTCCATGGTTCATACTGTTAATAATTGAAAGAAGCATTAAGAATTGTATGTTGGGTGGTTTTAAGTCATCCATACCATTGTGATCAATGATCAAATCAAAAGAGATCATCAGGTTCAAAAGTAAACCTCAGAGTGAATGGATCTTCTTTGCTTTCAGGAGGAAGTTATTACCACAACTGGAAAGGAGAGGTTAAAGGAGGCGTGCAGACACACTACGCCCCCTGGAGACTACGGAGGACTTTTCCCATAATGACTTACTTTAATCTTAACTTCCACGATCATTATTAATGAATTGTTAAATATTAGTCTTTATAAGCTTATGCATTTTGAAGGGAATGGAAAGTGCTGTCTTGATGAGTATGGGGAAACGTATTGTAAATATGCAGACTGCAGCAGACGATGGAAATGGAAATTTGATTCTCTAGCGCTTTTGCCGACAGCAGTCGAGAAACCCCACTATTAGTCTTAGTAAAATGTGCTTCTAACGTCATGATGTGTTTTATTCTTCTCTTACTAGAGCAATTTGCCAACGATTACTATTTTCAGTTATTAATGAACACATAATGTTTTTTACCCCCTTCCAGTTACATTTAACGGTGTGGAACATCCACAACGCGAGTTCGGAGTCTGCTTAGATTCTGTCGAATTAGAATAGATTGAAAGACAAAATCATTTGAATGAACCTTTTTTTGTTTTGCAGTATTACAGTGTAATCTTTTAAACTCTGTTAGATTCTTTATCGAGTATCTTGATCACGTTCTCCACTAAGGCTCTGTCCAAGAAAGGCTTTTTTCTTCTTCTTCGTTTCTTCATGCACTGATGAGCAGCCACATGCAAATCAGATCTCATGAGGGAAAACTGAAACTTCTGTTTATAATTCAGTACATCCCAGGGGTACAGAAGTGAAAAAGGTGAAAAGGGAATAAACACTGCAAAAGATCTAGATTATATGGATTCATTTGAAAATTTTAGATGCTTTATTTTCATTAGTAATAGATTTGAAGCTCATAAGCACTAAGCAGCAGAGTAGAGAGCCAAGAGACTCATTACACAATAACAGGAGCAATTGTTTAAATGGCCAACACACTCATTATTAAAGACAGTTTTGTTCACAATGGTGCCCTTTATGTATCTCTTTATCCAACACATAACAGATGAAACAGCACTGAGTGGTCTCTCTACAGGCACTGGTCCAGGCCGGTGCTCTGGCTCAGCGGTGTGGAAAGCGCCGGGTGACTCAGGCGGCACGTGAAGGTTCTCCCGGAGCTCCAGCGCTGCTTACTGAGCTTCAGAACGCTGGTCTGGGAGAACGTGCCGTCGCCCTGACGCCGAGACGGACCCGTCTGCACCTCGTCACCCGTCACGCCGCTGCTGTTCTCAGACCAGGACACGGTGACGCCGTCAGGGTAAAAGCCCCGAGCCACACACACCACACTGACATCGCCCTCAGAGAGCGGAGAACCAGAGGGAGCCAGCAGGAGCAGGGACGGAGGAGACGACGGACGAGCTGCAGAGGAGAGCAACGGTTTGGAACGAGTCGTTTAAAGGTAAATTAGGATGGTGTTTTTGTTGATATGGGCATCGAGGTTCATTTTTACACTAAATCGAAGTTCACTGGGAAGATTATTAGATTAGATAGAGAGAGAGAGAGAGAGAGAGAGAGATAGATAGATAGATAGCTTTTTATTATTTTGCAAAGTTGCTTTGTATTATTATAATTCTTTAGTTAACTGATTATTTAAAAAATAATAAATGGTAACGCATGGCTCTCTGTAAAAACAAATTGTTTTGTTATTTATGTAACGATAATTATGTTATTTAAATAATAAAAATGGAAATATATCTTAACTGAATGTATTAAATTATTATAGAATTTTTCAAATGGTAATAATAAGGTGATACAATCAATAAAAATCGATCCATTTAAAACAAATCCAATTTAATAACGTTTTTCGATTCCAGTGGAATGGCCATTAAATTCTAGTTGGGTAAAATCAAAGCATAGTCCACAGCTACGTTTATCCTCATGTAAAAATGAACAATAATGCTATTTTTCAATAAGTGTAAAAAGGATTATGACTCACCGATCCTTATCTCGGTGCCTCCGCCGATGCTGCCGTGGCACTGTGTAACGGCGCAGTACAAAAACCTCATCTCCACAGCCTACTGCTCCTGCTTAGACCAAACGCTTCAGCGTTCACAGTCCTGGGACTCAAACTGACAAATCAGGAGGAATTCCTTACATGTGACATGAGAACTCATGAGGAACTTGTTTTCTAACATTTCCAGAATGAATTGAAGCTCCTGGACTCAATGGTATGGATCTTCAGGATGACTGAGACACTCAGGAGGTTTTTGTACGAGTGGACCATTTAACCGTAGCACCGTGATGGTTCTCACAAATGATGCAGCCGCAGTAATACACCGCTTCATCCGCAGCTTCCACTCGGGCGATGTTCAGGTACTCGTCATTGCCGTTGTCCGTGTATGTGAATCTGCTGGACAGGCCACTGGCTCTGGTGCTATCAGCTAGTAAGAACTTTGGAACATCTTCTTTCTGCTGGTACCATGAAATTAGATAGCTACCACTATCCCTCCTGCAGAGAATCCGTACATCCTGTCCTACGTTGACATTCAAGACCTTCTCCTGGGTGAGATGCACTATGGCCTCAAGCCCTGGCAAAACACAAGAGTCCCAATATTAGTGTGTGATCCTAAGTTTTCTCCAGTGAGATTTCCCATTGGACCTGTTCCTAGCAATACAACTTTGTTATAATTGTCAAACTTGGTTTTATCTAACCCTCCAGTCTTTTTTTAACCTTGTTCCTTTCAAATGGTGTCTAAAGTATGGATTTTAATGTTTCTAGAGGACGAGAACCAAGCATGAACTTTCGTATTCATATTCACCAAAGTTTTCAGCGCTGTTCTACTGTTCGACCTCAGGACGACATGAATTAAAGTTTTATTTTTTAAGTATATTGAAAATATCTTACCTGAGAGCGAGAGCAGGAGTCCAGCAAGCGTGGTGGTGCTCAGGATCTTCATGATTACTGGTGGAGGGGATCAGAGATAAGAGACGACTGTGGGACTTATGTACGACCACTCATGCAATGACGCTTATAAAGAGAGGCGGCACACTTGGTCTCACACACACTTTCAGTACGTTACTGCGTCTCCAAATTTGCATGCATGACAAAAAGAAAAAAGTGTTGGGGGAGTGGGAAATGAGGGGAGTGGCTAATACTAACAGAAATTCACTGCATATTATTAAAGCCAGGCCATTCGGAAGAGAATAAATATTATTTTTCTTAGGTCATTGCTTTGAAAGTGGATTGTTTGGCTATACCACAGCGGTGTTGAATTCTGGATTCTGATTGGTCAGAAGGTGCTGATCAGTTTTCTATAGCAGCAGCTCTGACAGTAGTACGGCAGCAGATCACAGGTTTGCATCGGTGCGCTCATTCCGATACGTTATCGTTTCTATAGCAACAACAGCGACGTGTGTAGTGGACATTCCACGTAACCTAACACCAATAATGTTTTTCTTGTTGTCGTTTGTGTTTTAAAACCTATGTTAAAGACGAGTTTGCGCTATGTGGCTTTATATGTTTGCCTTCACAGACTTTCCACAGCTTCAAAAATAGCCATAAATGGATAAAAAAAAACACGACCCAGAAATTTGCTGTGGTGTAAAAGGAATAAAACACCTCAGGATGTGCTGTTACGAGAAACCAAAAAAATTGTTTGTTTTTTTGCGTGCCTGTAGCAAACCGCTTGACGTTTTATTTCTCACATATTGTATATGCTGAGAAAGTGGGGAAAAAAACAAAATAGTGTTCATCAATGTTAATTTGTTTTGGTTTTTCAGGATGTCTCAGTGTTAGCACCTCGCTACAGGGACTTTAATGGCACGAGTAGCTTCAGTAGTTTATAGCATGTGCATTTTGATTCGTATTTGTGTTAGCTTGTTGTTTCAGCAGTGCACGCTGCTGTCTGTTGGAACTTCGCTGGTGAAAGCAGAACTCTATTAATAGATTTTCATCTGAAGGCTGTAAATTTGCCTACACTTTCTGTTCTCGCTCTTTTCGCTGGGCGCAGATGACTTTTTCCGCCAGCGCGTCTCAACTCGCTGAACCTTAACGTGCTTTAAATTCCGTTTTATATCCACAGATACTTTTATATTCACATGTTGTTCTTCTTTAGAGTTTAGAGCACAATATGCTAATGCTAACAGTGAGTGGCTACCAGTTAGCATGTGGGATATGGAGTCATGCTAATTGGTGTCCATGTGTTGCTAGCCATGTCAGCGTGTTTGGCTATTTTAATACAGTTTAATCAGAAAAGGTGTGAGATGTAAAAGTAAAATAATGTGTGAAATAATTGAATAAAAGGTGGACATTTCTGGTTGTCAATATTATTGCTTGGAGTCATCCCAAAGCTCAAATATACTAATCATTTAATAACAAGACACAAATATCCATCCATGAAACAAGCTAGTTAGTGTTCTTACTTATGTTATAGCAGCTATAAACGCTCAACCGCCTCTCTTTTTTTTTTCTTTAATTTAATAAAATGCTTCTGATATGTTACTGAGAAACAGCACTCTGTCCTGAAGACGTTGCTGCTGGAACTACCGTCAGGGCTGCTGTTACAGAAAATGAATCGACGCTTTCTGACCAATCAGAATCCAGAATTCGGAACCTGTCATCTTACGAAATAGGACGTATTAAAATGTGATATATAACCTGACATCATGAATATTATAACTCATGCTTAATAAAATGTTATACATTTATATGTTTTTAGAGTTTATAATGTTTGCTCTCAGCCTCGGATGGCTGTCCTTTAAAAAAAAAAAAGAAAAAAATTGTAGAAATCTTGTCATTATCAATAAAAGAAGGCCACAGGTTAAAGTTAACAGTATGGCTTTATTATTGTATACGTACAGATTTAAAGCAGAAGAGAAATTCTGAGCTGCGTATTTGCTCATGTTTATAGTATTTCAGCACTGAGTGGTCTCTCTACACGCACTGGTCCAGGCCGGTGCTCTGGCTCAGCGGTGTGGAAAGCGCCGGGTGACTCAGGCGGCACGTGAAGGTTCTCCCGGAGCTCCAGCGCTGCTTACTGAGCTTCAGAACGCTGGTCTGGGAGAACGTGCCGTCGCCCTGACGCCGAGACGGACCCGTCTGCACCTCGTCACCCGTCACGCCGCTGCTGTTCTCAGACCAGGACACGGTGACGCCGTCAGGGTAAAAGCCCCGAGCCACACACACCACACTGACATCGCCCTCAGAGAGCGGAGAACCAGAGGGAGCCAGCAGGAGCAGGGACGGAGGAGACGACGCCTTATCTGATATCACTAGGGGACAAAACATGGATTGATTTTTAATTCAACAAGGAACAGGGTCGCTGTTCTCCGTTATCTGCTCACTACTAAATACTACTAAAGCTTTGATATTAGATTAAATGGGTTTGGAATGGTTTCAAGACTTTGTCACTTTAATTATTTTCATTAATATGCCTAATTATTACTTACACTGTATCTCAAAGTTTCAGTATTTATCTTACACAATTTTTGAATATTTTAGCATTATTATGCCTAGTAATATGATTCGCTTCTTTTTAATCATCCACTGTTTTAACATTTTTTTGCATCCAACAACTTCCACCTCTTTACCCCCTTTAGAGCAACTACTTTGTTCATTTTCTAAAAAAAAAAAAAAATTATATAAATTCAATTACAACTAAAAGTGTCTGAGTATATCCCAGGAAAACCTTTAAAAAAAATAAAACTTGCGATCGTTTATATATTAGGTTTTTGGCTTTGAAATTTTTTATTTTAAAGAATTAAATCCTGGAACTGAAAACAAAACGTTCCAGCTTCTCTAATGCTCTACTAAATAAAGTGAAGATTAAAAAAAGATGAACTTCTATCAATAATGTCCTTAATCATCCATCCTGAGCTAAAATTAATACTGAAATAAGGATTAAATAATTAAAACTCATGTTTTGCTTACCTAGGTTGGTGCCTTGAGCAAACACATAGGCTCACAGTGTTACAGCTCGGTACAAAAACCTCAGCGCTGAAGTCTGAACGCATCACTGCGCCTGAACAGGGGATAAACAGCAACAAAACAAACAGAAAGACGAGCAGATTTAACACAGAAACTGATGTTTTCTTCAGTCACTTAGTGTTGAGGGTCTATTTAGAAATCTTGTTAACACTTTTTATAAAGTCTGTATTCGAAATTGCTTTATTGCTGTTTCTAATGTACTGTAATTCAGTGACATTGCTTAAAGTGAAAGTTAAAGTGGACGGCTCACCCTTCCCAGAATCCAATGCGTTGTTTTTGTTTCGAAAGCACATGACCTCTACCTGTTATCTCAGCATTAGTGTTCCCTCTGAAACCCATCCGAACTTTTTCTTCATCTACATGTCGTACGTGAAAGCTTTGAACAAAACATGAAATCGGAATGGATCGGTCGAAAGAATATAAAATGTAAATACGTTGATAAAATAGCTTCAATTTCATATGACAATTGAAAACCTATGGCCTAGGGTGTCACCGGAATGTTTCTGGAATATCGATGGCATCAAAAATGGCCACTTGGCGCAGAGGATTGTGGGAAGGGTGAGCCGGCCCCTTTAGTGAATCATGTGAAACACGAATCACGTGAAAGTTAATGAACCATCTAAAAAGCACAGGGGAAACATGAATCATTTCAAAATCGCATGTGAAAATAAATTTTCAACCGGTTGAAATGCATTAAAGACGAAGATCTGCGTAGATGTTGTTTTGAAATTCCACAGCACGGTCATGGAGATTTCTGAGCACACGCTTCAGAGGAAGTGTCGCAGGAGGTTTTTGTACGGCGGCTCCGCTGGACTGTAGCACTGTGCAGCTGCACTACTAGCACAAGCACAGTAATAAACCGCTTCATCTTCAGCTCTCACGCCTTCGATGTTCAGATAATCCAGGTTGCCTGAGTCAGTGTAGGTGAACCTGTCAGGTAATCCGCTCGCTCTTTCATCGTTGCGGAGCAGAAACTGAGGAGGCCCACTGGCTTTTTGTTGGTACCATGAAATGTAGTACTCATCGTCTTCTGCGGTGCAGAGAATCGACACCTTTTCACCCAGTTTCGCTGATTTGGACTTCTCCTGACTCAAATTGTACGCCGCCAAACCTGAGACACGGACATGAGAACAACAGGAACGTTAGAGTTCGGACTTGTAGTGATGATGGCTAGATGAGCGTTACCTTAGAAACTATTACATGGTTAAGGTTGAGTCAGTCTTACCGGTCAGCGTGAGCAGGAGTCCAGCGACAGACGCAGCGTTCAGGATCATCATGTCTTCACTCGTGTAGATGATAAGAGAAGATCTGAGAACATTCAGACACACGGGTCTTTTATAAAAAAACAGAAGCATAGACAAACAGCATTTTTATTTTGGAAGTGGGGGGGGTGAAATAACTGTGTGAGAGAGAGACAGCAAAAACAGAAGAAGCAGGTGGTGCGAGTGTGTTTCAGTTCCTCATCTTTTTTGAATCTCGGTGCCGTTTCTCAATATAGCCAAAGGGGAGAAACCCGAGTGCTCTGCAACACCTGCACGGATCACACACTCCAACACACACACACACAGGAAGTAACCATGCATGAAAGCTTGTTTTGCAGATTTCTCTCACTATCTATCTGTTGCTATGCATAATATATCACATTTGGGATCATTTATTATTTCCAAAAACACTAGACTAAAATTCCACACCTACTAGAGAACCGCTAACACACTGTGTATGGAAAAAATGAGCATTTGTGTCTAACTGTACACCTACAAGGTGACCAACAATGTAGGAGTGTGTAAAAAAAATAGCATAGGAAATGTACACAAAACACCCATACAGGTCCTTACATGCCTTGCAAGTATTCACTTCCTCTTGAACTTTTTTTTTTTCCATATTTTGCTCCTCAAGATGCTTGTTGTTTAGGTATGTGCTCTAACAAACTCTGCGTTCTTCCAAGAACAAGTGAGATCATGTTATACTTTAAATGCATGAACTCCATCCAATTAATTATGTAACTTTGGGAACTAGTTTCACACCAGCAGGGGTCAATACTTATGCACTCACAACATTTATGATATGTTAATGATATTTTTTTTTTCACAGCTTTTAATGTTACAAAGAATCTGCACTCCTCTGTCTGTAACAGCTTTGATGTTACAGAGCACTGACACTGGAGACTCCTTACAAATGGTTTAAACCCAAGCATAAATAATATAATAAAAGTCGTGTCAGCTTTGGCTTTGTTAAGGATTACTACATGGAATTGCTATATTTCAAAATCACTGCATTGTCATTCTGTATAGAAGACTATAAATGGAATAAATGTGATGCTTTCTCTAAATCCACCACTAGAGGGCAGGCTTGTCATGAACGTTATATCTTCAGTGACCAGCAGATGGCAGTGTTGATTAAATAGAAAGTTTGCCCCTATGGCGCTCAAAATGATATCCATTTAATGTAATGCTATGCTAATATTAGCGTTTTAAGATTTGTGTCATTTATGAAATGGAAGATAATTTATATGTACAGCTGAAGTTCAAAAGTTTGTGCACCCTCAAGGTTTAAATAAGCGTTAAATAAGGGTTTATTTTAACTCCATGAGATTTAATTCAGACTGCTGCAATGCAGAATTATAACCCCTTATTCTCTGTCTATGTGAAAATACATCATATAGCCAAAAGTATGTGCACTCCTGACCATCACACGCAAACGTGGTTATTGCCGCAACGTTGTTGTAAGCACACAATTGTTCAGAATGTCTTTGTATGCTGTAGTTTTAAGATTTCTGGTCACTGGAACTAAGAAGTCGAAATGTTTTCCAGCATGACTATACTGCTGTGCACAATGCGAGCTCGATGAAGACATGGTTTGAGAAGGTTGAGTGGAGTGGAAGAACTCCAGTGTCCTGCATGGAGCCATGACCTCAACCCCACGCAACACATTTGGGATGAACAGGAACACCGACTGCACCCCAGACCTTCTCGACATCTCAACATCAGTCCCCAAGTTCACTAATGCTCTTGTAGATGAATGGACACAAATCCTGAAATTTAGTGGAAAGCCTTCCCAGAAGAGTGGAACAGCAAAGTAGGACTAAATCTGGAATGGAATATATAAAATAAGGATATATGGGTGTGATGGTCAGGTGTGCACAAATTTTTGGCAATGTAGTGTATTATTCGTGTACAAAATGCAGTGAAATTCTTACTTGCATGCGATGTACACAATCAACTCAGACATGGTTCACTTGATGGTAAATTGCATGGTGATAATGTACATTTTTGAGAACGCTGCATAATCCCAGAATCCCGGCACAGTAGTGACATTGACACGGTAGTGTGTGTGTGTGTGTGTGTGTGTGTGTGTGTGTGTGTGTGTGTGTGGTGTTGATCCAAGTGATAATGATAACCCTTATCCAGACAATATGACTTACGTTTTCCACAAAGTCCAACTGTTCAGAGACTAAAGCTCACCTACACAGAGATAAGAAGAAATTTATCATTTCAATTACATGAAGTTCTTCTGTATTGCAGTAAGATAAGATATGAGATCTGATCTAAAAAATCTGCTTCATCATGGTAGTAAACTGATAGTGTTTATAAGCATAATGATGCTGAGTTGCAGTTTGTTGTTGACCTGTCTAGTACATGTTCCATGAATGGAAACTCTAGAGCAAAGTTCATTCATAAAACTGCTCTGCCATAATCAGAAAGTATTCTGATAATTGTGCAAGGAATAGGAGTCTCTAAGGAGCATCAAACCTGTATGGTCAGCACAATTTGATGATTTTTGTCCTTCTTTGTACTCCATTTCTATACAACTATTGATGCAATTTGTGTGTGTGAGAAAGAAGCCAGTTTCAGACTGGCAAACCTGCATTGTTACACCGCCTTTATTTCCACTACAAACACTGAAAAAAAAACCACAAAGCAACATTCCAAGTGTGACTGAAAATGCTCTGAGACCAAAACGCAGCCCTTATCTTCATATCTCATCCATGAATATATCCTCAAACTGGTTACTCCGAGGAAATTGGAAACAAGAGGATCATAAACAAACAAAAGAAAATCAGAAAAAATGCACGATTAGCTTTATCGCAGAGCATAATAATTATAATTTCATTATTGGAGTTTGTAATGTATGGTCAGACATGCATAAAGCAGTGTGTTATATTGTACAATTGTGACATAATAAATAATATGATCATTTACCATACCATCGAGTAATTATATATCATTTGTACATGTGTATATCCTTAACACACTGGAATGTCTAGTAAATTTGACCTTGGGTTGACATTTCACTAGTCTCCATGAGGAAAATCTATTATTTATGTTTCATATTTATTATTTATTCAGAAAGAGATTTGAAAGAGATTTTATTTGGAGAAAAAAATGTCAAATGCAGTAATGTTTGTTGGTAAATTTTGGATTAGTGTTAGGTGCAGACAGCCTCATTTAGCCCTTAAAATACAAAATTGTGTGTGTGTGTGTGTGTGTGTGTGTGTGTGTGTGTGTGTGTGTGTGTGTGTGTGTGTGTGTGTGTGTGTG
>JAQQZX010000039.1:27190674-27201113 GCA_030068355.1 Notoglanidium maculatum
CCTTTTTTTTTTTTTTTTTTTTTTTTTTTTTTTTTTTTTTTTTTTAAAACAAGTAATGACAGCCCTGGCGTTGTTTTGTTTAGATGGCACAGAGCGTGGAGGAAATTACCAGAACAAAGAGCACGGTTTTTATTCCCGCAGACATCCTAATCCGCTAGGATGCGTGCTCCCATGATTCCTATTAAAGCGGATGAAGAGATTTAGATGCCAGGAACGCTCCAGGTTCAAATCTGCAACAGTAGCACTGCATGTCCTGCATTGAGATTATAAAAATCTTCAGTAATGCTTCCACAGCTGATTACACAGGAGCAGGAGGATGAGCCTGGTGAGGATAATGCTCGAGTTGTGCTCTGGTATTCAGCGACATGGTTGTCTCTTGTTTTGAGCCACCGTGTGTGTGTGTGTGTGTGTGTGTGTGTGTGTGTGTGCTTGTGTGTGCACTGATGCGGAGCTTTTAGTGCTTCCGTCTGCCACCCAGATTTCCTGTCTCGGTAGTGTTCGAGGGGTAGGCGATATCACATCATGATATTTCTGCAATGCGACATGTTATTGTACTTGCATCCTCATATTGCCCAGCCTCAGTGCTTAGATTGTTGGAAAATGATGTCTCACTGTGTCGGTCTGCTTTGATGCTAAGAATAGCTCTTCTCAGTGCTAATGGTCCACATCCATCCTTTTCACTTCTTGTTTGCTCTATGAAGGGCACTTCACTCTGACGTTCTAGACTTTTCCGATATCATGGAAAAGACGACGGCGTATTTCGTAACACCTGGCCGTTTTTTTAACACTTGTACGTTTGTAGAGTTTGAATTGTTGCGCGCGATCCTGCTTCCTCGTCTTCTCTCCCGCCCGCGTTTGTGTTTTATTAGGCCGGTGTTCTGTTATTCGTAGCCGAGCAGGATGTTTATGTGGCCTCGGAGCTGAAATATCGCTGGCAACGCTCGAGCGTTTAGATTTCAGGCACACATCTGAGCAATCAGTGCACATTCATTATGTCTGCACTCCCTCACTATCTCTCCTTTTCTCCTTTCTCTTTGCATCCCGATCAGCCATTTGGGTGCGTCTAGAAGCAGCTGCAATGAACTAACATTTACATTTCATAGTAAATCCCACAGATGATTGCAAAGGGCATGTTCACCATTGCATCCTAATTCATGATGCTTTTGAATTATTTTTGTAACAGGAAAGCGTTTCTTTTGGCTAACTTTTATTGTTCTCCTCTTTGTGTGTTGGGGGATAATATTTGGATTTCCAGCTGCTGTTTTCTGACAGGTCACAGCTGTGTGGAGGAAGTCATAAAACACAGGTTTGACTTTAAGATGTCCAAGGAAGCACCGCCTCTCGTTGTCTTCGTATAGCAAGACATTTTAGTGAATAGTTAAGGATGCTCATGCCACAATTCCGGGTTCTGATTGGTCAGAAGGTGTCGATTAGTTTTCTAGAACCGCAGCTCTGACAGTAGCGCTGCTGCAAATCACAGGTTTATATTAACACGCTGGTTCGAATACGTTATCGGATGCAATATAAACTAGACTAAAAACGTGTCTACTTGTTTATATATTTTTTTTAGGAGGAAATCGATTTATGGAAGGCATCTCCAACGTGCGCATTTTAAAAAGACATTAAACATTAAATGCAACTATAAATGGGGGAAAAAAGAAAAGAACAATGAATAAATATTGTTAGTGCTAGCAAATTGCTGTGGTGATTGAGGAATAAAAAAAACTTTAGGACCTGCTGTTAAAGGAAAATATTTGACTTTGGAATAGTAAGAGTAACTCTGCTCCATAACTCCATCCTGGTACTGATTATTTTCCTGTGACGGCACATCCACTGATGCCATAAAGATTCACACTGGCGGGGAAAAAAAAAGGGTTATCTTTTGGTTGCCGGCTGGGAATCAACTTTTCATGTTCTGAACCAATTTATTTTTGGTCACAACGATCCGAACGGTTTAAAATTTGGTGTGCGATCCCGAACGGAGCATGTTAGGGTAAAAGGGGTATAAGTGTTCCGTCAGGACAAACCGAAGAACGCTCGAGGATGCTAGATGAAGCCCCACCCCGTTTCTCTGGTAAGCTGGTCTTGCCTGTGTGGTCTGCATTTCCGTGTGTTGGTTTGTTTGGTTAGGTGAGGACAGGTTTCTTCTAGAACACGGGGTACATATTTACTGGAACTACGACTACAGGATGCGTAACTCGTTAGCTGTAATTTTCTAATAGCTAGCTATATTACTCAGCTCACTCTTTGATTTCGCAATTTACAGGCAGTGTTTCCTCTCATGAGGATGACTTCTATGCTGATATAACTCGCCACGACACGACAGATGACATGACTAGTGTACACTAACCAGCTAGCTTTATTAGTCACTTGCACAATACAGTGCAGCTTGGTAACAAGTCACGACAAACTCAATTGTTTGTTGCGCAGTCAACATGCATGATTTCGGAACATGGGTTTGTAACGTGCATGTCAGGCTATTCAGGTCAGAAGGAGACGGACGTCAGTAATCCTGTCCTCTGTGTGTGGGTGGGTGTGTGGGTGGGTGTGTGGGTGTGTGGGGCCACTCTCTGTCCTACCTGCAATTACTTCCTGCAGTGGTTTTGTCTTCTCATTAAATGTCTGTAGAGAGATTACCAAAACATATATAAATAATGCTTGGAAGGAAGCAGCTGTGATCGTCGGTGCCACTTGTGAGTGTTTTGAGCTAATGCAGTTAGCTTGCTTTGCTAATCTGTTAATGCACTGGGCACTGCACAGCCGCAAGCAACAACAGGGTGAAGTTATAATCACAGTAATAGATAACCATTCAGATTAGCATCCTGAAGTAATCTATTGCGCAACCTGCATTATATACTTAATGCTAGATATGCTTTTGATTGGTTAAATGTTTCTTCATGTTGGCGGTTAGCTAGATTTAAAAAAAAAAAAAAAAAAAAAAAAAAAAAAAAAAAGTCGAGCCCTGACGTTTTTAAACATTTCAGGTCCCGAATAGTCCCATGAGAAGAAGTCTGGAACATTTTTTTTTTTTTTTCTTCTTTCTTTTTCAAGCTCCGCTCAAGCTCCCCAAGCTTATGTAAATGCTCTTGTTGGAGTCGGGCCGATCATGTGTGTGTTTGCTGTGCGTGTGCGTGCCCACTCTGACCGCTACACCGGCAGACTTTAAATAACTTCTGTGAGAATGGCGTTTCAGTGCAGTCTCAGCTCTTACAGGAATAGATGCCCTTTCTTCCAATGCTGTAGTAATCGCCCTTCACACGGCTTTTGGGGCAAATTTTAATGGGGTGTGCCGAGGTCCAGCATCAGCAGGTTCCAGCGAGCACGGTGACCCAAATGGCTTCTTCTCATGTTCTGCTGAAAGAGAATGGAAATATCTTGCTGCACGTTTTTTGTGTCGGGTCCATGTGACGGTCTCCTGCACACCCACAACTGTTTCATAATGACTGCGCTATGCACATACTCATTTTATACATACATGTACACACACACACACTCACCCGAGTGCAGAGTTGTGGACCATCGACCCCATTGTGGTAGAACGTTCTGAGCGCTAGCGGCCGTGGTCTGTCTTTAATGTTCGATTTTATAAAAATTCATCCGACCAAATGCGTGACCTGGGTGAGGTAGAGCCTGCAAGAGCAGTCTTCTCATTTAGACGAATGACCTTGCGTGTTCTTGCTTCTTATATGGATTCATCGTTGTTGTTGTAGGGTTCTACCTAGAAGACTTCCCCCAGAAGGACAAACCAAAGAACTCTTTAGGCACAGTTACCACAACATGGCTTTAAACTTTAAGAGGAAGCTTCTAATCTTGATAAGTTTCTTTTTTTAAAAAAAGGGTTCCTTACCTGGTATTCAGTAGGTTCTTCCTCCTTATATGGGTTCTAATTGGACTCTTAATTTGTAGAGTCCTACATGTAACATTAAAGGGTTCACCCAAAGTGACGAAGGTTTTAGGGTGCTGGATGCAACATGGATGAGGTAGAATCGTTTCATTTTGGATGAGCTTGTAAGAAACATCTTGGCAAGGGTTCTTGAATGTTTGTCAAGGAATCTAGCTCCCTGCATGGAAGCGTTTCCGCTGTAGTGTTCTACAAAACGTGTTAAATGGTTTCTCCAGAGGAACAAACCTTCCTAAGAGTGAAGATGTCCATTGGAAAACATTCAGGACAAATTGTGTAATTTGGTACCATGATGGTGGATTCTGAGGTAAAATGCTAGGCATGTTAGAAAAGCCTAATTTTGAGCCATTTTTAATAAACGGTACCTCGTTCATGAGGTCCAGCATGGTAAATACGGTTGTAGTTATAAGCTCCTGCCTTTATGACCTGACCTTTGGCCTGTCTGTTTGTTGGCAGCTCCGTGTTCGTGCCGTGCCGTGAGATGACCGAAGTGATGATCAGCAGCACTCCAATGGAGGACATACGGCTCAGCCCAAGCAAAGACCGCCTCACTTTCCAGGTACCCAAAGTTTCGATTCTGCTTCACGTTGCCACAAACGGCAAAACAACCCCAAAAAAACAGGCCTCCACAGCTCTTCTGATCACCTCAAGAAACAGCTTGTTGCTTTCACACCCAAGTCATATTGAGATTCTCAGGCCAGGCTTTCCACTGTGGGCTCCCTTTCAGAACTGAGGGTTGCTGCTTTCCAAAATAAGTTCAACTCCACAGAGAAGAATTGTCATTAGGGGCTTTTCCATTTCTCAAAATGTAAGCAAATTTCTGAAATTTGAATCATTTTTGTTTTTCCATTCGAAAAAAGAGGAACAGGTTGACACCAAAACGTGCTCTCCGGCTGCACACGTGTCCGTGCTGAAGAGTCGCGTAACCACTGTATTGTTCAGCGTTAAATCAGAGGTGCCAACATTTACTGATCAGCTGTGGCATTTACATTTTTTGACCCCTTCCTACGGCGATACGGGAGTGGTCTGAAAAGTGACGCGGCAGAACAAAATGGCGGAAAAGCCAAATTCAGTGAACACGGGTTGTGAAGTCTGCGTTTGCGTTTTATCGAGGATGAGTTTGTCTTGTAAGCCAATAGGAAACAAGAAAGTGGAACTGTGGCCTGATTAAACATGGAGTGGCTTCCCATTATTACTCTCTTCCTGCTCTTTGCTTACTGTTACTTGGCAGACGTCTTAAAAAAAAAAAAAAGACAGGTTGCTCATTTTGTCCACCGACATACGCTAGTGATTGTTTTGTTTAGTATAAGTTTAAGTATAGATTTCGGCGGTTAATAATGCAAATAAACCTTTAGACACCCGTTATGTGGTCATCAAAATCTGCGTTCATCGCCATAGTCACCTGTTGTCTTTATCTCTGTGCCAAGCACATGAACTATTCTGTGACATTTTTAGGGCTCCACTAATGCAGTAAGTAACGCAGTCCTAATTAGCATATTACCCAGACTGCCGTTTCGGCGGGCACTTTTCCGTTCTCTGCTGGAGGGTGGAAAAAACGCAGATCTTCTTCTCTTCCCAGCTGCACTCCTCAGGGACCTGCTTTGTCTCTTTGTCTCTCTCTCTTTAGTGCCTTCCTTTAAGTACAGACGGTTTTTTTCTTCCGCGGCACCAGGATACGCACTCTTGAGCTATTTAAAGGGTGTGTATGTGTATGTGTATGTGTATGTGTGTGTGTGTGTGTGTGTGTGTGTGTGTGTGTGTGTGTGTGTGTGTGTGAGATAATTGAGGTGCTGGACTATGCCAGGATTTGATGACACATCACAGCTCATATATAAAATCTGACAATCACACTGGCTGCTGATGTCTTCGATGAGTCTGGAAGGAATGCGGAAGTCCTTTGATGCATTTTTTTGTTGAGTTTTTGAGGTTCACAACAATCAGAGTACCACATCTTACTTCCACAGCCTCTCTTCTGTTGGGCCCCATTCCCAGATGGCGACATCCCTATCCCTTCAGTCCACGTCACTGAAACAGACAGAGCTAAAAATATGACTCGGGGCCCGTCCAATTCCCAGGCGCAAAGAAGCTTTTGGGCATGTTCCTCTTCCCGAGGCCAAGAACGAAGGATATAAATAAGAAAGCCGAGTATGCGTGAGAATCTGCGGGAGGCAGTTAAAAGTCATGTATGCTCTTTTGCTAAATGTCGTCTCAACGTTACGCCGGGTTCTCAGGCAATTTCATCTGTATGTGACGCACACCGAGCTTCGAATTTCCTCTCTCTGTGACGCCACTAACAGTGTTTTGATAGATTTCAGTGTAAGCCTGTTAAAGGTTTCACCTTGGAGGTGTGATGAGATTAAAGATCAAAAAGGGCGTTTTGACTTTTGAAAAGGTGAAAAAAGTGGTGTTTTTACACATCTTTTGGAAAAAAAATAATAATATGGCTAAGGCATGCAGCATGATGATGATGATAGATTTGACTAATTTTGCGGAATAAAAAAAATCAAATGAGGAAAAAATCTCCTGCTAGCAATCTGAATGGAGACTTTAACAGCACTAAACAATAATAAACTTTAACGATAAAATCGTAAGCTGATACTCTGATGTCCTGAAACCGGGATATTGCACCGAAAGATTAACGTAGTGTCAATTGATCATGCGACTCCAGCCCCGTTTCACATCCACCGTGTAATGTGGAAACTTTTTTGTTATAAATTGTCTGGTTCTGGAACTGCTTAAAATATGACATTTTAATAAGCACAATCAAAGAAAAATGCCCTTTTTCCGTCTCGCTCTCCTCGCAGATCTTTCCGGATCCTTCGGACTTCGAGCGCTGCTGCAAGCTGAAGGACCGCCTTCCGTCCATCGTGGTGGAGGCGACCGAGGGCGAGGTGGAGAGCGGAGAGCTGCGCTGGCCGCCCGAGGAGTTCCTGATCGGCCAGGGAGACGAGGAGGAGGAGGAAGAGGAGGAGGAGGAGGAAGAGGAGATTGACGGGAACGTACAACAGGGACAGCAAACGCAAAGAAAGGACTAATGCGCATGCATACACCCATGTATACACGAGCATCATTTAGTAGTCCTTCGTAGAGAAGGGGATGAAGAGGAGCGTGACAAGATGCTGACACTGATCTTACACCTGGTGCTAAATGAAAGCTTTACGAAAACAGCCCACTGATTTATCAGTACCCTCACATTATGCACTCTCGCATTCACTTAGTGAAATAATCTCGCACCGAGTTCCTTTTAAGCCTGCATCTTCACCCATCATAACGCATTCTCGTCTCTCACTCGCTGTCTCACTCCTTGTTCTCGCACGCACACAATTTCCTCACACATAAATATCCATATATAATTATGCGTATGTTCATCCGTGACCGAGGAGGATTTTAGTTCCTGGACTTGTTATTTTGACATGGGCGAGATCCCTCATGAACTTGCAGACTTTTAGATGATCATACAGAGCCAGTGTTTGCTTTTTCTTTTTAATAATAATCATCATAAATGTATTGATTTTGGAGGTTAATGATGTCGGGGTTAAACAGCACTGGCGTTCGGACTGTTCAGTTTTCACTGCTCGAAGAATTCTTTTCCAAAATGCAGCGATAATCATTTCACGTTCGAGCCACATGTTCTAACACAGCCTATTGGAGCCATGCGGCTTATTTAGCACTGAAGCTATAACCCATGTAGGATGTTATTGCTAATTCTGGGTTAGCCTAGTCACTGTTTTTTTGTTATGTTTCATTTTTCCTTGGAACAATTTTCCATTTAATACTGTATGTAAATAATTTTGTATGCAGAAGTAGTCATTTTCACTGTGAATATCTGCATGTAGTTGTCTGTCCTTGTACATAGATCAGTTTCTTTTCAGCTAGCTAATGAGTGGCGCTCGGTGGGAGTTCAACAAAACTCCATCATTTTCAGTCCAATCGTTTAATGCTAATCACATTCACTTTTCCCTTCCGTTTGGATATCATTCTTTAGATTTAGTGTAAAAATTTCATTTCATCTTTAGATCCAGAGTGTGATTGAAATAATCCTCTTCCCTCAGTGGAAAGGTTACAGAAGGTCACCTTGGCACTGAGAGCACCTTTGTATACTGCTAAAATGTCTAGCCTTTTTCTTTTCTTTTTTTTTTTTTTTCTTGTGTACTTCCTGGCTATGTATAAAAGCTTAGGTCTCGGTTTAGGTGCCTGACTGTGTGCGTGTTATGGGTCAAGTGTGTTAAGTAAGTGGAAGTGTCCTCCATGTGAACTGCCTGTAGATTTGCTCTGTATTTTGTGTACAGCTCAGGGAGAATAGCTGCCATTTTGTCATGGTTTCGATTCCCCCCCCCCCCCTTTACCACTTTTGTTGTAAATAAACATTTCTAACATACTTAAGAGCTCTGTTGTGTTTTGTATGAATGAGTGAGGTAAAACCACTAAATGTAAGGTTCTTTTGTGTGAATTAAAACTAGTAAGTATGAGCATTTTTAATGGATGTGTGGGGTACAACTAGTAAATGTTAGCATTTCATGTGAATGTGAGTTAAAACTACTAAATGTGAGCGTTTTGTGCAAACGTGTGAGGTAAAACTAGACAATGTTAGCTATTATTGTGAATGGGTGAGGTGAGACAAAAGCATGAGCGTTTTTTCTGAATGTGTGAGGTAGAGCTAGTAAAAGTCAGCATTTTGTGAGTGTGCGGTAAAAGTAGGAAATGTTAGCTTTGATGGTGAAC
The DNA here is from genome assembly GCA_030068355.1 of Notoglanidium maculatum. Classification (NCBI taxonomy): domain Eukaryota; kingdom Metazoa; phylum Chordata; class Actinopteri; order Siluriformes; family Auchenoglanididae; genus Notoglanidium; species Notoglanidium maculatum. The sequence continues at coordinate 27,199,298 of JAQQZX010000039.1, forward strand.
GTGTGAGGTACAGCTAGTAAATATTAGCATATTGAGTGAACGTGTGAGGTAAAAGTGAGCAATTTGCATGACAATACAAGGTAAAACTAAATGTGCGTTTGTGTGACGTAGAAAGGTTAGTCTTCTTTAGTCTTTAAAAAGGGTGGGGTGATTTTTATGCACCTTGTTTTCTTTTTTTGTTCTGTTCAGCATGTAAAACAAAACATATCTTAAAAACTTTCAGTTTCACTTCCTTTTGCAGCAGCTTTAAAGCAATGTGGCTTGACTTCCTGCAAAACATTGTGTGTCTGTGCTCTGCACACGGTATTTGAATGCATACTGTATTTAGTTGCACAAACCGCACGGTGCCTTCCTGCCTTCCCAAACTTACCTCGAGCCTTGCACACGTCCTCTATGCAAGTTGAGAGCTTTTGCATTCGCATTCTTATAAAACCATCGACCAGACGTCAGCTGTCAGGTCTAGATAAAATGCAGTAGTTAACATGGAGTAACATGGCAAATGCACAGGTTTGTGATGTTTTAGTCTTAAGAACACAACCCCATGAATGACATGGGGGGGGAAAAAAGTGGTCTACACCAGTTAAGCAGATACAGAGTCTATATTGCTTTGAAAATGGAATTTCCATAAACCATTAACATTTATGTATTTTACAAGCAATAAATGAGTGCCTTTCTTTTTTCTTTTTTTTTTCTTCTAGCCTTGCACAAGAGTTGCTCATGCTGTTCCACCCCAATGTGCATTTCTATTTTGGACCCATGTGTCTTGCTATGCAACTGATCTTCGCCTCTACTAGTGTCTTACGTATGATTCCTACAGATTTATCTGTGTTTCCCGAGCCGCTTTTTCTGTGATGATATAAAATGCACGTGTTGTACCAGGTGCATTCAGCCTGAAATAAGCAATCTCGGTGAACCAAAAAAGAAACATTTGCAAGGTAAAGAACTGCAGAAACCAGCTATTTTATAAACTTAATCTCTAAGGGCCAAAAACCAGTCAGCAATTTTTATTCTGCTCCAGCACCTGAGCAGACACGGTAGGCAATCATCACTGCTCACCTGACTGGTGAGAATAGAGATGCTACGGAGCAGAAAATAGATTACATTTCAAGCAGATTAGCCTAGAGTTCATGTTTTTATACCACAGCGCTGTTGCATTCTCAATTCTGATTGTTCAGAAGGTTGATTCATTTCCTATAACAGTAACTCAGACAGTAGTGTCAGCTGTAATACAAATAACACACTTGTAATAATATCATTCTAATTCCCTGCTGTATGAATCTTTTAAATGATAATAATAATCCTGGGTAAAACATGATATTTAACAAAGAAAGAATTCTGTTCTTTGATATGGTCAAGATATCAGTAAGATGACATTATTGTAATATTTTTTGTGTCAATATCAGAGGTTAAAGTCACAAATGTGAGCTTGTGTGTGAAAATAGTAAAGGTGAGGTTTCTGTGTGAAAGTGTGATATATAACTAGTAAATGTGAGCTTTCTGTGTGAATGTGTGAGGCAAAACTTGTAAATGCAAGCTTTTTGTGTGCATGTCTGAGGTAAAAAACAAAAAACAAACGTGAGCCTTTTGTATGAAAGTGTGAGGTAAATATGACAAATGTGAGCTTTCTGTGTGAATGTGTGAGGTAAAACTTGTAAATGTGAGGTCTTTGTGTGCATGTCTGAGGTAAAAATAACAAACGTGAGCCTGTTCTATGAAAGTATGAGGTGAACCTAGTAAATGTGAGCTTTCTGTGTGAATGTGTGAGGTAAAACAAGTAAAAGTGAGCTTTCTGTGTGAATGTGTGAGGTAAAACAAG
>JAQQZX010000039.1:27213380-27223458 GCA_030068355.1 Notoglanidium maculatum
GCCAACTTTTTTGAGACCTGTAGCAGGCATCAAATTTGAAATGTGCTCATTTAGTGGATAAAGGTGTACAATTTCCCCGTGTGAACATTTGTTAGGTTATCTATGTTCTGTTGTGAATAAAATATTGGCTCGTGTGATTTGAACGTCTTTTAGTTTTCATTTTATTCAACTCTAAAAAAACGTCCCAACTTTTCTGGAATCGGGTTGTAAAAATATTCCTTCTTCATGTAACCTAATTTTTACTTTGCTATGCCGGTGATCATTATGAATAAATTAACATGCAAATTAGTCTGTCATTTAATGACTTCTAGCAACTTTTTGAGCATGCTTTAGTTACTTCTCTCAGAAAAGTATGGGCAACGCTGGAGCTAACTTGTCTTGCAGATGTTCCACAACTTTAAAAGTAACTATAAAGTGATGAAAAGTATAACTTGTCATTCTTATTAGTATTCATTGATGAGCTGCTGTGGAATAAGAGGAACAAGGTCAATCTAGTTGCCAAGTCTTAACCTCTTGGCAGAGGCAACCAGGTTTATGAGTGAGGTGCTTTGGTACTGGGTGCTACAGGAGGTGCAGAGGGTAGAGGGTAACCTCGCAGGTTTAGTGTCACCGATTTGACCCTGATCTGGCTTTTGGTGTGTCCAGAGTTTTGCATGTTCTCCCTGGGTCTGTTTGGGTTTCCTCCAATCTCTCGAAAACATAATGGTCGGTGGTTCCCCGTTCCCCGTCTGAGTGTGTGAACATGTGTATGTGTGTGTGAGCTTGCACGGTACCCTGTGATGGGCAGGTCCCCCATCCAGGGCCTATTCCCATCTCATCTCATCCGCAGCGTTCCCAAGATTCATCAGGCCCTTGAATAAATAAAGCTCTTACTGAATGAATGCATGAGTGTTTGTTCCAGGAATGAACGTTGTTGTCCCAATAAAAAGACATATGCTAAGTTCTCAATCCATTTATAATGTTAAATTGATACAATAATTTATGCCCATTCTCTTGAATTATATGAAGGGTGCCAGTATTTTTGGAGTTGACTGGCTACCAAACGGCGGCCCCTACTGACTACCAGCATGTTTAATATGAACATAAAGACCATGGCGGCCATCACAAGCTTAACATCTTCGGGATTTATATCCTCTTAACACTTAACAAACTCCATGCTTTCACTCATAAGAGAAGAAATCATTTTTTAGCTGAACTAAGGACCGCTGAAGATGTTCTGGCACGTTTCTTAGCCGTTTTACTGTTATCGCTAGCTGCCTGGCTAATCAGTGGCTCGCTAGCTTGATGCTACGTACGCGTTTATTATTTTAATAAACAATGACATTGTTGCTGAGTTGCACGGTCGAGATATAACATCATCTCGCATTTATTCATTTCGGGTGCTAAACGTTTTCGTTATGCGTGTAAACGTGCTATTTATGTGAAGAATAGTTGTGGAATCTGTGCTAGGTGTTGTGCGGTTAGCCACCTAGCTAACCAGCTAACAACACGCTTCGCTTCCGTGTCGACATCAAACCGGAAGTTTGACAAAGAACAGATTGGGGTGAGTTTAAGACATTTTGTGATTTAAACTTTATAAACGGCTTGTCTACATTAAAACTGAAGTTATGTACAGTAGGCTGAGCTAACCCGCTAGCTGCCGTCAACTTGCACTGTAAATAGTAAGGGTTGCTTAGCTACCTCAACTTACTGGCTATTTAGCAGGAGCTAACACGGAAATATGTTAAAGTCTGGAGACTGTTACAATCTTAAAGATTTAAAATAAACTTCACGTGTGAGTTTAGATAAATTAACCATGCTACCAATATATTGCATAAGGTTCTGGGTTAACGCCACATTAAGGCTTAATCCCAAATAGCGCCTTCTTATCGATTAAGTGCACTAGGTAGGGTGGAGAACGCTGTGTTTTATTACTAATGCGTGGCTCATATGTAGGCACTGTGGTATCATTTGGGACACTAATGAAAAGCAGCACGGTCACGTTAGTTTTTATATATAAAAGATTTGCAGCCAAGTTGATAGTTTTTTTGTATTTATTTTAAGCTGTTATATCATGTAGTCCATGTTAAACTTTATCTGATGCATTAAGCACTTTAAATAAAAGTTATTTAAAATAATAAATGAATAAAAAAAAAAAAGTTTTGACCCGTTATGGCTTTGTCCTAAATAGCGTCCTACTTTCTGAGCAAGTGAACCACTTCAAGTGAAATGGTGCCTTTTGGCGAGGTGTTTTCAGTCTATATGGGCCATACAGAGTAGCAGGTTATTAGCTACATCTGCCATGTGGTTACACTCGCTGCCAGGTTTATGTAAGGCGCACTGCTGTTTGAGACAGTGGATGGATATTTTTAGCCATTGGTCATGGCCAGCTTTAGGCAAGTCCGAGTTTTTGAACTTTTGCCTTCGTGAAAGGGATCTAAAAGGAAAATAATCATAATACAGATTTGGTCGATAAGCAATTAATATTCTGTATCTATCTACCTTTGAGCTGAATAAATGAATGAATGCCCAGTGCCTGTGGTGTTTAAATCTACATCATGTAAGACTTTTTTAAAAAATTATTTTAAGACATTTACTTCCTGTATGGCGAGTAAAGACCTTGCGTGATTTCCGTAAGGTGTCTAAAGTCTGCTAGCGTTTTGTCAGTGTTGTTTTATCGCTTGTTATGATAATGTGTTTTAAAGCGTATGAGGCATTTCCTCCATAAACAGATCAGCTAAGTGGGAAATCATCTCGACTCTACGGCGTACAGCCATTCCAGTTTCACAATTACGTGTACGATTGGTACTATCATGGACGCGAGCCCAGCAAGACTGATTGTCTGCATGGAAAAAGGCCGTAAACGCCACTCTGCCTCTCCTCTACACTTATTCAATTCCCAGGAAGAAAACAACTGATTTGTAATTGCAGGGTATTCCCGCGAGAGAGGAACGGAAACGCGTCGAAATGCAGTTCAGTCTCTGAAGCGGCGCGTTCGTTCTTCGGTTTAGATGCAAACGAGGAATACAAAATTGTCAACATGTTATTATTATTATTTTATTTTTTTGCAGTATAAAAACTTTTCTGAAATTTGTTAACGCTGTTAATTGATAAATGGAATGATTTCTGTATTGCTGCGATGTTGAATTCTCAGTTCTGATCGGTCAGAAGGTGTTGATCGAGTTTCTGCGTAAGCGGGCGCTCGGAGCCTCCGGACCACCAGGGGGCGATGTGATTTTTAAAACAGAGACGCAGACAAGAAGGTTTACGCATCAGGCCGTCACATGGGACCTGCTTGTGGTGTGAAAAGAATAAAAAAACCGCACTTAATTGGGTAATTAACGTATAAGCGGCGATCGTGAGGTGTTCGTGTGTGTCGGGGAGGAAAAAAACATTGCGGTAATGCAATAAACCTGTTTTGAGTCATCGTTCTTGGATTTCATATTTTCCAAAGTGGAAATCGGGCCAGGATACACGATCCACAACCTGAGTCATGACTGAAGAGGAGGGAAGGACTGCAGGTTACGACTGAGGCTTTTACATCGGAAACCAAAGGGGAAAAGGATGAATCGGCGGCGGGAAACCTGCGTGTCACGGGAACACGGAAGGAAACAAGGAAGAAGTCTGAGATCCCTGGGTACGCCACGCGGCTCTCAAGCTCGCGTTCGCCTGTCAACCGCAACACGCGGTCGTAAAAATAAAGTTGTGTGCCTTTTTGTATATATTGTCCCACACGCTGCTGTTTGCATCATCATCAGCGGAGCATTATTTGTGCAGCATTTAGGCCGTCTTTATACTGTACGATTTGTCTGCGCCCCGGATCGCACCGCTCGATGACGTAAGCAGAACGTAGTCATCTTTACTTGGTCGTGGAGCTACCGTTAGAGGATCCTGACCCGGAGAACACGGTTCTGTCGCGCGACAAGAGCAAGAGTTTACTGTGACGGGTTACAATCTCCGAACAGTGCGTGCTGTAAATTAGGACAGAAGCAACGTACACAGAAGTCGCTCAGACCCCGTCTCCACGTTAATGTCCTTTGTTTTTCCTCCCTTCTTGCTTTACAATAAACACAGATTTTCTGTATTACTGTAGATTTCGAAGAGAGTTTTCGTAGCTTTGAAATCGGTGGCTTGGACGAAGGACGCTCGCACGCGCTCTGCTGATACTGCGTTTCCCAACGCGTGACCCTTAACAAGGCGCGTACGTGACTCCGGGATGATACAGCGCTCTAATCATTAATCTTCCCAGACGCAAACGTGATGTCTGTGTGTGTGTCTGTGTGTGTGTGTGTGTGTGTGTGTGTGTCCTGGCAGCTCATTCACGCATAGATATTGTCCTGCAGCTGGGTGGAAAAAAATAAATCAACAAAGCCGAGTTTCCAGACCTCCCACAGCCCTCCCTCATCAGCACAGACGGTAATTAACTCTGGGCGTGTGTGTGTGTGTGTGTGTGTGTGTGTGTGTGTGTGTTGGCTGGATGGTAAAAGGAGGACAAAGTCTTCTGATTCTTTTTTTCCGCTATTGCTCAGCAGATCGCTCTGTGACCTCTGTAACATTTCTCTCTTCAGATTTTTATCTCTCTCCTTTTCTTTTTTTTTCTTTTTTTTTAACACTTTGACCACTTTATTACCCTCTGGTCAAAATGATGTCATCACCATGCCTTTGATGTAAATATGATCTTTTTATATGATATAATATGATAACCCGAGCCAGGCGCAGGTTTAGTGCTACCTCGAGCCGCTCTGGGACCAGTCGCAGGAACAGCGCTAAGAGACGGCCAGGGAAAGTCCGAGAGGAGAGCAGATTCACCTGCTGTGGTGCGCAGCAGATCCCTGAATCCGGTTCACCGTCCAACATCACAGGACTCCTGATGACACACAGTATAAAAATAGGGCTAAGTTTCTTGTACTGTAACTCCAGGTCTCTTTGGTTTACTTCCCCTGCTGGTATAAAATTCAGGAGAGAAAGTAAAGACGCAAGTCAGATTGGAATAGTAATAACTTTTACGTGCGACGTGAAGAACAAACACACCACAGCCCGTAGCCAAACACCGGCCAGTGCCTGGCTGTTTTTTTGAATTTTTTTATTATTCATTCATTCATTCATTTATTCCCATACATCAGAAAGTGAAAGCGATCGAGTGAAGAACATTGTAGACTCTCAGAAGCTCCGCATGCGGTCTTGCGAAGCTGGTGGTGATTAGCTAATGTGCCGAGAGCCGCCGACGTAGGTCACGGCCCAGCCGTGGCGCGTTACACAAGCAGCGCGTCCGGGTCGGAGAATGCGGAGTCAGCTGTGAGTCGACCCGCTCGTTTCCTGCTCTCATAATGGAAACTCTCTCTCTTTTTTCCACCCCCGACCTCATGCAGACCCAACAAAAACACAATCTTTCCACTTGACAAACCACCTCTCACCATCCCGAGGGCTCGGAGGACGAGAAGTGTGTGTGTGTGTGTGTGTGTGTGTGTGTGTGTGTGTGTGTGAATGCGTTTGGACTCCGAGTCCCAGTGTAATCGCTTTGTGTCGAGTCATCACAGCCTTCGCTCTTGGATTTCATATTTTCCATTGGTGCAGGAGGGAAAGGGATAAGTGATTCCATGACCACATCTCGTGCTGAGTCATGGCTAACGAGAAGACGAGGCTGGGATCGAAAGCGTGAAGGTGGTGAGAGAAAAAAAGTCCCTCTGAAGCCTTCATGCACATTCCAACCATCAACAGTCCTGTAAAGCGATGGGTGGAAAAGCGGGGTCCAGGAACCGCCAGGGATCCGTGAGGCGCAGCCTGCGGCGCCGGGGTCTGCGCTTTTCTAATACGGGTCTAACCACAACCAACCATTATTAAAATAATTATGCATATAAATAATGCAATCCAATGACAGTCTAATTACAAGCAGGTTTTATGGGTGGAAAATAAATAAATAAATAAATAAATAAGAAAGAAGTGGGGGGGGGGGGACCTCTCGGGCTCCGATACACATCGTATACGTATTTAAATCATATAATGCCCAGGCAATATTGTTTTTTTTTTTTTATTATTATTATTATTATTATTTTTTAAATATGCATTTTTTTAACCCTACTTTATCCACATTTTATTCTGTTAATGATTGTAATTGAGTATTTTGTTTGATAATGAATTCTAAATTATCCTGTAGTATTGTTGAACGCTGTTTGTTAAAACGGACCCCGCATTAAAGGTTTCCAGTCATTAGCGCGACCCTCCCTGAATTCCACTTAACGACTGACCCGACATTGATTTTCCAGATCAACACGCTTCATGTTCTTTCCAGCGCCGTCACCGCGACCGCTCCACTTTTCTGTCCGAGGTCAATAATCCAGTCGGTGTGTTCCCGTGAGGTCTGTCTGACTGATGAAGACTAATCTGTCCCTCTCTCGCTCTCTCTCTGTGTGTCTCTCTCTCAGGCATGGCGACGGTGTCCATCAGGGGTGTGTATTTCATCATCACGCTCTTCCTGAGCAGTTTCTTCGGCAGCCTGTTCATGTTGGGTCCGGCGCTGCCTGTCATGCTGCTGTCTCCGGCCTGGTACCGCTGGCTTACGGACCGCATCGTGGCCACCTGGCTCACCCTGCCCGTGGTACACACGCGCGCGTGCACACACACACAGATCAGTTCTATCAAATACTATTAAAGTCTTTTCTTGGCTAATTATTGTATTAAACCTTCTTATGAAGTCCAAGCACTTTTTAATCCCCCTCAACAGGGATGACGTGCTTCACAAAGGTCGTTATTATTATTACCATGTGACTGGAATGCGATGCAGTACAGCGGGTTAACCGTACAAACACGCATCGAGCGTCCATTCCTGATGTTTCCTAAATATAGCCTCCTGCCCGCACGTGGAAACTTCAATGTATTACATGTTTCACTCATAACTTGAGCGGCCGGTGTTTACTCAACACGATGTTGCCCAGAGAAACCGGTGTGTGTGTGTGTGTGTGTGTGTGTGTGTGTATATATATATATATATGTATATGTCTGTTCTGAGTGTGTATCAAAGCGAGAGCTCCCTGTTTTTGGGAAAACAACCAAACCACTGACTCTTGAGGAATTCGGTTTGTGAACCTCGTCCTGACTGTGGCGCGGAGTTCACTCTTATTCTCACGCACGTGAAGAATCACGAATCGGTTTACAATGAAGTCTTAGTAATTAGGAAACATATCTAGGTTAGAAATAGTGCTGAATGTCATTTTCCTCTTTCTGGAAGTTAATAAGACAAAATTGCAGTGTAACCTCTTTGAAAAGTCTTTCATTGTTACAGAGACTGCTTGAACGAGGTGTTAAATGAACATCATGTTGGCCATTATACATATTCTTTGTTACGTTATGTCGAATTCACAAGCCTGGGAAATACCACAGCGCTGTTGTGTTCTCAAATCTGATTGGTCAGAATGTGTTGAGCTCTGACGGCAGTGCAGATTTATGTTAACGCGCTCGTACTTGTACCTCATTGTAGATATCAAAACCCCCGCACTTTTTTTTTTTTTCCCCCCCCCCTCCCAGGCTCTGTTGGAACTCGTGTTCGGGGTGAAGGTGATCATCACGGGTGACGGGTTTGTTCCAGGCGAGCGCAGCGTGATCATCATGAACCACCGAACACGTCTGGACTGGATGTTCCTCTGGTGCTGCCTGCTGAGACACAGCTACCTCCGTCTGGAGAAGATCTGCCTCAAAGCAGCTCTAAAAGCCGTGCCTGGTTTCGGTTAGTGAGCTGCCACACGCGCGCACACACACACACACACACACACACACGCACACACACACAAAAAACCCAAGCAGTTGAATTGAAGCAATCTTGCTCTAAATGTTCGGTTCGTGTTTACACAGCAAGTCGGATTCGGATTTGCTCACAAAAGAGGAAAATCTGATTTCTTTTTTTTCTTTTTTTCATCCTGTTGCTTAAACATCCACGCAAGTTAGCTAATCAGCTATCGTCTGTCTTCGCGGTCACCATGGTTACTGCCGTTAGACCAGGTTCTCCCGTTGCCTGCCTCCGTGCTGGTTTTGTCCGTGCGTATTTCAGACATCGTGTGGCGCCGCAGAGATCTGATTCGACACGCTACAAGAAAATCAGGTTCAAGAAGAAGATTTTACACGCTTTGATTTTTGCTGCATTCTGGCTGTTTGTAAATTCTGATAACAGGAACTAATTAACTGTAACTATAAACGGATAAAAAGTAGGCCCTGTTCTTTAATTAATGAGGCGGTCATGGTTGGCAAGTTGTAGTGCTGTAATTGGAATAAACCACCAGGAGCTGTAACTCCAGCCCACTGGTGATTAATTTCATATAACCGCATGCTCCCGAGCGTTTTGTTCCTACCTACTTACTCATGATTGAACTTCTATTAGACGTTCCTGTAAGGATAGAGTGGCATGTGAGCATATCATGTGCGCATGCGGTGATATTTAGTCATTAACCCGGTGTGTGATGACCATGTTGTGTAACGGCAAATCTATTATGCATAGTGACAGGTGGTACATCCGAGCAAGTCAATTGGTTATCAGTGATTTTTAGCGTAGCTGCATTGCTCATAATAATGACATCATGGTTGATGACCTGTTGAATGTGTGTGTGTGTGTGTGTGTGTGTGTGTAGGCTGGGCGATGCAGGTGGCTTCGTTCATCTTCATCCATCGCAAGTGGGAGGAGGATCAGAATCACATGACTAATATGCTGGAGTATTTCTGTGATATCAGGCAACCACTGCAGCTCCTGATTTTCCCTGAGGGCACTGATCTCACCGGTAAGACACACACACACACACACACACACACACACACATTCAACAGGTCACGCTCTTACACACTGGCCACATAAATGCACTTAAGCGCTTATTAGAAATCTCTATGTATCATCGAAAGCCATTATGGATGAAACCGTAGCCACTGGCCCGTTGTCATGGTAACCGACATGCACAGCTGTCTAACTAACTTTTCTTGATAAATCATATGTTCCCATCTATGAAGTGGTCCATGAATACAAGTTTGTCTGGTTTTTTGGGGGTTTTTCCACAAAGTAATCCTCTTCCTGTTCAGAACGTTTCCTGTAAGAGGAGTCGAGGGTCGAGGGTCAGTCACTTTCTTGCCACCTGTTTGGAAATGTTCTCATATTTTCCATGACAAAATGTACACAAATGACCAGAAAACGCAAGCTTATACTTATCTGTTTATAGCTATTAATAGTGGCATACAGTGGTGCTTGAAAGTTTGTGAACATTAATCTGAACTAAAACACCATCAGATGTTCACACAAGTCCTACAAGTAGATAAAGAGACAAAAATATTATGCTTTATGATCAGTTATTTTTTGAGGAACGCGATCCAGTAATACAGATCTCTGAGTGGCAAAAGTATTTGAACCTTTGCTTTGTCTTTATTGTCTTGTGCAAGAATAACTGCGGCTTGACGTTTGCGGTAAGTGTCGATCAGTCCTGCACGTCGGCTCGGAGGGGTTTTAGCCCGTCCCTCCGTACAGCACGGGTTCAGCTCTGGGATGTTGGTGCGTTTCCTCACAAGACATTTCTCTTGGATTGAGGTCAGGACTCCGACCTGTCGGTTCCAAAACATGAATTATATTCTTCTTTAACCATTCTTTGGTAAAACGACTTGTGTGCTTAGGGTCGTTGTCTTGCTGCATGTCCCGCTTTCTCTTGGGATTCGGTTCACAGTCCTGATGTTTTCCTTCAGAATTTGCTGGACTAATTAAAAATTCATCGTTCCATCAAAGTTTGGAAGCCGTCCCGGCCCCGATGTAGCAAAACATGGCCAAACCGTGATGCCGCCACCTCCGCGTTTCACAGATGGGATAAGACTTTGATGTGAACAGGGTGCAAACTTCAGCACCTGCCCCGTCCACTGACTGAAAACACCTGACTCTAATTTCACCTTCAAATTAACTGCTAATGCTAGAGGTTCACATACTTTTGCCACTCACAGATATGTAATATCAAAAAAAACAAATGGCTAGGCATAATATTTTTGTCGCATTTGTTGATTTGGGGGTCGCGCGGTGGTGCGGTGGTTAGCACTGTCGCCTCACAGCAAGAAGGTCCTGGGTTCGATCCCCGGGTCACCCAGGGTG
>JAQQZX010000039.1:27239461-27261216 GCA_030068355.1 Notoglanidium maculatum
ATTATTATTATTATTATTATTTAAAGGAACCATTTTGTCATGTTTGTTAGGTTATGACTTAACAGTGGATCTAAGTTCCTTCAGAGGTCTACAAAACTTTCTGGAGATTAATCTGGACTCTTTAATTTAAATAAATAAATATATTAAAAAATACAACTTGATTTCCATTCATATTTACATATATAACAATAGTAACATATCAAAACAAACAAACAAACAGAAAAAGCAATCCAAATACAGAAAAGCTATCAGGAAAAAAATGAAATGTATATATAAACAAGCAGTCGTAGATAGATAGACGGATGGATGTTTTATGCTTAATGCCTGGACAGAGAAATTGTCAAATTTGGGGTGTGAATTCTTAGTCCGAATACAACAGTGTGTGGTGTTTATCATACTGTATACACTACACTCTGGGAGCTTATAAAATGGGCCATAGTTTATTTTTGAAGCACAAACATGTTGCTGGTTTAAAGTTTGAACCTGCTTTGTGTTAATACACCTGACACTCTACAGCCTGCCATCTGGTTGATGGCAGAGGTCAAACCGAGTGAGACTTTATGATTTGAAAAAGGAAGCTTTAAAAAAAATCTCTGCACACGCGCACGCACGCACGCACACGCACACGCACTTCCGGGAGAGCGGTTAATTAGCTGACTCAGGTGTGAGGGACCGCGTGCTGTGAGAGCCACACTCAGGGCTCTGAGGCGCTTCTGTAATGAGGAGCAGGTGACGTCATGAGGCTTAATCAGTAAACACATCGGCCTCGTTACTGTTAGCTCTCCAACTAGGCTTATCTCGGTCATTATTAAGCATCACGCAGTTAATATCGCTGCCAAAACTAGAGAAAGAAATTAGCTAAAAGAAAGTAGCATTAATCTATTAAAGGAGCTGCTAAAACAGGCTAAAATCGCAGGACGGAAGTGCAGCTGAGACGCATCCGGTTTGAGTCATGGTGAGAAAATGGCGGCCGCTTACCTGTGAAGAAGAGCACGTTGCAATGCTTAAGAGAAAATACATCTTAACAAGTTAAAATATCGTCAACATTCGACTATTTATTCAATTGTTTTTAAACAAGTATAAGATTATGAAGTCTTTTCATGCATGTTTTTCCCCCCATATTAAGCATGGCCTCTGTTAAAGTTAATTATGCTTTATTTTGTTGGCTTATTTCGAGCAAGATGTCTTTATCAAGGCGGCCTTGCTAGATTTTGACAGTTTGTTTGTTTCAGAGCAGCAGAACAGGACGTGAGGACGTTTAAGAGCAAAACTAACAAGTTGTTTCACTCTTTTCTTGTTAACAGATGGGCAACATGTGGTGATGGTGTGATGTTCCTCAAGGTGAAGCGTCGCTGGGAAAAATGCTTTATCTGTCTTATACAAGGTCAACAATTTAAGTTCTTTGTTTATTAATGAATGATGTTTTTTTGTTTTTTTTTATATTTTAACCTCTTTACAGTTAATGTTATGGAACATCCATGGGACAGGTAAGTTGCCGTCATCTTATCACAGGTGTAAACGGTCTTTCCCTCACCAGCCTCTCTTAAATTTAGTAAATAAGACCACTTTGTTGGGAAACCTCGTCACGTCACTAAGAATCCTAAACTCGGCTGTGAATCTTACAAAACTGACCTGGAGACTCGTTCCGGGATTGTTGCGTGACCTCCTGGATGAGGAACGATGGACTCCTGTTTGAAATCAAACAAGTGAAGAGAATTTTTTTTTTAACTATATTTGGGTGTTTTGTACTTTTTTTTGAGAGGCGATTGCTACTGCGCTCTTGCATCCAACCTTACCATTTATCTTTCAGTGCTAATTAGTTTACAGTTTTTTAAGCAAATGTATGGGGAATATTGCTTTCCCATTTATTTTCTCTTTTAAAACTTGAGATGAAATATTCCCAACTTTATTCAAGTACTGCTAGTTAGTCCAAGTTCATACAGAAGTTACTTTTCATGAGAAATCAAACCTTGATGAATTTGAAGAGAAGTTCAGTTAGATTGCAGACAAATGTAGTTGGACGAGGTATAAAAGCTAGGTCTAAACCCTTGGTAGGTAAGTGTGTATTAAACATCTAAAAAAAAAAAGTTTTTTTTACGTTTGTGTAAGTATGGATACTTTTTTTTTTAATTTTTGCAGATGTAATCTTTGCCTTGAATATAAATTTCTGTCCTTTTTCCACTTCTAGACACTTGGTGAAATATAAACAGTTCTTGGTAGTAGACTGACTTTTGAACCCTGCTGACCTGGTACACTTGATCTGCTGAAATAAATGAACCATCCCTGGTTTGTGTGTGTATTCTGAAGAAAATAAGTTTGCACTCATCATGATGGCTAAATGATTAATCCTTACTGATTGGCTGTATTGGTTCAGTATCCAGCTAAAGTGGTGCAATGGATATTGGCGGAGGAGAAATTTTGTTCAGATTCTGTAATGGAGTTTTAGAATTGCATTTGTTAAATTGTTTTTTTTTTTTTTTTTTTCTTACAGTTGATCTTTTTAAAAGAAATATTTAGTCGTTAAGCTTGCAATCTTGGGATGCAGGTGATTTCTTTGTTTTCCGTTATTTATTTTTTTCCTGTATATTTTTGTGCTTCGGTGAAGAGAAGAGAAGACGCGAATGTGCAACAGTAAGTTTATTGATTTTATGAAAAAAGAAATCAAATATTGAATCTGCTTTAAAAAAAAAAAAAATCATTCAGTCGTGTGTAAGACTCGGCTGCTTTCCAGACACCGCACGTTTCACACTGGGCCAGACATGAACAGGCTAAAGATTTAAATTGCAGCGCTGTAGTAAAACCTTGCGCAGGGACGTGCGGACACCCCATGTAATCAATAATCATTGATGTGATTAAGGAAGTGCTTATTTTGGTCCGGGCTACTGAATTTTAATTCATGGAATATTTTGAGCAAAATTTGAAGAGAAATTGAACAGACAAACATTTATCTGTATAAAGCTTTATAAATGGATTGGAACAGAAGTCTAATATTGTAAATAATATTCTACAGGTTTGTCATATCTTAAGAATATCACGATAGATTCTCTCAAATTTTGATTGAATAAACAATGCCCGCTTTTTCGCTGCCTTTGGTGTTCGAAAGCTGTCGCTTTTTTTTTTTTTTTTTTTTTTTTTTTTTTTTTTCCCCGTTTACATTAAAGTTATGAAAGTAATTAAAATTACATTCTTGTCGTACATCTCCATTGACCGTGAGGACGACTTGAGGTCGTTCAGATTCGGTTCCGTTAATGCGTAATTTATTAGCTCTTGTTTTTCAAATCTTCACGTAGTTCTAAGGCAGAATTTGCTGCGTACAGAGAAGTCTGAATTAATCAGATCTAATTCAGACTTTCTTTCCTTATGCTGCTAAATGAACAGAAAGTGCACTTTGATATTTACATTCAGATGTCACAAAGGTGCAAATGCAAACTCTCCCAAATAAAAGTATGTTGCAAATTAAGAAACATTGTACTCTAAAGAGAACTTTACGATGAATATTTGCTTCATAGTAGTTTGTGTTGAGAATGTAGGCAGGTACTTCCTGTAGTATCTGAGATAAAAAGAAAATGTTCAATTCCTGTTCCTTTATAATGATTGAGGCAATGACATGCGGCTTAAATTGAAACGATCGTATAAGACGAAAATAGAAACTTGCTTTTTGTTCTGAAAAGAAAATCCTGTTAGGAATTGCTGATCTGCAAGAAAATTATAATCTAAAAAAAATCTGAAATACTAAGAAAATGAGAGCTAGTCTCAACACATTAAGTACAAGTAACTTATCCCAGTGAGCATTGGAGTATTTAGAACCTGAGTAAGGTGTCTGTCCGACCTTTAACAAAAGAGATGAACAGCGCTTTTGTAAAATACAAATAAACCTTGAAAGGACGTGTATTTAGACAGATGGACGTCTGTCCAGTCGCTGCTCACTGGGATAAATAAACAGCACCCTGAAATTAAGTTCATAAGCACATTGGTCTCAACCGTATGATTGTTCTTCACAAAGTTAGCTGTTGTCCGGCATGGTCAGAACGGCACGCAGACCTGAAGAGTCCAGGAGAACCTACGGTCACAGTACAGGAAGGTAAATAAACAGCAGTTTGCGCACTCGAGTACGGAATGGCCCTTCTAGTCCCTGAGGTAAATGAATTTTTACGAAAAAGCTAACCATGAGATTTTAGGTTCTGTCCCGGACTCCAGGGTTTACTAAAAGTCCTCGCTGGAATTCGTTCTGAGAAAGCGTTTTGTGGGGGAAGTTTGCTGGTCGGGTTTTGTGCGGGGCTAGCCTATAGCTAATAACCTGCTAATTTGTGGCTTGCAGATAAGACCGATCCTGTTAAGAGTGATGGTCTTAAGACTGTTCTAGTCTTGGGTTTAGTCTAGTCGCTTGCTAGTTAGCAATACCTGCCTGAGGTGATGTTTATCTGAAATGTTCGAGGGTAGCTTTAGAGATCTGTAGTACCTCTATGCTCTAGACCAAAAGGAACTTGAATCTACGGTTTCTTTTGATTTTGATCTTTTGCTGGTTTGAGGCGATTAGATTTTAGCCAGGGCAAAGGTTTTTGCGTCTCTTTTGAGGATGTAAAAAATGGTGACGAGGTTAAATCTGATTAAGAATAACGTATAACGAGGAATCGGCTCGAGAAAAGCAGACAAATGGTGACCTTTTTGTACCTGGCCTCAGCGTTGTCGCCTAGCCAGAAGCAAATTGGCTAATTTACTTTTGAGAGATTTTACTTTTCAACAAGTGTTCAACTTTTTCACTTTTGAATCGTCAGCCACTGATTTGACGTTGCGCCTTAAATTGCAGAATGGTAATTTTACTGATTTTTTTTATTTCACGTCACTTTAATGTCACTGTTTCTTTTGTAGACATTAAGTATAATCAAACTCTAATTCTCTTCCAAAACGTTACAGCCTGTTAGCAGCTTGTTAACTATGGTAATGTTTATAGTAATGGCTTCTATTGTACATTTGTCACGTCGCCCTCCTCTAATTAGCTGTTCGAGCAAAGGTTGACGAAAATAAATGAATAGATTTTAAGCTTAATGAGCATCTGAATTGTGTATGCCTGCAGTGCATCTTGGGATAAAATGTGCAGTCCCTCAGCCATAAAGGCTGGATGTATCTTAAAATGGCCGCCCTTCTGGACGTGCTTGGGACGCTCCCTTAAAGCTCTGTTTAGTTTGAGAAGGCGGACCTGAAGGTTTAAAGCGGCGTGCTCTCTGATTGTTTTGGTTCCTCTTCTCTACTCCTGTCCGCGAAGACCACGGTCACTTCTCCCGAAGAATGCGAGTCGTTCACTTTATGGAGATCGGTATGGGTCTGCGTTTTGGGGTCGGCAGGACAGCAGGATTGCTTTAGGCAGCTGTAGGAGATGCATGGAGCGCTGCAGTGGCTGTTCTCCGTCTCCTCGTCGGCGAACTCCATCTGAAGAGTGACGCTGTGGACTCCCAGTCGATGGAACACCTCTCTGATCCGCATGTGGAGGCGTCGAATTTCGCCTTTGGAGCTTTCGAGGTCGGAGGTCACTTTGACGTGCATGGAGGCCACGTTCCGGTCTTTGGCCAGCTCCCACACGTGCACTTCGTGAACGCCGAGGACTCCGGGCAGCCGGCATACGTCTTCCACTGTAAGAGAGAAGCGCGGAGACGTCGCATCAGCCTGGACAATTCAATGATTTAAAACGTGACGCTCGCGGACGCTTCATACTCACGTATCACGGAGACGTCCAGGTCGGGCGGGCTCATCTGTAGCAGAATGGTGGTGGTCTCTCTCACCAGAGGAACGGCTGAGGACATGATGATGGCCACCATGACCAGCGTCAGGCTAGGGTCCACGTAACACTGCCAGTTACAGGGGGTGCCGGATGGCAGGGGCTGGACGTAAAACAGCACCGAGGCCACCACCACTACGACTGAGCCCAGGGCATCGTTCAGCACGTGGAGCAAAACTCCTACAGGCGGGAAATGAAGAGTAAGAACGGGAGCCCTGGCTGCCAGGGCTAAGACCTGCGACAGAACCGTAAGTATATTGGACCGGTTGTTTTGGGGTCCCAAAACCCCAAAATTTCAGCTCTTCTTGCTAGTCATTTGCCTTTTCTTTGCCCTTTTTTAAATTATTTTTCCTTTTACCATTTTTCCATTATTTTGCTTTTTGTCTCTCCTTTTTCCGTCAGTTCTTTCTCTTATTTGGCTGTAAATTCTTGTTACTATGGAGAGCAGGAATCATTACAGGATACCTGCAGACTCGTACAACATCTGGATTGATGCTAAATGTAAGTGTAAATTGTCACCATCCTGACGGTGGCGCACAATATCGAGCGTGCGGACAACGTTCTAAAAATAAGGCAAGATTCTAGCACAGTATAGTTTGTGTAATAAGTACAGTCTGACCCAGACACAGTATACCGGAGGACCTGAAGCTCTCTTTACCTCTTATGTTCAGCGGAGGGCCGTCACTCTTCTGCTTATCTTGATGTCGTGATGCAGCCTGCTCGGAGCCTGTGGATGGACAGAACACGAGTGCTGAGCGCACTTGCTGCTATCACGCAGGAGTTACACACCACTTACATGGAGCTGAGGGAGGAGGACATGAGCATGGACACGTTGACAAGGTTATTTTCAACATGCATTCGTTCACACATCATTGCTTTTCTCTCAGGTGACTGTTAAATGTGAACTTCTGATTAAACCTTTTAAAAAAACATTTACAGGTTCAGGAGTTACGTTGCTTACACATTGACACCAAGTTATTTTATTTATAGGTGACTGCTTGGCATTTTTGTCGGCTTAACCCTCATCTGACGCTTGAAATTTGCATACAGAAATAACCGGTCAGGCCAAGGGAGCCGGGCAAACGGTTTTGGCCCGGGGGCCGTGTGAAGATGTTGCAACTGCATAGTGAGCATAACATGTAGACAAAGACCCAAGAGATCTGTCTGCCTGCAAGTTCTGTTTTCTTGCTCAACTTGGATGTCAAAGCTCAAATTGGACTATATCCATGGTCTCGATCCTAGACGCCGCCGACTCCCTGCGTTCTTTAGTACTGCTGCAGATTTGGTGCTTCTTGGCTGGAGGAAAGGTGAAGGGTACATCAAGCTAAGCCTCTACACTAGCATCTAGTTTGGAAGCCAGTTCTTCATGGGACAATTTGGTAGAAACGTGCAGTGTGTCTACTTCAGTCCATTCTCTGTTAAATCTGCTGTTTAACGTTCTGTTGGTTGCCTCTGCTGTTTGTTGTTTGTCGTCCCCCCCCCCTTGTTTTTAACTAGCCGACCAGTGAGACAGGGTCTCTGGGGACGTCACGTCGACTGGCTGCCAGATGAGTGTCGGAATCGTGCGAGACCGCTCGTATTTCCTTTTAACTTGATTAGGTAAACGGATTACAATAACTACTTCAGCTATCCGGTTAACCCAAATTTGTTCATGCCTCTTGGATACGCCCCTGAATACGCCCCTGAATACCCCAGCTACACATCCGAATAGCAAGTACAAAACGGACTTGAACTGTGCTTCATAGCCGCTCCAATCCCACTCTGCACTCTATGAATAAACCACTTGGGGATATTTTGTTATAGGAAAATAATCCACTTCATTGGACTGGTGATGCTATGGTGTGCCTCACAGATCATTTTCCTCCAACAGCACACCCCCAAGCGCGTTTCCTTTAATGATTAAAATCTGTAAATTGCTAGGGTATTAAAGACCATCACATGTCCTGTTGCATTTAATGTTTTAGAATGTTTGGAAAACCAGTTTTATGACTTGGATTATAGTAGGTATAAACAGTTGCTGACTTTTTTCAAAGCTTTCTTTTGTGAGAGAACCCGGAGACTCCCTCCCTAAATGTGTCCTTGGAGAAAACCATAACATGCATTTAATACGGTTATATGGCGCGACGGCTGTAAGTCTAAGTTGTTAACATGGAAACAATGTGCCAAGATCGACACTGCTTGACATGATCAAAATTGAGAAATTCAAATACTGAGCACGTTGAAATTAATGAAATTGTCAAACTTGGTCGGTATTTTACCTAATGTTAGCTTGATAACCAAACTTGCCCAAAATGCTAATACATAGTTGGGAGACCGACCTGCATTGCTGTCGAGACCCGACGGTGCAACAAAATGGGTACAGCTGCACACTTCAGTGTTTGTAGTGCATAACCGGACTGGTTTAACGTGCAAACGGCTAGATTTCTAGCCACCGTGGCGCGACGACGTGCCGGTACGACATCTGCTAATTGCCTACACTCAAGCTAGCGTCCCTCATAAGTGCATCATGACAGCTGTGTGCCTCAGATGAGGGTTAATCATTTTAAACACAGCCTCTACTTGTGCATTCAGCTTTTCTACATGTTATAAAGTCGTGTTACGTAATGCGTGTTATTGCTTTGTCACATGAACCCAGTGACTCCCTCGTTTAGCCTTGTTCCCTAGGAGACTAATTAAATAGAGCTGATGGACTAAAGCACCGTAATGACCAGGCTGTAATGTGGAAACCAAAATGCTGACTCACTGACCATGCTGAAAACAAAATGCAGAAAGTCCACGTATTAAACGCTCCAGCTTTTATCTGCTTTCTGCATTTCAGCATCGCATTTCGTGTGTAATGGAATCAGTAGGGATTGGTTAAGGATTTTCTCTTATCCTATAGAGAATTGGCCTCCACAGTACACCTCCGGTCCTAGCTTATTGCTAACAGTTAATGAAAAGCTTATGACTACAAATCACACATGAAAACCACAGTTCAGGCCGTCTTGAAATGGATGTAAACTGTACAGTTGAAATACTTGAACTTATGCTGATTTTAGCAATTATTGATGCATTCAGCCATATTGGGTGGTGTGCAGTTTGCATGATGCATAAGCTTCCATTAAGCTCTGTTGCTTCAGCTTCGTTCGAGATCTGGATGAATTTAAATGGCAATGCTGTTGGATATCATTCAGGGGGTTTTTGTTTTTGTTTTTCTTTAAGTAACAAACACTGAATGAAAGTGTTGCAAATTGTGCATTACCGTGTTGGAATGTTTTCCACCATTTACTGAACGCAAATTTTGTTCATGTCGGGGGAAATAGTGCCGTTTTTCCTTTACCACACCCCTAAACTTTTTTTCTTTCTCTTTTTTGTTTTCCCTTTTTAAAAGAATTACTTCTCATGGTTTACTACTTTGGCCATGAGGCCGTGTTGGCAACTTTTCTTTTCCTTTTTTCCCCCCTAGAGCTACACCTTCACTGACTGCAAGCTGTGCAAATCACTTCTTACAAATAAAAGCCTTGTTTTTCCAGTTTCCTTTAAATGGTCACCAGTTGTGCATTTTTGTGCACGAGACCATGTTTGTTAAAAAAAAAAACTGCCTTTTCACCGAGCTACACCTTTTTAATGACGGTAAGTGTGGAGTGGAGAATGAATGGGGACTGTAGCACAAAACGGAGCACCTGCTTCGCCGTTCATGGCCGTCTTGCTGTCGGGAGACGCGTCTCGGCGCTCCTCCTTCCTGCCGCACAGCCACCGGCAGTCCTGGAACACGAGCAGCCCCACGACGTTGACCGCGAGCCCGAGAGAGCCGACGACCAGCACGAGGAACGGCTCGTCCACAGCCTCGGGCCGCACCAGCCTCTTGAGCGCCTCGGCGGACACGGAGAAGCAGAGCGCCGCCAGGAACGCCGCGTTGGCCAGCGCGCCCACCACCTCGGCCCGGGCCAGGCCGAACGTGCAGCGGGGAGACGCGGGCCGCCGCGCCAGTCTGCCCGCAGCCAGCCCCACGCACAGCGACAGGATGTCCGACAGCATGTTGAAGGAGTCCGACACCAGCGCCAGCGAGTTCCCCAAATACCCCGCGACGATCTCGGCCACGAAGAATATCGCAGTGATCACGAGCATGAAAATCAGCCGGCATGTCTGGCCGCTATAGCGCCCCATGGCGACGTGCAGGACCCGAGCGCTGAGCTCACTGACGAGACGCGCGTGAGCGGCTCCGTTAAAGACGCACCGGCAACGCCTCGCGCGCGCTTCACGCTCCTCCTCCTCCTCCTGTCTGTAGTCCCTCTGCTCCCAGGCAACGAGGGCCGTGCCGTCTCCATGGTAACCGCGCATTAAACAATCAAGTCATGAACGTATGTACAGGGATAAAATGTTAAGTCATTGTAAATGTGTACTAATGCAATTTTATGTAGCTTTAAATTACTCTAGGGGAAATATAAATTTAAGTGTAATGGGGGGAAAAGCAACTCTTGAATGTAATGCTGTGTAAAACCATGTGCTGTCGAGTTCCGCAGGTCTGAAGTGTGGAAGCCGAAGGAGAAATCCTTTCATTTGTCTCCAGTGCCTGTATTTTACCGAGTTGTCTAGAAGGCTGAAGTTGGCAGATTTTATGATTTAATAAACACTAATATGTTGTATACTGTTGTATGTGTATTGGATTGTAGAGTTATGCTTTATACAACACATCTAGTCATCTAATGGTTTGTGTCTGATTTTCAGGAGGTGTTTTGGTGGTTGGTCGGGCGTTGCCTGGGTGTCGTGGGAATACAGCCGGGATATCCCGCTCTCGTGGTGGTGATATGATGACAAATGATTTTATAAACTCTTTGCATTATATATCAGATTATAATTATGCTTTGTAGTATTGTGTACATCAAGTCTTGTCTGTGGCAGAATTCTCGCCTTTATTATTCAGGTCCTTATTCATTTGTTCGTCTTCAGTAAGCGCTTTACGCTGATCAAGGCTCTTTTCCAGGAACGCAGGAACATGAGGCCCAAATACGCCGTGGCTGTGAGGGCAGTCCTTTGTTGTTTTTTTGTTAGAAGTAATAGAAAGTAAATTATTTGAAACAGTCTTGCATACTCTCATGGGGATCGAAATGTGTATTATTCCTGATGTAGTAATATTTCTGGTGAAGTTCTGTTGATGACTGTTTATCATGCTCATCCATTCTTTCATTCCCAGGAATACTGGCCATGACGTGGGAATACAGCCTGCATGATGGGGACCGTTATCTTTGTTTAGTAGGTGTTATACACTTCAATAATTGTTAATGGTGCTTATTATAACTTTTTGCATTATTCTGGGAATTGGCAGTATTTATGTAGTAATAGCAGTAATATAAAACATGTTTACATCATTGTGTCTATATAACTGATGTATTTTGGCATACTATAGTTGTATAATATGTAACATTTCAATTTCAAGGTATGCCAATGACCGTTTTCGTCATGTTAATTTGTATACGTTCTTCGCAGGCTCACTGGCTGTGAAGTGGGAATGCGTTCTGGATGGATGAGTATTGGTGGTAGTAGTAATGTTGATAATTCTAATGGTAGCCAGTATTTTATAGTTCATTTAAAACCTTATTGAATTATCATTATGTGATTGTGGTATGATTATGCCACAATTTTAATTTTTTTATACCACATAGTTGTCATCATTTCTGGTGGTGTAAGTGTTTTGTCTTGTTGGTGATTCACAGGAACGCTGGAGATGTAGGTGAGCGGATGATTTAGCATTAGTTATAGTAGGTTCAGTAATTAAAATATCATAATTATTGAAAACGTGTTTGTCTTTTTATAGTGTTCTCATTGATGCATTATGTAGTAATATTTCTAGCAAAGGACTAAAAAGCTCTTTCTTTCCGTCCCAGGACCACCTGGCTGTAAGGTGGGAATACATCCTGGATTTGGTACTTCGTTATAATGATGCTAATAAAGGATGTTTGTTAAATCGTTGTTGTTGTCGTTAGAATGCAGTCATGAGGCATTATGTTGCGTTATGCTGTCATGCCCCTGAAAACTCTTGTCATTTCCTCACAGCTGTACCCTGGTCAAGGTCGCGACGGAACCTGGAGGAACCGTAGTCCTGTAGGTCATTTAGGAACGTTTCTACAGGTGTAGGAAACACTTCCTCAGCATCTGGGCCAAGTCACCTGTGAGCAAAGGTTACAGATTTTGATTGGTTATGCTGTACCTTTAGAAGGATGACTGAGGGATAAGGGGGGGGGCGAAACACCGCACACATTAATATAATCCACATGGGAGAGAAGTTACATTGGACAATTGCAGCATTAAATTATTTCAAAAGACAAATGACTATGGATTTGTTGTTGCATATTTTTGTCCATACAGCTGTTTTTAAACCAATTTAACTGTGTATGTATTATGTCTGCAGTGTATCCCATGTCCCTTTTTTTTTTTTTTTTTTTATGCAATTCAGCTGATTTCGATCACTTGCTTTTCCCTAAACTGTTGCAAGTTTGCAGTTTTAACCACTGAGAGCTGCTTGTAAGACCAGTCTAGCTTGTCCAGTAGCCTCACTACTGCTTTTATTTATTTATTTTTTTGGTAACATTTTCACCCTTGTTTTTTTTTTCCCCCCACAGGATCGAGCTGTCTTTCAGCGGGATGGAAAACATCCATCATGTCCGAATTTACCGCGAGTAAAAGGTTTCCACTCTTGGTGTCTTCAGACCTGCGGTTTTTAGCCGATTAAATCGGACCGTGGTCGGTTTGGGCAGGTGTGAACCAAAGCGACCGCGCCGAGACCCAAACCACTGTGGTATAATCAGAATGATAGCTATTTTAAAAAAAAATAGCTTTATAGCGTATTAGAAGTTAGTATACGTGTTTTAGGGAAGAGATCGAGTGAGACAGACTTGTGGGCACGAAATTCCGGTAAAAAACTAAGAATCGAGTGCTAGTCTTCGTTTAATGCTGCCTCGTTTGAGGAACGTGTCCTGCATTCATGAGGTTTTAGGTCGCTGTGGCCATGAGGCTGATAACCCGTTAGCACTTATTAACTCGTATCCTCGACTCCCTCGTGCACACTTCCAGTGCGTGTTGGCGGCGCAAAGTGTCTGTGGTTTTATATGACTTCGGCCTTTGTTAAAGAGTTAGGAAAAGTTTAATCATAAACCTGAATTCAAAAGGTCACAATCCCACTTTTTTCTTTCTCATGGCAGGATCAGCAGTCACGTGCCGACGTCCCAGCAGTGAGTAACGAGTGGCGGATCTGACCAATGCAACTAAAACCTGCATGAAATTTCCATCTAAATGACATGACCTGGTGTACGTGTCTCTCCCTTTCCTTTTGGATGTAACGTGAGTGTTCGAGTGAAGTGAATAGGCGTGTGCTTTTAATTTTTTTTCCTCTCTCTCCCCAGACAGAAAATGAGCCCATGAGCATGAATGAGCCCGAAAGATCGAACATAAGTGGGTATTCCATGTCCAATAATAGCCATGATCGTACTAAGTGACCTTTCTTTACTTTTCTTTTAGAATTTCTTTACTGTATTCTGGACCAATTTAAAAAAAATTATATTAATGATCACTTCAATGAGTAGAATTAGAAATACATAATTCTCACTTTGTAATATAACTTGTGGCAATTTGGATGTAGTAAAAGTTTCCCTCTAAAGGTCATGTGCTGTTTAACAATAGTAACTTGAGTACATTGTACTAAACTAATTATGTTGTGCTATACATGTATGATTTTCTGTTTTATATTAAATAAAAATTTAATTATTTACGCCCCCCTAACTTTCAGTTGCCTTAAAGATGGTTAAATAGGTTTGAAATGATAAAATTATGTAATATTTGGTCTAAAATGCTGCATCGTTGTGAGAAGTGGAAATTTCAGCTGATGGAGCAACACAGGAAAGGCCTTCCTATGTGAAAGGCATGTGATGAGCCATAAGGCTGCCCCTGAGTCACTAAAATAATGACAAATGTGGTAATGAGTGAAATAAAGCTATTGGCGGTATTGAATAATGGCTAAATTAGCATGTTTTCGAGTTTTGGATGTGCGTGTATGTGTACAGAGGAGGCTGTGAGATCGGTTGTCCTCAAGTCAAACAATTACACAATGTAACGTGTAGAAGGTCAAGGCCATTATTTATTCATGGGCTTTATTTATACCTGGAGATGGGTCCACATTCATTCCACTGCCAAAGAGACCTGACTCTGCAATCGCAGCTAATCAGAAATAACTGGTTCCTCTAATAATTAGCCTACAAACGTGCACTCCGGCGCGTTTTTAATTAGAAACTTGGACATGCTGCGTCATCAGTTAGTAACTAAAAGCTACTTGGATGAATAATGCTCGATAAATTTACGAGACCCCGCTAGTTCGACCGTTTTATTGGGCCATGCTGTGTGATTTAACATGAATTTAAAGTCTCCTGTACCTGGGAAAATTTCCAATTACGTTTCCTTGATTTGACCGTTATCTTTGATAGGATTCAGTTTGAGTTCTTGACTTGGGCCTGGAAAAGATGTTTCTGCAGGGCTTCTTATAGAAGTACCTTTCAGTTGTACTGCAGGGTACCGTGCTGTAGAGTGAGGGGGGGAAATTTTGCCATTCAGTTGGAATTAAAAATGATTCAGTTCCACTGGTACTCCTACTTATTGCTTACGTACTTGTGTACTATAGCCGCAGTGTTTCACAGCTCGGGGATATTAATGGGTGGTCACTTTGGTCCGGGTTTATCTGTCCGTAGGACTTGTCCCAAGAACTGTACAGGACTTTTCCAAGTAACTTTTCTGGACTTGGGACATGTGTTCTGGCTTTTCTAACTTCAGGCTCTTCTTAGTGTCCTACTTTGGAGCATGTTCTAAGGTTTTTCTACTTTTCGAAGTCCAGCTGGAAAAGTTGAATAAACTTGCCTTTTGTTTTTTTGTTTTTTTAACCCAGTCCCCAGCAAAGCAGCCTCCTCAACGTGAACATGCGTGTTTTTTTTTTTTTTTGTTTTGTTTTTGTTTTTTTATTAAATACTTTCCAAGCTCGGTTAGAGAGAGCCTTTCCTAAGGTTATATTTTGAAGGGGAACTACCTCTCTTGTGGACTTGCTAATGTATTCTTTTTGTGGTAAGCTTGGATAAACCTAGTCCTGCAGCATGGTGAATGTTTGTGTTTTTTTGTTCACATATGGAGGTGGAAGATATCCTTTGATTCTTGTCTTCCGTGGTGGTTGCCGAATTTTCTCTCTTTGTGATGCATGATGTTTATATTGCGTCTACCGAGATCTGCTTGTCGACCCTTCCAGGAGCTCTCGCTCGCTTGCACGCGTGCGCTCCCTGAAAAAGAAATCACATTTTGAGCCCGGTCTTTGAAGCCCAACATCTTTGCTTGGGTCTCGGTACACCTTTAGGCTTCTTGGATGCTTTAAGGTGTGAAGGCTCAGATAGTCGACACTTACTTGTCTGGTTTCCTTCAAGTGATTTGTACGAAACGAGCTCCAGTGTCAGTTCCTGCTGTGTATTTTCCCTTTTTAAAAAAAAGTTTCAAGGGTTCCGCTTGGGTTTGTTGGATAATTAAGGGCCCTTAGCCTCTCCAAAGGCTTTGCTTGGACCTCTTTCTCATGAGGGAACACGGATGGTTCTTAATGGAGTCTTCTAGAGGGACGACCCAAGAGTCGGGTGTAAATTTGCTTTGACCTGCGTTGCTTACGTCGATGTACCGTTGGAGCTGGTCCGGCGAGAAGCATCAAGGTAAGCATGACCTGGAACATTGCCATTTCTACATTGCATCAGCCAGCAGGAAGGTGATTGCATACGTTTCCGTCTGCTGCCCTGGTAATCGTGTGGAAAAAGCAGCGCAAGGGATGCTCCCTGATATCAGGATCACTTCTGGGAACGGCAGCCATGGAGTCCTTGTGAACAAACTCTCCTGAAATCCTTCAGGGAGCGCCACGTAAAGGCTGGTGTCTGTGACTGAGTAGTTCTTTTGAGCTTGGTGATATCTGTGACGTCATGGAGATCTGCTTAATTCGACTGTTGACGCGATGCTTGTTTATCCAGAAATCCTTGTACTCTGAACAGGTTAACCAACTGTCCAAATGTACGTGTACAGTGTAGTGCCTTTTTAAAGCCCAAGGCCTCTCCACAAAGAATTCCACTAGCTGAAGAGGATGTTTAATATAACGCAAGCAATCTTCAATAAATTAAAAAAAAAAATTATTTATTGCATTTTCTTTTTTTTGTGCTGCGTTTGTGTGTGTCTCTCTCTATCCATCCACATATTTCATTAGAGCACAAGGAATCGGTCCAAATGCTCCGTTTCTGTTCTAGTCCTAAGTGTGAATAATAGATGTAGGACACCAGGCACCACCGCTCCTCACTTCTTGTGTTAATGTGCATTCCCAGGGATGTAACCCAGTCAGTTAATCGCATCACCTACTCCTTATGCGTCACGGTGACTCGGCAGGTCACGTACACGCACCTAGACGCATCCTCTAGGGGTTTCTGTATGCTGGAAACCTGATCAGACATGACCGTGTAAGCTGGTTGTCCAACTTGTATGTAGAAAATGCCTCGACTACCTTAACCTTAGAACCATTTTATTTAAATGATCTATACAGACATCTACCAGGGTCAGGACCGTGACATGAATACAAGAAACGGTGTTCAATCTTTAGTGTGTGAATCCAAGAGCTGCTGTTCTTTATTCTTGCAGAAGATTAAGCTACTGAATATTCCCAGGTTTGTCCTCATGAATCCAGACCACACTGCTTTCAGTAGGGCTCAAAACATTAAACTGGGACGGTCATCGCGATACATCGACGTTGAGGTTTTGTTGAACCTTTTTTGTTTTAAAAATGTTTGTTGTTTGATCCTGAAGATCTGTGGAAAGCTGTTGACCTTCTGATAAAGGCATCCAATTGAAACAGTTTTTCCAACCATTTCCCGCTTGATTTGTAAATGTTTGACTCGTCTTGTTGAGAGATTTCTCTACAGCCGATTCGTAACCTCCTGGCAGACTACTACCACATCATGAAAAACATGTTTGTTTCACTTATCATTTCGGTGTTGATTTTAAATGTGTGTTTGGTGCATCGTGTTGAAGGAACCTTCTACGGCCATATTTTAACCGTCTTCCAGACGTTACCAGGTTTTGGACTGAGATGGTCATTATAAAATATTTATTTAGTGTAACTTTAAATTTGTGTATGATTTTGTTGAAACTCAACATAGCAGGGGTAACCAGGTTTTGAACCAAAATGGTCATTGCAAAACATGTGTACCAGATAATGAAGTGTACGGTTGGTGAAATTTGATTTCCTAATCTCCTGCTGTAGAACTGCTCCAAAGCTTCAATTATCAAACATATTTTACGCTGGGTTTCTGCGGTTTCTTTTCCTGCGTCTTGTTTTCATTAGCGGAGTTCTACAGCAATACCCATCAGGGTGAGGTTTGCTGAAAATGCTTGTTTGCGTTTTAGATGGCCACCAGGGGGCTCTCTTGCATCATTCTCCATTGAATCACTTATAGTGATTGAAATCACAGCTATAAAGTTAAATAATGTGGAATGGCTCCTGGGAGCGGTTATGCTTTTGCCCGGTCTTTTCAAAGCAACATAAGGATTGAGCTCTGTGTTCGAGCAAGTATGATGCAAGGCCTTTGACTTCTGTTAATTTACTTGTAAAATTTTGTGTAGAACCTTTTTTCTTTTTTTTTCTTTTTTTTTTTTTTTGTCTTGTGAAATTGTCTAATTGATTTTACTTGATTTTCTTTGTGATTGTCTGTCTTTCCACTTTGTGTCTGAGCAGCAGGCATGAGATCCCAACCTTCTCCAAGAGCTTAGGCTGAATGAAGGATGCTGAAGGGGTTCCTGTTTTCTGACGGATGGGCTGGTGTGCACGTCCCGTACTGGCTGCATTAGGAACCTGATGAGGTGTGGTTCTGCTTGCCAGAAGCCGGCTTGCTAGATCTTCACTGCTGCATTTTTCCATTGTGTTCGTGTACCTTTGTTGCCTTATCTCCTCTGACCACTTCTCCGTTCTAGGAAGTTGCAGAGGTTCCTAGCTCGGCTCGTTCTCTGGGGACCGCTCCAAATGGAATTCCCCGTCACGGGTGTGACTGCTTTTGCTTCTATGGCCCCTGCTCTCCGATTCCTACTGGGCTACATGGTCTGTGATGGTGTTTAGGAACTCTTATAGGAACGGTAGCCACAGGATCCTTGGCAGCCCTGACTTTGTGGAATGCCTCTTTCGCGATCTCTGTCGGCCGTCCCTCTAGCTCCTCACAAGTTTTCTTGATTCTGGACCGACTCTGAGGCAGCTGGCGGGTGGTGGCACTTTTCACCGGCTTCTCTGAGATCAAGTTCAATTGAACAAACTTGACTCGTCCCTTGGTGTGTTTTGTTTTTTTTTTTTTTTTTTTTTTTTTTTTTTTTTTTTTTTAAAAAAGTACCAAGGACCTGGAATTTGCAGGCTTGAAAGAAATCCTGGCCCATTCCATCAGTATCTACAGTCCGTTCAGATCCACCTGGCTGTAGGAACGCAGGAGACCCCGTGAAAGCCTGGCTTGGTGGTTGAAGTTTGGACTTTGGGACCGCTGCACTCTTTCAACTCGCTTCACCAACATCTTAACCCAGACTTGTAATATCGTTTTGGGAAATCTTGTAAAAATGTATGCTTGTTTTCTTAACATGTTGTGGTGTTTTTATGGGTTGTGAAATTCTGTACTGATGTATGATTTGTGTTTACCTGTCCTGACTTATTTGAACTCTGATTTGCAGTGTTGTGATGCTTGGAATCTTGTGTTTAAAATCACTGCAAATTTTTTTTGTTTGTTTTTTTGGGGGTTTTTGTTTTGTTTTTTTTTTTGTTTTGTTTTTGTTTTTTGTTTTTTTTTGGGTTGACTTGCAGTGATTTTAATCTCAGGAGTGGTCTTGTGAGAAATTTTGCTGCTTTTGTCATTTGACCTCTAGCGCTTCTTGTCTTGCATGGAGTTGTTTAAGGAATCTTGCAGTGATTTTCTTGTAACATTTTGTAATGGTAAATGTTGTCTAAAATGCAGATCTTGTCTAAAGTTTGCTAGTGATTGATTACTAAGGCCTTTGTGATCATGTGCGGATTGATCGTGCCTGAGAGCTTGAGCTTTGTGTCCTGTCTCAAATTTTGCAGTAATTATTTTTACTTGGATTATTCATGTCTTAATCTTGTTTGCTTTTCTATAGATGTTTTGCGCTGCATCACATGACTGTCTTGTTGAAATACAGATGTGTGGTTTTTTATGATGGTTTTCTAATATTTCATCAAACAAATAAAGTTGTGGTGGTGTTGCTGGGGGCGGGGGTGTCTGATGCTGTTTGCTCTTGGATCGTCTTGCTATTTTTGAATTTTTTTAAGTGTCAAGCACCATCACTGCCTCTCAATGTGTAGCTGTTTGTTGTTCAAACAAAGGAAGTTCCCCCTAACTGCCTAATAACGTCCTGTCACATGGTGTACTTCATGAGGGGTAGAAATAGGCTGATCATCTCCACATACCAGAACAATAAAGGGAACATCTTTTTGGTTTGTTTGACATGTACTGGTTGGAATGATAAAGTTACACCATCAAGCAGGCCTCCTGCATAGCCTTGGACCACTCTAGGCCCTTTTTGGCCATGCTTTGTTTTTTTTTGTTTTTTTTTTTATATAAAAAGCTGCTGTTAAAATTTCATGCCCTCTCAAATAACTAATGTCTAAGGCACTTGGTGGCTCTGAGCTTGGGTGTGACATGGACTTGCTACTACCATCTGAGCTCTGTTTATCTATTTCCTTCAGTGTTTCATTTCTTCTACCATGCATCGTGTTACCATGGAGTCCAAGTTTTTTAGTGTACATATTCATGCTAACTTTAGATGGTGGACAGTGTGCGGTTAACTGCATCTCTCCCCACCCCACCACCCCACCTTGCTTTAGTTCTTGCTTGCGTCTGCGTGCAACAACTAACTGAGACTCATTGTTTACATGTTGAATGTCTTCTGATGATCTGTGTTGCAACAGCAGTTGCTTCTGGTTCTTGAATTAAAAACCAAGCTTTTTGTATCCCTGTGTGTGGTGTTTGCTTCATTAGCTGCCATTTATAGTATATGCATAAAGCTGTACAGTAGTAACGTATAACCATTTATTTAATTTATAGTATACTTTCGGGCTGGTCGATATAAGGATGATTGTGATTTATTACTAATTTATGAAAAAAAAAAAAGCATTAAAGATTTTACTGGTTAATTGCATTCTTTGCTGCTGTTCTTGCCCCAGTGGCATTATAAAATAAAGGAAGCAAAAGAATGCTTTCTGAAAGACGGAGTTTCCACACCATGGGCATGCTTCAAGTCTGAAATATCAGCTCAACGCAAAGCATTTAGGAGCTAACCCTGCTAGCGCAATCCTTGATTCGTGTGCTAAGGCATGGCATTATCAAGCTAGCAGATGGTAGCAGCAGCAGCAGTAGCACTAGACCAGGCGTTCAGACAAACTGAGCAAGTCTACCTGGGACAGACTAACTAGAGATGTTGACCACTAAAAGTCTATAATGTCAATTATTCGTTGACTCCATCGGCTGCCGAAATTCATTTGAATCGAAATATTTTTAAATAGTTTCACAGCAAAAATAATTGCATGTGCTCTAGATTAATCTCGGAGCATGCTGTTAGATCACGTTTGACAGCCCTAATTTTTATGCTTTATTGCTCAACTGTGAGTTGCTGTTATAGAAAATTAAACATTTTATGACCTAATCCTAACACAAGATCACATTTGAGAATCCGGTAACTATGTGGTATGTCCTTAACTGGTGTTAAACAAACATATATATTCATGTGTGTGTGTGTGTGTGTGTGTGTATGTATATACACGTATATACACACACATTAACCAGGCAGTACGTTGAAAAAAAGCCCAACCTGAACGTTTGTGGCATTGGGTCTTGTGTTTTTTGAGCAAGTGTTAATGTTTTAAACTTTAACATGCACTCAATGATGTTTTTCCCGGTTCTTATTTAAATATGTCATGACTATGTCAGTTCATGGTTGTGTTGATGCATGCGGCTAAAGAAAACATTGGACACATTCTTGTTTTCCCTCTGTCTTTACTCAGAGTGTTGTTAAGCTTATGTATATTTTCTTTGTTATTCTGACACCTAGATTGCATTTCTGAACATACATGCATTGCTTGTTCCAGTTTTTACATGTATCATTTATGGTTGTTTGGTTAGTGTGGCTGTTTATGCACAGGATTTGTGAATACATAGTACATGCATTTGTGTTTTACAGCTGTATGTAGGTAGTTAGTTTTTTGTTGGCGAGACTGATTAGTTTTAAAGCCTTTATTTGTTTTCACCATTTCAGAAATCCACACATTTACTGAAGTGAACACACACACACACACACACACACACACACACACACACACACACACACACACCCTTTGAGAACATTTGAAATACAGACAATGAACTTACCTGAATCTTGAACCACTGAGCTTGGGCTTGTACGCCGACGCTGTTAACCACTGCTCCATGATGCTGTTGCAGTAACGTTAATTTTCACTATTTTTCAGTCTTTGTGAGTAGGTGGTTGTTAAATAAAAGATAAACCCCCCCAAAAAAAAGCATGCTTGTTATGAAGTGTGTGTAGTGCAATAGGTAAGCTGACAGACTCCTATGATGAGAGTGCAGGTTTGGAGCTGGGGTTTGGTATTTTACTTAATGAGAGCATGTCTTTCAGTACATCTGATTTAAAGTAATAGACAAAGTCTAGGAAAAAAAGCAGTGTTGTTCGAAGGCAACAGTGGCTCAGATGTCTAAGGGTGAGTCCCTCTGCGGTGTATGCTGCACAGGATCAAGACAGCCTGCAGGCGAGCTGAAAGTGCTGGAACCAGGTGGGGCACTAAATCTGGCAGAGAGAGAGAAAGAGAGAGAAAGGCCAGTCTGTCCCACCTGGGGTTTCTGGAGAGCTGAAAACAGGGGTTATGCTGCAGTGGACCATGACCAGCTAGTTATTT
>JAQQZX010000039.1:27261316-27291168 GCA_030068355.1 Notoglanidium maculatum
GCGTGCGTGCGTGCGTGCTTTTTCATATACACGGTTTATATATATATGCGCGTGCGCGCGTGCGTATTTTGTTTCACATACACGGTTTATATATATATGCGCGTGCGCGCGTGCGTATGTATTTTGTTTCACGTACATCGTTTATATATGCGTGCGTGCGTGCGTGCTTTTTCATATACACGGTTTATATATATATGCGCGTGCGCGCGTGCGTATTTTGTTTCACGTACACCGTTTATATATATATGCGCGTGCGCGCGTGCGTATGTATTTTGTTTCACGTACACCGTTTATATATATATGCGTGTGCGTGCATGGGTATATATTTTGCTTCATATACATCGTTTATATATGCGTGCGTGCGTATTTTGTTTTATATACATCGTTTATGTGCGTGCGTGCGTGCGTGTATAGTGTTTTATATATGTGTTTTATATATGCGTGCGTGCGTGCGTGCGTATATATTTTGTTTTATATACATCGTTTATATATATGTGTGTGTATATTTGTATACTTTTTTTTATACGGGTGTATTTAAGCATTTATGCGACATACATTTTGTGATCGATTAATTGATTATCTAATACACCAGTTACACTACATATTATGCTGTAAAAATGCTATATACTGTATTGTACTGTATATATATATATATGTATATATGTAAATATAGATATATATAAATAATTACACTGCAAATTTTTTTATTAAAACTAGACAGACATTAAAAATGCTCACCTCACTGTGTCAGGACTCAAACCCAGATTGTCAGCAGGTTTCTTATGCATACGCTTATCTTATTGAGCCACCCATCACAACTAAACAACCTAACATTTGTTTCACATACCTAGTCATTTTCATTTGACAGGAGCTAAAATAAGAACAGTAGGGCAGACTTGAACCAGTCACTTAAAACTCAGGAGAGCTGCACCTTTCCAAAGCGCCACAAACGCTCATGTTTGTTTTTGGTTTTTTTTGCAATTAACATATTTACCCTCAACACTCAAACCTTTACAGCTGCCTTTCAGTGCGCTCTTCTTCAGTATGTAACCTGAGGCATGACTAACAGCCGTTCAGTGTGTATAGTGGTGGCTCAGGGGGATAGGTATGTGTGTGTTCAGACACGTTTCAGCGTGAGCTCCGCAGTTCAAAGCCGCCCTCAGATGGGTGTTTGACTACTGTGTGTGTACTATAATTCATGCATATGTTACCGCTACATGTGAATGTTTCTGTACTGATACTGTGTATACAATGCCACTGATTTCACTGCTCTGTGTTGTCAAATGCCCAAATGCTTGCCATTAAAAGTCATTGAGTGTATCTGTCCTAAAGCTATGCGTATGTATAATCCATCGATGTGTCCGAGAAGCTATTCAGCAGTGTCTCCATCAACATCTCATTCAATTTCACAAGCACTTTATATATTTCCAAGATTATACAGCACTTGTTTTGAAGGCAAACTAATAAAAAGACCCTAACAAAAGAATCTGACAAATTTATTCAATTAAATTAATTGAATAACAGAACAAATATAAGACCTCATTTTACACACCTTGAGAAGTGATGAAAACAGCGCTTTACTGTCATGAAGGGCAGAAGAGAAATACCACCCATTAATATAAAAACATCATGATACAATTCAGAGTGGTGTTCATCAGATATCAGGTCATCACTTTTATAACTTCATATATATGTATTATATAGAAGTTTCCTCTCAGTATCAAATATCATTTATTTGCGTACCAATCGATGCAGATTTTGTAGCGGTCAGCGGTAAAGCTGCAACGACGTCTTCAGGACAGAGGAGCTTACGCGTTGCGGTTTGTCCCTAACATGATAAACTGCAAGTTTTAACTTGTTACCTTCCAGAGGGAAGAAAAAAAGGAGACCGGTGAGAGAACTACTGTTTATAGCTGCTACAAGGAAGTGAGACCTGATCTGCGGATGTTCCACGTTACATATAAGTATACAGATAAAGAGATTAAAAAAGTATAACATTCTAATGTAATTAAAGTATAATGTCTTTTAATAAGAAAAAAAGTGCTGTACTGTGAGGAAAATAATCAAATTTAGGTAACGGTAACTCATCACAGCGTGCTGCTGTTGATTTTCTTCCCACAACAGCCCAACATTAAGTGATTTAAAAATCAATCTTTTGTATTCGAGTCATAAGAGTTTTGAACAGCATCTGCTCAATCAGTTTATCCTGAATCATTCTATTTTGTGTGTGTGTGAAGCTACTCTTACGATGATAAATCTAAGCTCACGTTAACCTGGACACATTGTCAGTCCCTGGTGTGGGCACACAAAATTTTGCGACCTGATTGCACATCTCGGTCTGTGGTCTCACGTTCTCGGCGTGTAAGTGCGGCCGGCGCACTAATAAAGTTTGCTTTGGCGTAAATGTGAAACATCGGAAACACGTGAAGCACGCAGCCTTGCTCTGAACCAGGTTTTCTGAGGACACGCGCTTCCCTCACCAGCGCCCTCTCCAACATGACACGGCCTTCTTTGGAGCGCTGGCTGTCCTCGGTGCCGAACTCGCAGATCCGGCCCAGCTTGCTGCTGCAATTTTTACAGCTGACATCAGCGTCGCCCCGTTAGCATCGCTAGCATGCGCATTACTTCTGCAGATTCACCGCTTGATGTCAAGAGATACGCTTGCATGTATACACACACACATACCAATACACACATGGCAGCCATGACAGTCTGCTGAGCTTTCTAGGCTTGCAGTGGACGCGAGACTGAAATACAGTTGTTTGAGCTCAGCAGACAGAATTCCTCTCAAAGCAGTAAACAAAAAAGGAGAAAATCCGCGAAGGCTCGGTCAGAACTGCGCGTTTGTATATGGGACGTGTCAACGGGGCATAATTTAACATGGTGGATGAGTAACTTGTCCACCGGTACACGTTTCAGACACGAGTCGGTCGGGTTTTCTTTTGTATGCACATCTGCTTAGGATCACATCTGTGAGAATAACCTCATGTGGAGCGCTGCCAAGGAAGTAAACACCGGGGACAAGAAGCAGCACCCTGGAGGCGCTGCGTCTGTCTACGTGTGTGTAGATGTCTGCTGCTAAGCATCGCTAATTTAGGAAGGAGGACATGGTATGGCGCTGATTTTTTTTCCTTTTTTCCTTAACACAGCGTAAATGTTTTATGAGTACATATTGTAATCAGTAAAAATTTTTTAATAGCACTTTATTTTCATTCTTCCACCTGATTGGTCAGAAGGTGCGGGTGAATGTTCAACACCACAGCCCTTACAGCAGGGTTGCAATCAATATGCTAGCTCTAATCCGTTACCGTGTCTATAGTAACCGTTCAACCTCTCAATCTGTTCTCTGGATCCATTTTTTTTTTTCTCTTGTTGACTTCAAGAGAGAGAAAGAAAAGTGAGGGAATGATTGTTGATAGCTGCTATAATGTAAGTGAGAACAGGAACTTGTTTTGTAGATGTTTGATGCAACTATAAAAGGAAAAAAAAAAAAAAAAAACTGTCCTTTGCTTAATAAACGAATTGAATCATTGGTAATAAAGTGCTTCGTGATGTACTTCAGGATTTCGGAGTGGTGACAGTTGTGTTTTATTCCTTACATGGAACTGCAAAGACTCAAACCACGTCATTGAGGCACTCATTGATTAATTACTTACCTTCTTTGGTTGAATAAATTAAATCATTGTTACTAATTGAAATGAAGCAGAATCACCAACGCTGGGCTCTTTTCATGTTGGTGCTTTTGCTCCGTTTGCGTAGTCGCTACACAAAACGCCCTGGTGCAGCGCGGGTTCACTATTTATAATCACTTACCAAATACGACCGCGATGTTTATGTCCTCTGTAACAATTGGGACCAACTAAACACGGCTACTGAGTGAGTCAGACAGCTGATCCAGGATTCAGAAACAAACACAAAACACTGTAGACAAAAAATTCCCAATGGTATAGATCATGCAAATGTCATTCAGGTTCAACCTGATGATACATTCCTTCCAACCCTGTGTTGAGATGAAGTGAAGCAGTGTTGTGCTTCGTTAAACAGGAAGGCTCTGCCGGTGAATCGGGATGACGTCGGCGTCGCAGTCGGAGCAGGAGAAGCCTCACACGGATCTGACGTGGCTGAGAAAAATTCCACCCGTCGCACGCTCGGGTCTGGTCTCCGACAGACAGCGCACGACCTGTGGGCATCTGTAAAACCAGTCAGAGAGTGAGGTCTTTGTGCCGCTTTGCTCTGAAAACATTAAGATGTTTTGTTTCCGTTAACACAGTGTAAACCTCATTAGCGATCATTAGTTGTAAGCTATGGCGTCATTATTTCCACGCTTTTGGATTTCACGTTTTCTTTGTTTCTTCTAATATAATATACTGGCTCTGACACGTACCTTAATCATCATACTACTTATTGTACATCATTACAATAATATAAAACATCACAAAATAATATTATTTTATAGTATAATATAGAACAACTTATACTGTTATTTATTATTATATATTTATAACTTTGTCTTTAGCTTAAGATGGTAATTGGGCTGAAATATTATTTCTTTATGCTCTTGTGTTTTCCTTTAAGACCTACTGATTGAGACACTTTCTCATTACTTCACTGTTCTTCCTAAATAAATATATTTATTTATACATAAAAATAAGGCGGTTATGTTTTATACTGTTTTATATTATACATAATGGCGGTTATGTTTTATTAAAATTTATTCATTCATTTTATTACACGTTTCTCTCTTTTTCTCTTGATTCTTTCTTATTTTTTTTATTTTATTGAACACGCGCGCCGTCGTTATGGCCCTTACATAACAAACATCCGGGTTTGACGTCACGCAACATCTAGTTCCGATCAGACCAAACGGTGCGGTTCGTCTCAGGCCCCGCCCACTAAACGGTTGCTGTTGCGTAGGCTAAAATATTAACTTTTATAATATTAAGTTAGTAGTTTCTGAATACTCAACTACTTCCTGCTTGTTTCTTTTCACCATGAGATGGTTAAAAAAAGGTTGCAGTTTCACATTTTAGACAGCAGAGTTGGCTCGCAACTTTTGTCATGATGTAACATTTTGAATATTAAAGTTCTATTTGATTGAACTTTGAGAAAAATCAAACACTTGAGAATTTTCATTTCGTAAGATTTGTAGTTGAGTAAAACTGAAAGTTAATAGTCATAATTCAGTTACAGTTTCATGAAAAAAAGACTAAATTGCCTCCTTACCTCGCAGTGTAAAACTCCGTTAGATTTCTGTCCGTGAGTAATTTTTCAGAGATGGTGCTTTGGGCTATTAACAGCGAGCAGTAAAGAGCTACGTAAAGAAGAAAACACTGTTCTATGAAAACAACCAACACCAAGAGACATGTGATGAAATTATTTTTACACAATGTTCCAAAGGGTTTTATTCCACTTCCACTGCAGCAATTAGCAGGAAAAAACAACCCTGAAATATTTCTTTTTATAATTAAAGAACGCCACACATATTCTTATCCATTAATAGTTACGTTGAGAAAAGTCCATTCGATAAGTTAGTTCCTGTTATCACTTGGGTTATAGCAGCTATAAACGGCCGCTCCCTCACCACAATCTAGCCTTTCTCGCTCTCGTAGTTGGGACAAAAATCGCAGCTTGTCACGTTCCTGAGAAATTGCTCTGTCCTCTGACTGTCACAAAGCCCTGACCCTGGAGACTCTTTCCATAAATCACCATATTACCGGTTATGGATTTTCTCTGCCAAACAACAAAGTACATTTTTGGACCAGTGTATGACTTGCTGTGATTATTACGCAGGATAAAATGGTCATTGAAGGGGTTACTATTTTCAGTAGCAGCAGATCATGTCTAGTGCAAGGTCAGGTTGGATGAATCGCATTAATTTTGTTTAGTCCTAGCAAAAAATGGATTTCCAAGATAAGAATTTCTAAACAGTAAAAACTAGGCTCAGTGCGCATCTGGCGAAATGACGTAATAATCCTCCATCATACTGCCTCCTGTGGATCATCAGCGAGTTTCTGCGAGCCATCTCGACCTCTTCCCGGTCTCTGAGAAAGATCTCCGCAGGCCTGCCTCTTCAAAAACAAATATTTATATGGAAAGCTCTTTGGACTAAAGGGATTTGGACTGAAGCTATGCAGCTGAATCATCTGGAGCTGTTGGTGAAGTAAAAGTTATTCATACACAGTCTAACCTTCGAGATGCCATTTTTTTAGAAATTCATTTCTTTAGATGAGAGTTATTCACACTTGGGCAGTCCTGGAATTTAAGCTATAGCCTCTTGGTCACTAGCGCACAAAGCAAACCTCGGAGATGACAAAGTCACTCTCTTCTAATTTTGCGTGGCGGTTAAGGCGTGGAAACGAACTCCCGCAGTTTGACGCATCGTAAAGTTGAACTAATGTTATTTTCAACTGGAAATCATGCTCTCAGGATTGCTCTCTTCAGCAAGCAGCTTGAAGTCTTCATCCGTTTAAATATAATCTGTTTGCATTCTTGGTGCAGTGGACATAGTGGAAATGTAGTGCTGTCTGGCGCACGCTCAGATTTTTACACCGTTTCTCAGCCATGAACATTCAGCGTTCAGATACTCGGGCCAATTTTAGCGGCTTTGCTGTAATTTCATCACGTCCTTTAAGCTCATATATTTATATGAATTTCATCACGTCATTTCGGCATATCTGCAATCTAACCTGCGACATGAAAGTCTTACATTGTGCTCAGTAATTTACTAATTACTCAACATGGAGAGTTTATTGTGTCTTACCAAAGAGACTATTTCACTCTTCTTAGCTTAGCAGCGAAATAAGTTTTTTTTTTCAAGTTACATTAAGAACTTCCTGTGGAAGACTGGCGTCCTGCCCAAGGTGTACCCCGCCTCTCGCCCGAAACGACTGCTGGGATTGGCTCCAGCTTCCCTCCGCGACCCAGACGGATAAAGCGGTATAGATAATGGATGGATGGACATTCCGAACTTTGTCTGAAGTATAAACAAGAAGGTTTTCAAGTTGTTGAAATATAGATAGCAGGATGTTATTTTCCACTTCAATAGTCACATAGCTCTGTCGGTAGAAAAAAATTGAACGAATATGAGCAATATTATTTTGTCTCAACTTGGGTAACATCCATCCTTTCATCCATTTTCTATGCCGCTTATCCGATGCGCGTCGTGGGGGAAGCTGGAGCCGATCCCAGCTGACTTCGGGCAACAGGCAGGGTCAGCTTCATTATGGCACATAACAACCCAACAACTTGATCAAAGCGTGACATTCACTGTATCGGGAAGTCACACTTAGGCCGGGATTACACTTTATGATTTTTGGCCTGATTTTTCTCTCTCAGAGAAAAATCCCACATCATAAAAGGATTCTTTGGTTGCGAGTTTAGCTCAGCGGTGCTAGAACACAATGTACCGACTTAGGGTCAACGTGACAAAAGACAGTCAATGACAAAGATCTGGCAGTGTTGGAAATTTTAATAAAAGGTCAGTGTGAAACGTGCTGCTACAGCGCTCGTCTACAAGCCACCGATAGGAGGATGAGACAGGATGATGTGAAACTAACCAGACGGCGAAACGAACGAAACATGCCAATGGACATCATGAACACGTTTCTTACTTCAAGTCGACTTTGAAGAACAAGCCCGTTTTCTGCACCAGCTGATTTCTGGATAATGCTGAGTGACGACGCAAGCAGAACGTAAGACTTCTTTAAATCACAGGTCTGACATAGGAACACACGTTATACTGCAGCGTTTTATAGAATTCGAGCAAGATTTTATTGGCATTTCTTAGTGTGACAAGTAACAATCACTGTAACTAGATCGTCTAAAGCCGACATTAGGTATCGAGATTTGGCGGATCGCTGCGTTTGTTAAACTGACTCTTTACGTGACCTGATCTTTAATGGAACCAAGGCAAAAGTAAAAAGGAAGGAAAAAATTCCATGTCATATTTTGGGTGGTTAAAGCGTCAAAGATATATTATAGGCTGAAAGCCCAGGTTTGGCCCAAATCAGATTTTTCATTTCCTGCAAATATCATCTTTCATCCACAGGAAAGTTCAACGGTGTTTTCCAAGACTGCCACTCGATTGTTCCACTGTCTAATCATATCTTTTCTATTTATGTGAACCATTCAGTATTAGC
Source organism: Notoglanidium maculatum (assembly GCA_030068355.1). NCBI lineage: Eukaryota > Metazoa > Chordata > Actinopteri > Siluriformes > Auchenoglanididae > Notoglanidium > Notoglanidium maculatum. The sequence goes on from JAQQZX010000039.1 coordinate 27,269,455, forward strand.
ATGGGCTTCATCTGAAATGTGTGGTCTTCGGCGTGTCCTTTCAGTTGGTAAGAGCTTGTTGTTTTAGGTGATACAGACCGTTCCACCATCCTTACAAGTCATACCGTCTTAAGCTTTTTGGCATACATGGACCAGTCCACCGTCTCAGCATGTTATTTGAGCGCTGAAGGACTGCCTTATCATTTCATATTAACATTAAACCCCAAGTGCCTGACTTCTGAAAGCTGTACTTTCAAAACAGAATTTTCTGGGGGTAAATTAGAACAGCTGCTGGTCATATAGTCCCAATGAATTTTTTTTTTTAATTAGGGGTGCCAATAATTTTGTGGCTTTACACAGCCTTATTCAGTGTCTTACCTACATGCTCTAGGACATATATGGCTGTGTGTGTGCAGGTTTTTGTACCCTTGTGAGGACCAAATGTGAGATTTTACCATCCTTGTGAGGACAAGTCTGGGTGGTCCTCACAGTGGTTTAAAGGGTTTTGTAAACAAAAATAGGAAAAAGTAAAAGAGTCAAAAAGTTTCCTGTTTATTACTGACGTTAAGGTCAGGGTTTGGGTTAGGTGTAGCACTAAATTAGCTGCATTGCATTAATCGTTATGTCAATGAGCGGTCCTCACATAGATAGTAAAACCAAAAATTGTGTGTGTGCATGCGTGCGTGCGTGCGTGTGGGAATCAGAGAGACCCATAAGCACTCTTAATGCACTTAATGTAAGCAATGCATGACAACGCCAGCAAATTCCTCAACTGTATGAAGAGTGGATTATAAACACAGATCAACAAAGCACTAACCTTTATCTTGCACTTGCATCACACACACACACACACAGTACAAACTTTGTTACAACGCAGCTTGTCATGTTTCTGAGAAATCGCAAAGTGTAAACTCTGTTCTGAAAATCTCAAAAAACATAAAAGTTTCACCTCTGAACGTTGCAAAGTGCTGACACTGGAGACTCCTTCCATAAAATCCGTTTCTGTGGCTCACCGCAGTGGAAGTCCCTGTGAATGAGCTGTTGCTATAGAAACAAGAGCGCGTTAGAATGAGCGCATTGATATAAACCTGCGATTTGAGGCTGAACTAATATCAGACAAACACCTTCTGACCAATCAGGATCCAGAGTTCAACAGTACTGTGCAAGAATGCATTGTGTTCCAAGTAAGTCAATGAAAGATATAAGGAAGAAAAATTTGGTAAACAAGTGATTTATTAACTAATTTTATTCAATACATGATTTGAAACACATTTAACAGGATAAACTAGTATTCATTGTGTGTGGCTTCTCCCTCCAAGGGTTTTTTCCTTCCTGTGTGTGACTACTTGCAAAGGGTGTGTGTGTGTGTGTGTGTGTCATACCAAGTGAGGAGTGGCTCCATAAACGCTCACACCAAGTATTTGAGTGTCCTCCGTTCTGAGACTCTTCTTTCCTCTGACTCTCATCACTGGCTCATGTAAGTGTTCTGTCTTTATTCATCTCTCAAACCCGTTACCTTTTTCTTGCTTTCTTTTTAACTTCACTCAACTGATTTCATTCAGCATAAGCTAACACATTAAGGTTACTTTTGCGTCATGGTTAATATGCTCAAGGTATGATTACTGACAGGATTATATTTAAACCAAAAAACATGAAATGTTCTCATAAAGAATCCTGAATATTTAAAAAAATAAATGATTTGAACTACAATTGAGATAAGGTTTTGTTTCATAATACAGACTGGAGCTACTTTTGAACCGCTCACATTTTTTTTGTTGTTTTGCCTGCACTTTGTAGTTTGGGCATTTTGCCTACAATTATTAAACAAAATTAGTTTCATACAATAAATCCTTACAAAGTGTGAACTCTATTAACACCTTTTTGTAGCCGTTTGTGTGTTTATGGTATTGTGTAGTACTCCGCAAAAATCTTAAGAACCATATTTTTTTTAAATACAGATGTGGTTATAGATGTTGATGTCAGTAAAAAAAAAAAATTAAAAATTAAAAAAATTAAATAAAAAAAGCAAAACAGTAGACAATACACTATTTTTCTTAAAAAAAAATCAAATAAAAAAATAAAAAAAAAATAAAACTAAATAAATTAATTATAAAAAGAAACACAATGAAGGCAGTAAGGTCTGACAGTCAGAGTCTCCAGGAGATCTGTGGCAGATTGTCCAACATACTATTTCCTTTAAAATTTCCTTTTAAAACTGCACAAAATGCACCCGAGTCTACCGAGCACCACACCACCGTGCTGTCTACTGCCCTTTTTAGTCGATTACTTTTTAGTATGTATATTTTTGAAGGCACCTGTGCATCAACAGCATTTCTCTTTTACACAGTACTGCATACACCGATCAGCCATCACATTAAACCACCTGCTTAATATTGTCTAAGTCCCAACTATTGGCACCAAAACAGCTCGGACCCTCAAGGCATGGACTCCAGAAGACCTCCGAAGGTGGAGTAAGATTTAAATACGTAATCTGATATGTAAGGCAACATAAGAAGTCAAAAGTTCTGCCGTGAAGTTCTTGTGAGAAGTTAATATGTAACCTCAGGCAGAAACATAACAAATAATCAATGTATAAGATGGAGGTGAGCATTAAACACTTAAATGCTAGTATCTTGTGGGTTAAAATGAAATGCTTTTTTGTCTACTTGTCTTTTACATTAAATACTAAGAGTAGGCAGTAACTGTATATGGTGTTTACGATGTAAAGGTCTCTAAAATCTGCTAACTGTATACACGTATATACTGCGTCTGTTTCACAGTAACAGTTCAAATGACCGTTTGAAAAAATTCACATAGAAAGGTAAGTTTGTATGTTTAATATTACTTCCTGCTTCAGTAAATTAATACTGATCAGTTCTCCATATCCGAGTAGCCAAATTATAGTCATTCAAAAAATAAGTGATGTAATGCCCCCGAGTACTCATTTTCTATTAAAAATTTCACCAAAATAATTGATAATTTTGTATATAATTAGTTAAATTATTTGGTATATTTCACATTCGTTTTATCCGTTACTCATCTTTACTGATGCGATAGGCATAGCTTTTTTTGTAAACTGTGTAAGATTTGTGAACTGTCCTGTGAAACGAACAAATGACATATTGAATTTCTATTTACAAAAAATTGTTATTGCAGGCCAACAGAAAGGGTCCAACGATGGGGCTGGGTCACGGATTACTTTGTATTTTTGTAATCTCTTCGTACTTCGTCATCGGTCATGGCCAAAAAATCGGTAGGATAATTTTTACTTAAGATAACATGGCACAAAATGTTTGAGAAATTTTTAATGTGACGCAGCTACTCGGGTCATTTTCACCTTTTTAGCCAACGGTTAAACCAGCGTCTCTCTCTTGCAGTGTGCACTAAGGAAGCCAAGGCCGATATCGTGTTTTTAGTGGACGGCTCGGCCAGCATCGGTCTGAAGAACTTCCAACAGATTCGTGACTTTCTTTCGTCCGTCGTCACGAACTTTGACATCGCTCCAAATAAGATCAGGGTCGGGATGGTCCAGTTTAGCGACACGCCAAAAACCGAGTTCTTCCTCAACACCTACGAGGAAAAGCAGGAGATTCTCGACTACATTAAGCGCTTGCCGTACAAGACCGGTGGCACCAACACGGGCCAGGCCTTGAGGTTCTTGCTGAAAAACCATTTCACCGAGCAAGCAGGGAGTCGGGCTAACCAGATGGTGCCACAGATCGTCTTTGTCATCACAGACGGAAGCTCTCAGGATGACGTCGAACCTTACACTGAAGAACTGCAGCAGAAGGGAATCACAGTGTATGCCATTGGAATCAAAGACGCAGACGAGAAGTTCCTGAAGAAGCTCGCTAGTCAGCCGTACGAAAATCACGTGTACAGCGTGTCTGACTTTAACGCCCTCCAGGAAATCTCACTGAGTGTCAGTCGTGAGCTGTGCACCACCGTTGAAGAGGCACAAGGAGAGCGACAAGGTAAGAGCTCTATTGGAAAAAAAAAAAATAAACAAAGTATACTTAGCGAATGGTTCTACTAGCTTGACGCCTTTTACTGTTAAATTGTGGCTTACTTTCGATTTCGCTACAGCGTTGTTGAATTCGTAAACCTGATCAGAAGATCTGGTCAGAAGGTGATGATTAAAACTGCTCGTTCTAAGACATTACTCTTTCTATAATAACAACTTACACAGACTTGTACAGCAGACGCGCCACATTAACGGAATAAAAAACATTCCGTTTAGGAGTTTACACGCACACGAGGCAACGTTTATTTCAGATTGATTTGAAGGAGTCTCCAGTTTCAACGCTTTTTAACAATTGGATGGAAACCTGCAAATTTCTGACATGATAAAAAAAAAAATTCTGTCTCATTAACTTCAAGAGGTAGCAAGTAGTAGTAATAATAATTTCAGAAAGTGCATTTGTTTGAAAATAATCAACTTCAGGCTGATAACTATAACTCCAGTTCCTTACACCGCTTATTATTGTTGATTTTCCAATAACAGCAGGAACAAGTGTTTCATTCTTCACCAAAACAGTCAAGACATCTTATGCTGATGAAGTTGATCAGGTGGATTTCACAAAGTTATTCAAAGTGAAGGGGAAATGGCTTCAAAATTATACCACATAGTCCAGTTTCCTTGAGAAAATGAATGCATAAAAGTCTTCGTGGAAATAATGGAGATCACTATATTCTTTTCAAACTCGTACTGCAATGACTTCAATGATTGGTTGTAACGATTGGCAATTTAAAACCCATGCATGACAGTTTCTTTTTAGTGAATTAATAATTTTTTCCCTCCTAGAATGCAAGGAGATTACTGCTGCAGACATTGTTTTTCTTGTGGATTCGTCCGACACCATTGGGGACACCAAATTTGGAGAAATCCGCCGTTTTCTCCATGCTTTCGTAGAGGGACTTGACATTGGCGAGAAAAAGGTGGGAGTTGGCCTTGCTCAGTTTAGTGACACACCGCACGAGGAGTTCTTGATTACTGCAAATAAAGCCACGAAGGATAATCTGCTCAGAAAGCTGCTAAGCATCACGCATCGCAAGGGTGGGCCAAAACGAACAGGGCTCGCTCTGGACTTCATTCGGAACAGCTACTTCAGCGGAGCTAGACAAGACGTTTCTAAGATCGCCATCGTGATCACGAACGGGGAGTCGAGCGACGCTGTGCAGGGGCCGGCTCAAGAGCTCCGAAAGCAGGGAGTCGTCGTCTTTGTGATCGAGACTGGACCGGCAAACAATGAACAACTCCAAGCCATTGCTAACAGTCCCCAGAAAGAATTCTTGTTTAGCATGGACAATTATCAAGATTTACTAGTCCTGACCGAAAACCTACGCAGAAGAGTGTGTATTGCTGTCGATGACCAATTACGAGGTAATTAGCACCTCTTTCCTTTTTGACAGGTCATGCTTAGATATAGTCGGATTCATCAGGCAAGACAGGATAGCTCTAGTAACAATCAAGTGGAAGGCGGCACGGGAATGTAACCACCCAGGATGTGCCAGGCAGGAAACAGCAGTTTGGAAAGATAATGTGAGGTCAAACATTGGTTTTGGGCAGGAGCCATAACTTAACGTAAATGCCTATGGGTGCAGTGGACAGGATCACCTTTTCACAGCTCCCGGGTCTCCGGTTCGATCCTGTGCTCAGATTTCTGTGTCCGTGTAGAGTTCTGGATTGTCTTCCAGAGTCCTGGGTTTCCTTTAGGGTACTCCGGTTTCCTCCTACTGTCTAAAAGCATTCCGGCATACTGTACTGGCTACTCTAAATTTCCCCCACGTGCGAACGTGTGAGAGTATTGTACGCTGTGATGGTATGCGGTCCCATCCAAGGTGTTTTCCCACCTCGCACCCAGTTTTTCAGGGATGGGCTCTAGATCCACCATGACCTTGAATATGATAAAGTGAGAACTGAAGATGAGTAAATGAATGAAGTGTACCTACCCAAAAAAAAAAAAAAAAAAAAAAAAAAAAAAAAAAAAAAAGGAGTTCCAGGTGCCAAACAACCACTAAAATTTTATTCCTACTTTCCACTACACTATTTGTCCTATAAATTACGTTTCTCTTTGCCTTTAAAATGGATACCAACATTGGAAAAAAGCGCATTAAATGGTTATACCAAAGTCACATGTCCTAGTAATCATTTACAGTAAAGCTACTACTATTCAAGTTTTACCCTTCACTTTTATTTCCTTTTCTTATTTTTCGCCATTTAGCTTCTTCCCTGAAGTTCGCAGATGTCTTTTTCCTGGTGGACAGTACAGCATCAAGACCGGAGACCCAACAAATCAGAAGTTTCTTAATGCGACTAGTCAACCAGCTCGCTGTAGACAAGGACGGAAACCATGTTGGTTTGGCGCAGTTCAGCGACAGCGTTGAAGAGGAATTTCTGCTCGATACCAACAAGACCAGAAACGAGATCTTATCATCCCTACGCGGTCTCCGACTCCAGCCCAAAGGTGTGCGTCAAATTGGAAAAGCAATTGAACACGCACGCAAAAACTTCTTCAACACTTCAACCGGTAGTCGCATCGCCCAAGGCTTCAAACAAGTCCTGCTGGTGACGAGCGTGGGGAAATCGAACGACAGCGTCGTTCGGCCATCGCGAACGATTAAAAAGGATGGCGTGCACGTGATCTCCGTCGGCTTGGGCAAAGCCGAAATGGAGGAGCTGGATGACGTTTCTAGTCCGAATCGAACCTACAAAATGACAGCGCAAAGCATTCCGCAGGTGGTACAGAAAATCAAGACCGTGATCGATTCACAAGATGCGCTCACTGTCTCCCAAGGTGTTCATTTTCTCTATTGCAGATTACAAATAACTTGTAGCAGTAATCTCCATAAGATCCGTGTATAGTTTTGAGATTGTGTGCGCAATAAAAGTGATGCTTCTAATCAACTTTTAAACAAGGTTTTCTTGTGTGCTTTTGCAGACTGCAAGTCCGCCAACATAGCGGACATCGCGTTTATCGTTGACGAATCCGGCAACATGGGACCTGAAAACTTCCAGCTTGTACGCAACTTCCTCCTAAACACCATTTCAGGGCTCGATGTAGGTATCGACAAAGTCAGGATAGCCATCGTTCACTACAGCGATGTTCCGAGGGCCGATGTTTATCTGAACACGTTCGGAGACAAGAGTGAAATACTGCAGTACGTTCAGAGGCTGTCCTACGGCAGGGGCAAGGCGTACACTGGAGCCGCTCTACGATTTGCCAAGGACAACGTATTCACCAAGGAAAGAGGCAGCCGGACCGATGAACACGTTCAACAGATCGCGGTGGTCGTCACAGACGGATGGTCCGCGGACGAAATCACCAACGCGGCAGCAGAGCTGCGCCGCTCGGGTGTTACAGTTTTTGCTCTGGGCATCAAAAACGTTAATGTGAATGAATTGAGGGAGATCGCGTCCTACCCACCCAGAAAATTTGTGTTTAACGTAGAGAGTTTCAATAAGCTCAATGCGCTGTCGAGTGTGTTAACAAAAAGCCTTTGCGGGGATATTACCTCTGCCTTCATCCCTTTATTCAAAGATATTACTCTTCAGAAAGGTTTGTAAAGTCAGATAATGCCGAATTAACTTTTTTAACCTCAAAATATTTCGTTAATATAGATTCGATATCTTTATTTAACCTTCTTCTTTCTTTAACTTCAGGCTGCAAGTTCACAGCTGAAGCAGACATCTATTTCCTACTCGACGAATCGGGAAGCATTAGTTACGAAGACTTCGATGAAATGAAAGCTTTTATTTTAGAGTTCCTTCACATGTTTGAGATCGGCCCCGACAGGGTGCGCATCGGTGTGGTGAAATTTGCAAGCCACGCAAACACCGTCTTCCGCCTGGACACTTACGACGCAAAGAATGACGTAGAAAAAGCAGTGAAAGCCCTGATAATGGACGGAGGCGGCACTAGAATCGATTTGGGACTGGAAGCGATGATCCCGCTCTTTAGGCAGGCGTCACAGACGCGCAAGGAAAAGGTTCGCGAAATACTCATCATGATCACGGACGGTAAAGCCGAGCCAGTCGGAACGCCAGTGAATATCCCAGCCGAAGAAATGAGGAGGCAGAACATCACGATCTACGCTATTGGAGTGAAAGACGCAGACATGGCCGAGCTGGAAGAGGTTTCTGGAAGCCCTAAAAGGACATTTTATGTCCAAAACTATGATGCCCTTAAGCTCATCAAAACCAAAGTTCTTAAAGAAATTTGTTCATTTGAAGGTAAATTTTTCAGAGCGGTTTCAACCAAATTTTGTTGTCGTTTAAAAGGCAATCGAACGTTTTAAGATCTGTTGTTTATCGATAAATAAAACACTCGTGGTAAGTCACTGGAACACCTTTCATAGACGACTGTAAATTATCTTACATGCCATGACTCACATTGCAATAAATGGAATCGCCGTCTTTCTCGTTCTCTGTCTTACAGTTTGCGGCGATCTTTCGGCGGATGTCGTCTTTCTGATCGACGGTGCAGACGCTGTCGACGAGCTGGACTTCGAGAAGACAAAGGAACTAATAGAATATGCAGTTGAAAAACTTCCTATTAAAGAGAACAGAGTGAGACTCGCTGTAGTTCAATACAGCACAAATACCGCTGTGGAATTTGCCTTAAACGCCTTCCATGATAAAGACTCTTTACAAAAGGAAGTCGCATCCATCCAGCAGATTAAAGGCAAAACCCACACAGGCAAGGCACTTCAAGAAGTTCTGACGGTGTTTCGGGAGTCCAGCGGGGGACGTGCTAATACTTTACAGTTCCTTATACTCGTTACCGACAGCGTGTCCAAAGACAACGTAGTAGAGCCTTCTAGAGCTCTTAGGGAGCAGAACATCAACATTTACGCTATCGGTTTGGGACACGCTAGTAAATCTCAGTTGCTTGATATTTCTGGATCTCATGAGCGAGTCTACATAGACAGCAACTTTGCTTCCCTACAGACCTTGGGTAGTGAGGTGATCTTCAAGATTTGCAATACTGGTAAGTGATGCATGTAATCACTTTCTAATAATAACAACAGGTATTAGCTATCGAAATCATAAAGTTTCACGACAATCACGGAATCTTTCAAATGTTTTGCCTGCTAGAGTGCAAAAGGCCTGAACTGATGGATGTAATCTTTCTGGTGGATGGTGCCGGTGGTGCTGAAAATGAAAATTTTCAGCTGATGAAAAGATTGTTGGGAGCAGTGGTGAAAAAGGCAGACGTAGGGGAGAAGAGAGTCCGCTTCGGAGCAATCGTTTATTCTGACCAGCCTAAACCTGAGTTCAGTCTAAATCAGTACGTCAGCAAGGACAAGGTTCTGGAAGCCATCTCGGATATGCACGCTCCCGGAGGCAGAAGAAACACGGCCCAAGCTCTGAAGTCTGCACTCTCCTACTTCGCGGCAGCGCATGGAGGAAGACGTTCTCGGCATGTTCCTCAGGTGCTGTGCTTAATAACAGATGGTCCAGTAGCTGACTCTGCTGGCCTCACAAAATGGCCTGAAGATCTTGCAAGTTCTGAGGTCAACATGTTTGCAATTGGAATGGCAGACGCCAGAGAGGCTGAGCTCACAAGAATTACCGGAAATAATGAAAGGGCCTTCTACGTGGACAACTATGAGGCTTTTAAAATGCTGTACAAACCAATTACTCAACAACTCTGCAATCTGACAAAGTCAGGTAAAGCCGTTCCTCGCCAAAGTGAACCCCAGTACTAGGAGTTTATTTAAGTGCTTTTGATTTGATGCATTATTCACTTTCATTTGCTCTTTTTAGTGTGCGAGAAGGAGAAGGCAGACCTGGTCATTTTGATCGATGGGTCCGAATCGATTTCCGAGGAGAACTGGGAAGTCGTAAAGGGCTCCGCCATCAGCATTGTTAAAATGCTCGAAATTGCACCAGACAGATGGCGGGTCAGTGTGGCTCAGTTTAGTGACAAAGTACTGAATCACTTCTACCTGGACAAATACGACAATATAGCAGGAGTGGAACAAGGCATACATGAGATATCGCAAAGGAAACAAGGTACAAACACCTGGGAAGCACTGAAAATAATAGGAGATTACTTTACACCAGAGAATGGAAGCAGAATAAAGGAAGGAGTGTCGCAGAACTTACTGCTAATCACAGATGGCAAAGCTAATGACAAAGAGGATCCGAGTACACTAGCTAATCTTGGAGCAAAGAATATTGAGGTATTTGCTATTGGGATTGGGCAGGATATAAATCACCACGAGCTCATCAAAATCGCTGGTTCAAAAGAGCGAGTTTTCTACGAGACCTTTGAGAGTCTTTCACTGAAGACAACCACAAAAAAAGTTCTAGAAGCCATTTGCACACCAGAAAAAGAAGAAGAAGAAGAAGGTAAGTGACCTTCCAGTAGGCAAATTTGATGACTAGATTTAAAAAAACAAAAAAAACAAAGGCGCCTGCCCCTTTACCGAGTCTTGAGGTTTGAGGAGGTTTATTTCTGTAGTTGCCATTTTTTTGCTCAGTTGAGATTAAGGCACTGAGGTCTGCAAAGCCACTTTAAGACAATCTATGACACTGATTAACTTCATTGTCAAAACGTATACATATTTAGCAGTATAAACTCCTTGTGCAAGGAAGTGCTATACTACTGGGTGCCTGATTATACTGTTTGTTCCTGTTTGGTTAGGATGCTCTATTGACATTGGCATTGGATTTGATACATCACTCAGAACAAGCTCGCAATCTCTACTGGGACCACACACAGAGTCCCTTGTTGCTGCAGCCATTCAGCGCTTATCCACGATTGGTGGGCTCTGCTGCGTCGCTGCAGACAAAATTGAAACCAAGTTTGGCTTCCGCCTCGTTTCTGGCAAAGATGGGAAAGTTATGGATGATTTTAACTTCGAAAAGTATGACCGGAACGTGGTCACCAAGGTGCTCCAAATACAGCCCACGACACCTACGGCTTTCAACGCACGACTTCTAAACTCCTTCAGACAAAAATTCACTAGCTCAAGGGCTGGAGTGAAGGTGAGGCAACTACTTCGATTTTGGGTTGAATGACGGCTGGAAGAACATTGCTGGTCAAATTTCATATATTAAGAAATGTAATGAAATCCTACAAAGACAAACATAAGAAATGGTGCAAGGACCACACATGACCTCATGGTCCCATGGTCTCAATACACAGAACATTGTGCTTTTGCTTTTTCCCCCAGGTGGTCGTCATATTCACAGATGGATTTGATGACTCCATGGAGTCTCTAATGGCAAGTGCAGAGAGCCTCCGGGAAAGTGGTATGATGATAACTCAGACTGGTGTCTAATGGGTTAAGGGGGATTGAACAGGCTTATAACTGTATACAAATAAAACAAACACGGTATTCCGCATTTATATATATATATATATATATATATATATATATATATATATTCATTCCAAAAAAAGACAATCCCAAATATCTGCTGATAGTTAATCCTTCCCAAAAATGTTGAAACTTTAGTAGTGTTTTAGCTCATTTTTAATCAGTTTAGTATTTGTTCATTTCTGAAAGATGCCACATATTGATTTAAGTTTTAATCTGTACTGGAAATATATTAACATCATTCCTGCAAATTCCTACCATCCCTACAGCTCAGTACTGGCCTTCTAGAGGTTTCTTTAGGCATAGTGGTTCTCAATGCCAATTTCAGAACTAAATTGGATGCCCAGTCATATCTACAAGCCAAAACCATTTTTACTTTATTAGCACATTCTAATCAGTTAGCTTTTATTTAATGGTGATGCATGGTTTGTCAAAGCTATTGTCATTTGTGAACTAGGGGTTAATGCGCTGGTCATAGTGGCTCTGAAAGACAACGTGGACCACCAAGCACTGGAATTTGGACGAGGATTCAGCTATAACAAGCCCCTTTCCATCAACATGCTTAACGTGGGCAATGAACTGCTGCAACAGCTTGTGAGATTCTATTACTTAAAATACTCAAATAAGAGTAATACTATACCACGAGTATATATAAACTACATTGCAATTTGAATGTAACAAATTAATTCTTTGTACTGTTCTACAATTTCACGTAAGCAACAATCTACAGTTAGATTTAGATGCAAGTTAAAGTTAGATGTTGACAGTGCGGCATACTGGAATTTCTCTCCTGACCTTTTTTTTCCCTCCCTTCCCTTTTTCTACAAAAACAGGAGGCAGTGGCAGCAAGAGACTGCTGCAATGTGACATGTACTTGTAGGGGCGATTTTGGCCTCTTGGGACTGGTTGGGCCCCTGGGACTAAAGGTGCAACCGCCACTATTCCAGATCTTTTTTCTTCACTTTTTAAAATTTATTTCTAGGAAGCATACGAGAATTTGCCACTGGAAATCTAATTCTGATATGACAATCTGATATGACAAATTAGTGCAGTCCATCACATCACACACCACTGTTGAATTCTCTAATTTGATTGGTCAGAATATGTTGACTAATTTTCTGTCACACCACCCCGTTTTCCGTTACCTACATTGCATTTCTGAATATTTTACAGCTGAATCAATTAGGTTTATGCCATTTTGCTATGAAACTTAACCAACAACTAGAGTAAACCATGACCTTCAAATGTGTTAGCAAAGCACACTTTAAACATTTTTAGGCACACTAACCATTTTTTTATTTATTTATTTATTTTTAAAAAGCAACTGTGTTGGCTCTATATTTAGCCAGAGTGATAATTTGGGCGCTAATTGGTTTTCTTAGACTACCAAATATTTGGTAGGGTAAGGGACACACTAAGAAAGGTTCAATTTCCTGGGATTAATCCTGGGATTAATAAATGCGACACATTTGCGAGATTATTAGGAACATGTAGTCGGAACACCAGAATGGACTCCACGAACACAAAGAGCTTAAGACACTGGTGGAATTTAAAAAGCCGAAATGAAGTATAAAGAAAAGTAACGACGCATCCAAGCATTTTTCTTTTATTTTCCAGAGAACTCATTATCTTATCGCGTGTTACTAAACTTGAGTGAGTCTGAGGTAATTAACTGATTTGTTTTGAATTTAAAGGGAGGACCAGGGTTACTGGGCCATCCTGGAACGCCTGGTGATGATGGAAGTCCGGTGAGAACACGGTCAAACAATTTTATCCTAGCCTGCTGCTCATAATAAAAAAAAAACCATAATAACCTGTTTTCCATGACTTGATGGTAGACACTGCCTTCTCTTGTTTTGGACAGGGTGAAAGGGGCGCGCCAGGTCTGAACGGAACCCAAGGACACCAAGGCTGCGCTGGCAGAAGAGGCTTCAAGGTATAACATTATAGTAATACAATAACGCCATGTTCTTTGTGCTGAGATTTTACTTTGCTTTGATTGTGTTGGGTTCAAATACTTCAACCATTTACATCAAGCTGTAATCAAGTTATGTCATCATCCAGCCTCTCACCCACAGCCTTCTACACAACCTAGCTTGTGTGAATTCAGGCAAATTTCTCCATGAAAATGAATCTCCATCGTTAACGTACCTTTTTCATATTTTCTACAGGGATCAATAGGATACACTGGGGATCATGTAAGTACCAGGATGGATTTTTTTTTTTTTTTTTTGCATCTATGAGTCTTTCTCACCATGTTTAGCCTACGTTTGGTGTTCTATATCCTGAGTATGTGTTTGGGTTTTTTTGTCTAACAGGGAGAAGATGGAGAGTTTGGTCTTATCGGGGTGGATGGTGAACAGGTGATCTTCCATCCCTAAAATACAGTACACTGTTACTGACAGTTGTATTCTTGCAATCTGATCTGATTAACACTTGTTTATTTCTTTACGGAACAGGTTTATTGAGCAGGCTAATCTTGGTCCAGGACATTATTCATTAAGATAGTGTTAGTTCTGCAACTAGAATATTGTGAGTTCAAATCACAGGCCTGCAAGAGAGACACTGTTGTGCCCTTGAGCAAGACCTGTGTTATAAATTTGAGTGATTCACTGTATCGAATCTGTGACCTGAACAGGGTGAGCCCGGTGCACCCGGAGAGGCAGGACCGGCGGGAGATCAAGGACGCCCAGTAAGTACATTCCAACATACTATGATTGCACGTTCAAATGGACGAATAATTGACCTCCATGAGGAACTTCACACCATTGTTTTAAATAATTAATGGCCAATATTCCTTTCATTTCCATCCAGTGAACAATAATTCTCATGCAGTTGCTTTGTTTTTGTCTTGTGTCTGACCGCAGGGTGTAAAGGGAGTTAGAGGAGGTTCTGGCCCGAAGGGAGAACCTGGTGTGAGAGGAGATCCTGTGAGTAGTTCAACGTTTAAAATGAGTAAATTTCATAAATACAAATTAAATTCATATTTCAATATAAATAACAGTGGCTAAAAATCTGACAAATTATTATTATTATTATATTCTTTGAATTAAATGTTGGTAAATAGGGGATACCAGGAGCAGACAGCAATGCGCGAGGTCCTAAGGGTGAGCCGGGATACACAGGCCTTCCGGTGAGTGTTTGTATAATTTATAGAATTATACATTTTAATTTTTAATGATATTAAAGACAAAATGTAAACATATCACCACTGTAGCAGTGCAGCATGAAGTTCTGTTTTGTTTTGTTTTTTAAATGATAAACAGTAAATTGCGCAGTACTAAATAATAAATATGATCCTGTCAGGGTGATCAAGGCCCAGATGGAGCTCCGGGTCGAGCAGGCGAGCGTGGAGAGGATGTGAGTACACGAACGGGTGGTCAGCTGCGGCTCGGCCGCAGCTTCTTCGCTAATGTACTGATGTTTAGTTTAAGATCAACAGTGCTGCTCTTTTTTCGGGTGAAGTCTTGGCAGTGTGAGTGTATGATGTTTGGATTCGTATTGTTGCCTGGATCGTGTGTTATACTGCTCCTCAGGAAAGCATGCCACAGCAGGAAATATTTGGAGTGCAAACATAAATTTGGAGGAAGTCGGAGGGAGTGCAATGATGTCTCACTTCTCCTGTTTTATAGGGCTTTCCTGGGAGGAAGGGACCACCAGGAATGCCGGTATCGCAGTTCTATTACGTTATTCTATCATTTCTATTCTACCATAGCTATTCCATGAACTCTGGATTTACTGAAAATTTACATTTCAAGCTACATCATTTCATCTTTTTCAACTTACTGCATTCCATTTTTTTTTTACCACCATTTTATTCTATTCCATATCAAAGTGACTGCTGAACCCTTTCGTTCTCATTTTATTCAATTCCATCTATTCCTTTCTGCTCTATTCCACCGTATTGTATTTCATTCCATTACAATAGATGACGGTGATCACATGACCTTTTCCATTATCTGTCAGAGTATCTCTTCGGATGGATTTTTTTCATAAAACAAACATCGATATATTTTAGGGGCTTTCCTCCAGTGAGCAAGGACAACCAGGACCAGTAGGTCCAGCTGGAAATCCGGGATTGCGGGTGAGGACTCTTCAAGCACTCTTAAAGCGGAAATATAACATTACTTTCCCAGACACGTTGTATTTATTTTCATAAATTCTGTCAATACACAAACCTGCGGACACACCCTAATAATATTAGCAAGAATATTAACCACCATAGTACTCTCAAACCTTTAGTTGTCTTTATCTTAATTGTAGTGTATTGCTGTCACTGTCTCTCTTTCTCTCTCTCCCTCTGCAGGGTTCTCCTGGGAGAAGTGGAGCAAAAGGAGACAAAGGTGATCAAGGTCTACCTGGAGTTCAGGTACTGCATTGTAATAGCATTGTTATATATATATATATATATATGAATTATCAATGCATATATACACACACTATCTTCATTCCGACTTCTATTACTCCATCAAATCAAGTAAAAAATTGTAACTAATGTTATTAGCTATTTTTTTTATGTCAGACACCAACATCAGAGCTAAATAATAATAAAGCATAATAACTACTTGTTATTTAAAAAAATCAATATAGACTATAATAGACAAATAT
Organism: Notoglanidium maculatum; assembly: GCA_030068355.1. Classification (NCBI taxonomy): domain Eukaryota; kingdom Metazoa; phylum Chordata; class Actinopteri; order Siluriformes; family Auchenoglanididae; genus Notoglanidium; species Notoglanidium maculatum. Next base: position 27,285,373 of record JAQQZX010000039.1, read on the forward strand.
AGACTTTCTACAAAAGACATGCTCTGGAATAAAGTTATTTTCCAGCGGTCATGGCTGCTTTAGTTACTTTAAGTGAGTTGAAGAAATAGTTTACGTTGATTTGAGTTTGCGTGCCAATTTCTGAGTAAATAAAAGCATTTAAAATTCTGATACAGTTTATAATAACTTGTGCATAAAAAGTTGCGTGCTTGTCCTATAAAAATCATTGAACAGTTAAAACGCATGTTGTTGCTTTTGACTACACAAACAATTTTTTGTTATTCCATTTGTGTGTCTATATGATGCGCCGTGTCGCGTGTAACGCAGTAAGTGTAATCAAGCATCCCCGCTCCCGAGTACCCTTAGGAGGATCATGAAAATAAGTTCTAGCTTTTTGGGGCTAATATTCATGCAGTGGGCAAAGTTTACGGCAGTTCCAGCGTTATAGATCTGACATTTGGACTCCTATTCAAGGTAAAATAGGGGTATGAAACGTTCTTCATACTTTACAATGATCTAAATAATCTTTGCGCAGAACCTTTGGATATAGTTGCATCAACATTGTGTAGCAAAAACCTATAAAACTTCATAAACTTTACTTAAAAATCTTAAACCATTATGGTTTTGACTTGGCTGTGGAACCATCCTTTAATGTTACTTTAGCTATGAACATCTCTACGCTAACATTTAGATTTTCTTGATGCTTGCTCCTCAGGGACTGTATGGTGCAGTTGGGGATAAAGGGGCCAAAGGAAACCCAGGACGCAGAGGGCCACGGGTAAGTCCGTTTCTTTTCCCGTGGTGTCATAGAACTTCACAAAGACGTACTGAACAGAGAAGAACAGAATTAAATATAATTTTCCAGTGCTCATAAAGAAGGGGCGAGGCTTGAGTGAAAAGTCTGGGGGTGAAGAAGAAAGCATGCGTTAATGGCGAGCTCTTTTCTAATTTCAGACAAAATTTGTCATTATATATTATATCAGCACGTAGTTTTGTGTTTCGGTTTTGCGATTCAGTTTCTATGTAGCGTACGAAACCATATTTTTTTTCAATGGCCATTAACGGCTCTTACCTCAAAGTGTGTGTGTGGAATCTTCTCAGGGTCAGACGGGTGACGTGGGCAGTAAAGGTGACAATGGACCAGAGGGTTTGAGAGGACCACCGGTCAGTATGTCCTGTGTTCTATTTCTAACACACATGAATGAAAAACCATTTCACAGCCTCTGCTTAAACGTGGTGAGCAGCAAACATCCGGTGAATACTTAAAAGGAAACCAAGCTGACCTTCAATTTGATATTTAATTTGTAATTTTAAGAAACGTTTTGGATTTTAATAAGTCATATTGTTTGGTAAACAATTTATTATTTATTATTTGAGATTTTATTTGCTCCTGAAGTGGCGCACACAAGCTTGTTGGGTTTTTTTTAGTGGGTGCTCAAAAGGTTTTACTTTTTTTTTTTTTTTTTTTTTCACACAATTCTTTAGTAAATCACGAAACTAAAAAAAAAAGGAATTATTCCTTTTGTATAAAGTCCAATGTACAAGATTTTCACAAATTCTTCAAATTGGATAAGGTAAGCGAGACAGAGGATGCTAGTTCTCATGAGTTTAATGATTAATTTCATGAATTAAAATCTCGGTTGCATGTTAGAATTGCGACCAAATTTGCCCGAGATCATCGTTCATCCATACACACTGTTTAATTACTGATTAGCAACTACACTACAGAAGGTTTGGAAATAATTTACCTCGCAATGATTTCCAGTAAGTAAAATTGAATTAGTACTTTTCCTTTAAACAGGGCAACCTTGGCGCAGATGGTTACGGACCTACAGGACGTAAAGGACATAAAGTATTGTTACATTTCCTATCTTTAAATTCTAAGTATTATTATTATTATTATTATTAAACATTTATTGTAGATCAGTATTCAACATTTACAAAAGCAATACCAAAATGGCACAAAAAAAAAAATTCAAGATTGTTTTATTTATTTTAACCGAAGTTTTAGTTATACCTGTTTGACCATTTTTGCAAATATTGTAGAAACCATTTTTTAAATATAGATTTTTAGATATCTCTTTATATGGTTACAGACCTCCAGGACTACTTAATGTCTAAGAAGGACATTTGTCTGGATTATCATTATTACATTTTAAGATAGAGCATTTTTTTTTTTTATTTGGACAGTTCACCATCTACTCCATGAAAAAGATGGTTATTTTATTTTATTTTTATTTTGTAGAAAATTGGTTCAGTTATATATATTAAATACAGTTCCCTCTAAAAGTATTGGAACAGCAAGGACACGTTTTTTTTTTTTTTTGGCTACACACTGAAGACATTTGGGTTTCAGATCAAAATTTGAACATGAGTGGAGACATCAGAATTTCAGCTTTCATTATCATGATCTGTTACATCCGTATGGATTAAACAACTTGGAACATGACACCTTTTGTTTGAACCCAGCCATTTTTAAATCGATCAGAAATATTGGAGCAGGTGTTCCTTGTTGCCCTTGTTATTTCTAATGCTTAAACAATTAATAGCCCTGAATGACTATTCTTGTTTTGAGCCCTGGGTTTCACCTGTGAACACTTCATTTGTTGTTAAAAAGGATAAACCAACATGAGGAACAAAGACATGTCTATAGAAGAAAATTTTTAAGCTGAGAAAAAAAAAAAGGGGGAAATCCATCACAGCCACTGCACAAGCATTGGGAATAGCCAGTACAACAATTTGGAATGTCCTGACAAAGAACGAACTCACTAGTATGATAACAACTAGACATCGACAAGTCAGCCAAGGAAAACAACCACTGTGAGAAATGGGAAGACAAACCCAAAAACGAAAGTCAGTGACATCAACAACCTCCCCAGGGCACGGGTGAAGATCCCATGATCCACTGTACGAAGAAGCCTTTGAGTGCAGAAATACAGAAACCATGCCACAAGACAGAAACCACTCATTCACAAATAAATACAGAGATGAGCCACAAAAGTTCTGGAACAAAGATTAACCTCTACCGGAGTGAGGGGGAAGGCCACAGTGCGGAGGAAGAAAGAACCTGCTCACGATCCAAAACACACAAGCTCATTGGTCAAGCGCAGTGGAGGTGGGGTCATGGTTTGGGCTTGCATGACTGCTTATGGAACAGGCTCACTAATCTTCACCGATGATGGAACTCAAGACGGTAGCAGCATGAATCCAGGAGTCTACAGAAACGTTGCCTGCCAATTTACAAAGAAATGCATCTGATTTCATTGGGAGGAACTTCAGACAATGACCCAAAACTGGGTGGGTCTACCACCAAAGGTGTCATGTTCCAAGTTGTGTAACACATACAGATTTAAATATTAGGAAATGAAAGATCCGTCATCTCATATACATCTTCTGACCTCAAACCCGAATGTCTTCGTTGTGTAGCAAAAGAAAAAAAGGTGGCCTTACCATTCCAATACTGTCGAAGGGGACTGTATCTAAGAAATGTTCTGTTTTATAACTTGGAATTTCTTATATGATTATGACTAGCTGATCATAGCTATGAATTTTGGACTCTTGCAGGGAAATCCTGGTTTTCCCGGATATCCTGGTTTGCCGGTACATTTGAATAAATCTTTACTGTACTCTTTTAAAAAATCAAAATACACTTGCGCGTATTTTTCATTTATTACATTAAAAACATAAAACATGATTAAAATCAAGGGTGAAGATGGAACTAAAGGATCCTCTGGAGAAAGAGGACCCAAAGGACACAGAGGGCGGCCGGTAAGGTCTTATCTTAAGAATTAGCATTAGGTAACATGTTTTAAGTTAATATCGCTGTGATATGCAAAAAGTGACCAGTAATTAATTTCATAGAAGTAATTACTTATAGCTTTGTATTACTGTGAGTAGGGGAACAGCGGAAACCGGGCAGCTCCTGGCGATCCTGGAGAAAAAGGCATGATCGGACCCCAGGTCGGTATTTCCAGATATTTCTCTAAATATTCTAATAATCAGTTGAATTGTCTATGATCTCATCATTATCCAAAAACGATTAAATTAGGAGAATACATGATCTATTCTTTGACACATTTTTTGTCCTCAAGGCATGAATTCGAGTGCTTCACTTGGGCCTTTAATAAAAAGCATTATTAAAATTCACTGTGAATCATTAAAAGACTTGAGGCAAAAAAATTTTTTTGTATCATTAAGTCACCAAAAATCATCAAGGCATGCATCTTTCTGATATAAAAGAATTGTCTTAAGGTAAAAATTTCTTAAAAATGTATTTAATTTCTTACCTCACAGCTAGATGGCGTGCTTTATTCAGACATAATTTACTCTGGGCCGAGCTGAACTCGAAAACAACTCTCTTCATCCTGCATCTTTGGGTGTTTATGATGTAATTTTGCTCTGCACTGATCTGCCAGTTTACATGGTACTACAGCCATGTATGTAATAATCCAGTAACTCAGTGCATCATGCTGTTTTGATTCTTTAAACTGCAAAATAAGCAGTGAAAATATTCAACCAAAAAATATAACGGCTAATCTTCCAGAATAATTCCGTTTTTCTGTGGAAACTACGTAGTAACAGTTAAGCTAAAATAATTGTCATTATAGAATGTTTCTTTGTGCTTTAGGGTCCTAAAGGGTCACCAGGAACCAGTGTGAAAACCGTAGGTTCCTATATTTCACCTTTAATTCTACAACTGCATACAAACGCGAGTCTGTTTAATGATTTGAGTGTTTTGGCCTGGTCTGTCTTGTAGGAATGTGAACTAGTGAATTACGTGCGTGAAAACTGTGGTAAGAAAAGCATTATTACTGTAATCTTTATGCACCATTAGCTATTAAAAAATCTTTTTTTTTTTTTTACACTAACCTATTGTGTTAAATGAGAATATATAAATATAATGAGCATACTGAGAATTTTGATCCGTCTCTCAGTACGACTGCATTTTATATAAATTTATTGACTTTAAAACTATTTACTGTACATGTGTTGAAGCACAAATAGGAAACGCCTTCTCTAATTTTAAAATCTGTCTGATACTTTAACAGCTTGCTGTGGAGGTAAGATCATGATCTGTCTCTCTCTCGCTCTCTCTCTTTATTTGACCTGTAGTCTGTCATATGTCTACCTGTTGATTCCTCTGCCTGTCTATACATCCATCCATCTGCCCACCAACCTATCCATTTATCCATCCGAGCTGTATTCTATTTATCTGTCTTGTCCATCCATCTAACCACATGTCCAAGTGTTGACCATCCATCCACTTGCCTAACCATCTGTTAATCTATTTATGTCTCATCCATCCATTAATTCATCCGTTTATCTGTAGGATCCACCTATCCTTCGGAGCTGTACGTTATTAATCTTTCCATTCATTCATTACACTCTCCAGCCAACCATATGTACATTTGTTAATAGATACATCCATCTACCTACACTACCAGTCAAAAGTGTGGACACACCTTCTCTTTCATAGCTTTTTCTTTTTTGTTTGATTTCTACATTGTAAAACAATACTGAATACCCCAAACTATGAAGCAACACATATACTGAATTATGTAGTAAACAGAATAAGCTAAAAAAAATTATAAAAAAAAAACGTTACATATTTTAGATTCTTCAGAGTCGCCACCATTGAGCTTGATGATATTGTGGGCATTATCTTACCCAGCTTCATGAAGTCGTCATCTGGAATGCTTTTCAGTGAACAGGTGCGTCTCGTTAAAAGCGCATTAGTGGCATTTCTTGCCTTCTTAATGCATTTGAGACGTACAGTAACTAGTAAATGGGAAATGATAAAAATACAGTATTTTTTAT
>JAQQZX010000039.1:27340196-27355712 GCA_030068355.1 Notoglanidium maculatum
ACACACACACACACACACACACACACACACACACACACACACACACACACACACACACGTTGAATGCTCTGAGAGGAAAGTTAAACACTTTAATTCCAGGTTAAAGACAGAGGGATTATCTTAGACACGGATAGAGGAGTTGATACTCTTTCATGCATGCATGAGACTCTAATCCTCCTCTCTCTCTCTCTCTCTCTCTCTCTCTCTCTCTCTCTCTCTCTCTCTCTCGGTCACCGTGTCTCTCTCTCTCTCACTGTGTGGCCTGCAGTGAGAGTACACACATGAATAAGAATGAGACTCTTTACTCATCCTCATGCATTTATTGAGCGCACGCAGCACAGAGCATGCGCACACACACGCGCGCGCGCGCGCACACACACACACACACACACGCGCGCGCGCACACACAGTAATGTGACTACAGAATATGAATAATATTCCAGACCACAGTTTGACCACACATTCGACAAAGATGTTTGTTCACGTTAAATAAATTTAAAAAGTTTTAAAAAAACTTCCTTCCATCTGTAGACTCCTTCCATAGATGTTAAATGTATTGATAATTACTCACTTTTTAAATCTGTTCATGTGGTCATGGTGTTGCTATAGAAACGATAACATATTAATACGAGTGCATTACTGCGTATAAACCTGTTTTATTTACAGACGAGCTACACTCTGAGCTGCTGTTACAGAAAAGAAGTCAATCGACACAGCGCTTTGGGTTCCTACTGCACACCTATGAACTCCACTCTTTGTGTTTATCCGTTAATGTGACTGTGATGTGAAGCTAATTTAGTCAAGCGGACGGCCGTAACTAACACGCGGTGTTGTGCCAGGCTTTAATTAGGCCTGGCTGAGGTCTGCTCGTGTGCTGGCTTTGCGCCCGCACCATGAGAACATCCATATGCTCACAATACACACACACACACACACACACACACGCACAGGATCACAATACACAGCAATACACTATGCGCTGACAACAACACACACAGCAAGGTTCGGACACCTGCGGAGAAAACGGCCTGAGGTGGATCTTTGTCTTTTCTCTTTCACAGACGCTATTACCAAAACAGTTACGAGTTAATAGGTAATGCAGCAACACCGACAATGATAATAAAACACGCCACGGAGACAATTATCTCCAAAAGAGAAAGTGCTAAAACATCTAGAAGCCGTTCTAACAAGTGTTTCATGTTAATTCATTTCTTTTTCAGAACATAGTTTTGCACTGTTTGTCAAATTGAAAACCTCATTTATTCATTCATTTATTTATTTGTTTATTTATTAGACTTTTTTTCACCTCTGGGCGTCAGCACTATCTCATACATTAAGAGCTGAATTAGCAACTCTTCTGTAATATTTAGACGCAGTATTAACGGACGAACAATTCCTCGCCTTTTTTTTTTTTTTCCAAATGACTCCTTTGAGTGAATCAGATGAATCACTTCGCAAGCACAGACTCAGTGTGTTGATTTACATAGCACTATGCTGTACACTAAGAATTAAATTAGCTAACTACGCAACTACATCTTTTATACCATTTTCTTTGGGGAAAGTATTGATTAACGAGTCACGTTGCAAATGACTCCTTTACGTGAAATCACTTTGAGTCACTTTGCAAGTAGAAATTGGTTAATTATGTAAAACATTATGATAAAACATTCATTTTGCATTATTATACCATACTATGATCAGATTGTGTTTAATCTTTGTAAAAAAAAAAAAAAAGAAAAGAAAAAAAAGGACTCACAAACAATTTGTCTTTTTTTCCCCAAATGACTCCTTTAAATGAACTAAGCGAATCACTCCGCAAGCACAAATTAATTTACACATTTAAAGAATCAGTCTTAATGGTATAAATATTTAATTTTGTAACATGTCTCTGGTGGTGAAGATCGTAGCCTGTGCTCTACTTCAACATGGTGCTCTCAGTGATGAATCAAACTAATCAAATCTTGATTCACAATTTGATTCACTAAACAGGGAAAAAAAGAATCAAATCATTCAGGTAAGTCATAATGAAATCTGCTAGTGTTTATGTACATAATCCCAAAATGACTACTGGATTTGTTTTAATGAAAGATGTGAGATAGTTCAAACTGCACCACATGACTCCTTTAAGTGAACTATTTGAATCACTTTGCAATCAGTGAACTAATTTATTCAGCGCTACATAAATCATACAGTAAGAGCTAATTTACCTGATTAAGTAAAAGGCTATTTATGCTAAAGCCTTCTTTGTTAAAAAAAAAAAGAAAAGAAAAAATGATTAATGGTAATGTTGGGGAATTACTTTACTGTATTCGTTTCTGAGGTATTCGTTTATTGCCTTTTTCAAATGACTCCTTTGTTTTTTTGGTTTTTTTTGTAAGACTTTAAATTACATACCTAAATCAATCTTAAATGAAATAAACATTTCAATTTAATCATTTTTAGGGGTTTGGTGGTGGAAATGTGTTAATAGTTCTACACAGTGATCTGAGTGTCCAATCAAATGAATCAAAACTTGTGCCAATTGATTCACTAAAACAGTGTAAAAAAGAATCAACTCTCTAAAGTGAGTCACAAATTTTCCCAGACACAAGCATATAAAGTTTTTTCTTTCTGTTTTTGCTTACTTGTGATTGCCGTGTGTGTGTGTGTGTGTGTGTGTGTGTGTGTGTGTGTGTGTGTGTGTGTGTGTCTACAACCCAACTAGTTTCCCCTCCACATGATCTGTGAGAGTGGGAGTGCATTACGCAGTGTGTGATAGTGATGCTAATGAACGCTCTAGAAGCTTAAGCACATAGCAGGGGGGTAATAGCAGCATCCCACGGGCTTCTGGCTCGCTGTGGAGTTTTTATGACCCGGAGAGGGACACACAATACACGGGCCACATTTTAGTGTCTCTTTAACTACCTCCTCCCCTCTCCTCCCTCTTCCACTCTCGGCAGGACGATTTCGCACTTTGCGCTGCCCTCGAATGTCTTTGGTTGGCTCTGAATTGAGCCTGGTTTACCATTAATATGGACGCCGTGGACGTTTACACGCTCATGCTGACTCTTATACTCATTCCTGGTGATGGTGGGAGTACAGAAGAGCAGAGAGAGCGACTGGAGGGATCATAAACCAGACATAAAGAGAGCCACAGCGGCAAAGGCAGCAAAGGTTTAGGATAATGTGCAATAATCACGTCATAAACGGTGTATTGCTGCAGTTAATCGGGCAGTAAACATTCAGACATGGTGATGCTAGTGAGTTATGTAGAGTCCCCTTTCCTAATTATCACTCATCAAATAATATTCTGTAGTCTCAGCAACAAAAACATCACAGACTGAAAATACATTGAAAATTGATATTAAAATATGAACTGTGCGATACTACGTGTGTGTGTGTGTGTGTGTGTGTGTGTGTGTGTGTGTGTGTGTGTGTGTGTGTACAACTAACCTTTAAAATAGATATTGATCGAAGTTTACTTCATGCAGGGATTCGTAAGTATAAAAGCAGTGAATTAAAATAAAAACTAAATAAAAATAATGAATGAAGAAATTTACAAATACATTGTGTACATAATATGAAATATATAAATAGTAGAACTGAACATTGAACTGTACAAGTTTGCACGAGTATGATATGATAAGAATTTTGGTATAGTCATCAAATAGAAATATTTACAAACAGTTATACAAGACCGCGTAACACTTTACTAAAGGAAATTATAACAGAGGAACTACAAAATGAGATACCAATTAATCAACACCTTTTTGAACTGAGATTTATTTAAATATTACCATGAGAGTGTCTTTGGTTCATATTGGTTTGTTAAAACAAAGTGCATCAATTAACATCCTCACGTTAAGTGATGCATATGAACCATAAAAAGTCGTTACACACTTACGTCATTACAGTGTGCGAGTATGTGAGCATGAGGACTTTCCACTAATGTGCGAATACTGTCGGCTGTAATTAATGTGTATGCACATGTGTGTGTGTGTTGTGTTGGGGGGGGTGTATTTGCTAAGGAGGGTGTGTGTGTGGGTGTGGGTGAAAGTGTGTCCCCTCTGTTATTGGCTCCAGGTCTCCAGTCACATTATGCATCTCATTGTGTCTTTGTGGGCGAGAGGCTTATAAAAAGCCGGGCTGCAGGGATTCGGTCAAACCACAGAGCCTTCACTGACACACACTCACGTAGACGGAAGAGAGGACGGGGTGTGTGTGAGTTCCAGTTCTGCTGTACCAAAGCTTTCTACTATTCAGGTTTGCCAGGTTGAGTGCCGTTAAGGGGTTTAAGAGTGCAGAACGCTGATCCTTGCTTCGCTTGTGAAAGACGTTTCGGGAAGACATTTTGACCACCAGGATACTCACGTCTTTTTGTCAAGTATCAACTTTCTCCTCATCTGCTGAGATGGATTCCGACACCGGCTCCAGCTGCAGTCGCTCCTCGTCCCCAGACCTCGCTGTTGACTCCGGCTTCTTCTCCAGCAAGATGTTCCAGCAAGCCGAGAAAGCCTCCAACGGATCTCCGGCTTCTGGAGGGAAAAATCGGAACCGTCCAGAGCTTTCCAAAGAAGACCTTCAGGAGCTACGTCTCAAGGTGAACAGCCGTGAGCGGAAACGCATGCACGACCTCAACCAAGCCATGGACGGCCTCCGCGAAGTCATGCCGTACGCCCAAGGCCCCTCGGTGCGCAAGCTCTCCAAGATCTCCACCCTCCTGCTGGCACGCAACTACATCCTCATGCTCTCCAGTTCCTTGGAGGAGATGAAGAAGCTTGTGGGCGAGGTTTACGGGTCCAGCGTGGCTCAAAACCATGCCCCAAGACCCGTCTTAGCTCCATCCCAGCTTCCCCTGCACCCTCTGGCCCAGTCCTTGCATTCTTTGGCGGGTGGAGCCGTGAGCTCCACCCCCCTCCATCACACCAGCACGCACACGGCTACAGCTCAAGCTCCTCATTCTCCCCCATCAGCGGGATATCTGGGCTTCCACGCGCCGCCAATTCCGAGCTTACTGAAGGACCCGCTGCATTTGGCCAGCTCGTACCGGCACTTCCCCGGCATGCCGTGTCCGTGCTCCCTGTGCCAACCTTTACCAGCGTCCACAGCCAGCCTGCACGGCCTTTCCATGAGCAAGTGAACCGGAAAACTTCCAGAACGCAAAAATCCTGTCAAAGCTTGGACGAAAGATCTTCCAAATGTTTAAAGTGTATATAATGTTCTGCTCCTCAAGAAAAAAAAAGTGTTTTGCATTGTTACAGGATCGATAAGCTTAAGCAAAAAAGCCAAATGTGGATAATCTGTGAAGTTTTGTACAGGTGATTTTTGTACAGTTTTGCACATGATTTTGTAAATTAAAAGTTTATTATTATAAAAACAGCATTTCCTCTTCTTTCGTTTCACATTTGTCAGCATCGATGACAATTCAAACTAGCCAAAAATGATATATCGAACTGACAACATACGAGGCATAAAGCAAGAGCAAGGACTCTTTCTGACTGCACTTCTTTCTCCCATTTCAGGAGTCAGCAATAAACCCCACATCTTAGAGTTAAAAGGAGTCATTATATAAATGGAAGCCACTGTTAGTTATTTAAAGACGCTTAGGGGTTATTGATGAGCATTAATTATGTAAGACGTAATAATATCGATATTAGCAATGCAGGCATATTTCTAATACAATTTCAAGTGATCATTTTATTTATGTTAAAATCCAGGGGGGCTACTACGCAGTGTGTGTGTGTGTGTGTGTGTGTGTGTGTGTGTGTGTGTGTGTGTGTGTGTGTGTGTGTGTATGTGTGTGTTTGTGCACGTGTGTGTGTTCTGTTTCTATCCTGTGCACTGTTTTCATGCTATTCTGATAAAAAAATAGATGATGTGTATCTGTGTATGTCATATCATAAGGGCTAAACTATGATTATAATGTAAATGTGACATGCTAAAGAGCTGTCAGGGGTGGCAGCTGCTAACTATAAGTGTGTGTGTGTGTGTGTGTGCTTTATAAAATCAGACACCATACGTGTCACACCTTTGCAAAGCCTTTACGGCAATATTGGCCACGATATATTTATACACTTAGCATATGCAGCAACGCTTACTTACGCTAGCTAGCATGTGCCGCTAGTCAAGCTTTTAAAAAAAAGGCTGTACAAAGGCTAGTTAATGCAACAGAGAGAGTCAGAGGAGCCCATCAGTCGTGAACGCCCAGCGGGCAGCGCCAGGGAAGAAAGGAGGAGGCCGTCGCCAGGTTGGCGCGTCTCTATTGTGTCCCACACACAGGGGACAGGGACCGTTTCTTTTCATGTGCGCGCGGGAAGATTTGTCAATGTCCAACAAAGCTGCGGCCACATTCAGCCCTCAGCCGCTGTCATTAATTACGAGTCGGCCTGGCATCTGCACTCGGACATTTGTTAGACGGAGAGCGGTGAGAGGATTCAACTGGTTTCTGTTTGAGATATGAAAAGCAGAGAGCAACAGCATGCGCGAGAGTCACATCACGAAATACGCGCGATCATTTAAGGACGAGACACTAAGGAGAATTAGCATGGAGTCACTTTTAGGATGCTCTGGGGAAGTGGGGTAACAGTATAAACTGTAATAACGGAGTGAAAAGAAAACAACGTTAATGAGGTTATGAGGAAGAAGTTGTTATTTATGACACACCGGATGATGAAATATGAGTGTGTGATGATGAACCACTGATGACATGAGCTACAGGCAGTTACGCTAATTTTCTGTGTGTGTGTGTGTGTGTGTGTGTGTGTGTGTGTTTTATGAACTAGTTCTGAACGCAGAAGGTTTTTTTAAATCTAAGTTTTTGGAACAAGTTTAACCAGTTTTTTTTTTTTTTTTTTACAAATTATATATAATCTGTGATGATAATGGGGTACTTAGTGTAGTGTCATTAGTGTACACTCATTACATAATGATTTTTTTTGTTTGTTTCATTGTCATCACATTTTAGTCGACATTTACGAAAGATGAATGAAAATGAAAGAAAATGAAATATTGAATAATTACTTGGAATTTATTTCGGATTTAATTTTTAACAGTGAACAGACTTTTTTTTTTTTTTTTGCAGCCGAGACTGTACGGCGTCTAAAAGAAGTCCGCTAAGTAATAAAATAAAATGAAATGAAATGAAACACTGAACAAAAAAATAAATAAATAAACTTCTAGTAGATCACTCATTTATTTCTGTTTTAGACCTGTAAGACGGTCTATTTGACTCATGTTGCCTTAACCCGTAATGTTTCCTGTAAAGTAAGAGTGGATTTATAACTTGTAACATCTGTGTTATTAATAGTTCTTATTAATAAAATAAACTTTTGGAAATATTTCATGCATAAACATTGATAGAGGATCTTTGGCCACTGTGTGAGTAGAGTTAGGAGATCTTCATTTACTCTGTCCTTTTTACCCACTTAAACACACACACACACACACACATGTACACACACACACACACACACACACATACATGTACACACACACACACGTACACACACACACACACACACACACACATGTACACACACACACACGTACACACACACAGCATTCTCAGGAGCCAAATCGTCCGTGAAGAATACACGCTCGTCCTTGCAGGACTCTGCGTCCTGATGAAGGCGAGATCAGAGGAGAAATGAAGAGATGCTTCTTCTGTCCTCCTCCCTCTGTCCACCGCTTTCAAAGGGCCGGGACAATGACAACTCGCTCGCGGGACAAAAAGTGAGGGCAGGGGGCCGCCTGAAACACAGATCCCCCCTCCTCCTCACACTCCTTCCTTCTTTCTGCCGCTCTTTCTCTCCGCATTTCATCACGGTAACAAGCGCCGTCAGGCCGCAGAGGGATCTGACACTCAAGGCCACACAAAAGCGGTTAGCTCCTTTATTTATGGGCCCATTGACACGGCTAAGAGGCTCCGTCAGCTGGAGGACGTCCCAGCGGGGGGAGGCAGCTGCCAGCCTGGATGGAGAAGGGGATTGTGGGATACTGGGACCCCGCGGGTTCCCCCTCGCCTTCGGTCCGGAGCACAGGTGGGAATGGGAAGCTAAACACATTGTGGGGGATTAGTCGGCCCGCTGCAGAGGGATAATTAGACACATTGACTCGTGCAAAGCTGGTGTTTCCTGATCGCAGGCAGATGGAGCGGCTCCGCAGAGAGGCCGTAACATCTGAGCTGCTTCATGGACGCTTGGCCAGAGGTTGCGACTGTATTATTAAAGAGCTACGTTTAAAGGTACTCATTTGGTGTCGGTTTTTATCCTGATCCAGTCCAGACATAAATCTGATTCCTGATGTTTTCCTTAACTGCTGGGCTTCGAACCCACAACCTTCTGACCCTGACCTAACCAAACTGGTAAAAAACTAATTCCTAACACATCCTCAGTAAACATTTTATCCGGGTCGGGGTCACGGCATCCTGGACACGCCCTCATTCACAAGTACGCCAGTTTAGAGCCGCCAGTCCATCTGCATGGTAGGAAACCACAGATCACAGAGGAACCCCATACAGACACGAGACAAACACGCGAAACATGCGACAGAAACTCAAGCTCACGATCGAACCCGGGACCCGGGAGCTGTGAGGCGGCAACGCTACCCGCTGCCAAGGAGTGTCAATGTGTTCACGCTCCATCTTAATATAAACGACTGAACGATCTGAAAAAAATAAAATAATGTAATCATTGTATAGTAAGAGTAATGAAACTCTTCAGTGTGTTGATGTGATGTGGCCCATCGCTGCTATTTTTATTAATCGCCTAAACATTTGGGATTAAATACGTAATAAAGCCTCGGCTAATTATTTCCGTTTCTTAGAAAAGTTTCCGCCTTTTTGTTCCGAAGTCCATTCCAGAGTGACCTCTGCTCCGGATTGAAGTGAAGTTACTGGACTCTGAGCAATGAGGAAAACGAGTGCAGCCTTCTGCGGCCCCGAGGCTGGTCTAACTGAGTTAATTAGGGAACTGAAGGACCCAATTAGTGGAATTGTGGGGCGGGGGAAGGACATATTGTGTAACAAATGCACATATTGCGCAGCTTCTGGATGCAGCGCGGCTTCAATTAAAAGAGGGAGGACTCGTGACCCCTTAAACCGAGCTTCCTCTCAAACGCACACACACACACACGGTGCATACTGATGAGGAAAACACAGCTGGGACGAGACACGCAGCATATGAGCGCACTTCACACACACACACACACACACCCCCTCGAGGGCCTGAGAGGGCAGGGGGCTCAGGTGGGTGTTAACACACACCCATCACGCCTTCATCCATATGGACTGGACTGAATTCTAATGATGTGATAAACTCCTCTTGTCACTTCCATTATGGGCAATTTCATTAGCTGATTGTGTGTAACAGGGTGACGGGCCGAGCTTCTCCCCCGAGAGACGCCACAGCCTGCGACTGCATTTAGTGCACGTGTATGAAACGTAACAAAACATGCTTCTGTTTTTCCTCCCGGATTCTCTGTTTATCGTATGTGCTTTGAAACCAACTGATCCTCATCACCGCGACCAAAAAGTCACGCCAACATCACATCATGCTTTAATTTTCGTATTATTCTTTTTTTTTTATTATTTTATATTTACACGCAGGACCCTTATGTGATTGCCTCACATAATTTTCACACATTAACAGACACAATCTGACAATTATCCGCTGGATTCATGCTGCACATTTTCAACAAATCTGTGCTTTGAAACCAACTTGATCCCGTGCTAGTCAATTTGCTGGAGCGAATTCTTTATAAAGTAGATTTTTAGAGTGCTAATTTTCAAATCTTTACCATCTAACTATTAATATCGCTATGATTAAATCTAGAAACCATGTCCAATCCTCAAGCCTCAGATATAGGAAATAGGAAATACAAGCATCCCACCTCAGCTCCACGACTCCCTGCAAATTATATACAATGTCCTGGAAATATGTTTTTGCAAGCGAGTGCAAATGAGAGCAAGAGAGCGAGAGAGAGAGAGAGAGAGAGAGAGCACATCCTGATGGGTATGAGAGGCCATTAAGGGCAAAATTATTAATTATTAATAAGGGTCAGAGATAATGACAGTGTTGCCCACTGCAGTGGCTTTTCTGTTGGCCATGGTGTGTTAAATTGGTGAGATAAACAGGTGTCATTCGGTCATGGGACTTCTGATAACCAATAGCTGAGCTCTCTCCAGCACCACACAGCAAGCAGCAAAGCGTGTACAGAGGCATGATGGGAAATAACCTTGTAATTAGTGACCCTGTGAAATCCCCAGTCTTTGCAAAATCACAGTCTATGGCTAAAAACTCTGTGGGTTGTCTTTAGATGTGACAGGGGATCAGTCTTTTCAAAGTGGTGTAGTGTATGGTCAGCGTACAGTTGTACTAGAATAAAAACGACTCTATGAGTTGAATAATATGAGTACATATTTCAGTGTCAGGTTTCCTGCATAAAGGCCTACCCAACTTGGTTTACAGATTAGACAGAATTACTGAACAAACTATTGCAAAGTATATTTAAGAATTAAAGGCGGAAACATAGTAAGCCTGACTTTTTTGTTTGCTTGTTTGTTTGTTTGTGTGTGTGTGCAGGGGTGGGATGTCTGGAAATAGTAAAGACCGCATTAGTCTAGCTGCCAGTAACTGTGATACATCAATGTCTACCAGAGAGTATCGTCATCACGCTAAACATAGCAGATAACCAAATTTTAAACTTCAAACATACTCGCTAGATAAAGATTTGGGCTGGCTAAAGAGTGTATAAACAACGCTACATGAAACATTGTGGAAAAGAGAAAAATCTCACCTGACATTCCAAGTAAATTCTATTCATGTCAATGAACTGGTTAGACATTTGCCCTCTCCAATATGGCTCCGCCTTTGACGTGTCTGAGTCTTCTCTTTAAAAATGGCTTCTCTTGTGTTGCTTTCATTTTCGTTTAGGTTTGCCCGTGGTCAGGCACCGTCTGTCATAGTCGTTACTACACACTTCATTAATGTTTCTAGTTACACTCTAAAGCTTATTAAACCATTTCTAAGAATCACTAAAGTGTTCATAATTGCCTATTCGTTTACTTCGGTTTTATTTTGCATCGTTATTAAGATCCGCTTCCGGGTTCCGGGTTGAAGGCGTTCAGATGACGTCATGCGCTGAAGATGGCGGAAGGGTGAGTTGTTAAGGCGCTCTAAATACTCGTTATGAGATCCGATAAATTAGTTGTTGCTGTAGCTGGTCTGGACTTTATAAAGAAGCACATTAGGTGCCAGGGATAGATTGTACAGATTGGTGAGATCTGCGATAAGCAGCGACGCCATAGCGGACCGGATTTGTGGGTTTGTTTACAAAAATAGTACCGCGAGCTTTGCTGGCGTAGGGGTGAATACCAAATTGGTCAGCACTTCCTATGTAGGTGCACTCCGTAGGGTATGACGTATTGGCTTTACAGCGCGATTTGTTGTACGCTACATAGTGCCCAGAGCGCGATTTGGGACAGAGCCGGGGTAGTCAGTAAAAGCGACGGCCGCAGATGCGGTTAGACGGCAGTGTTGAGTAAATTAGCGAACCAGTCCGCGAATTTCATGTCGTCTTGCTCTCTAAAATAAAATATCACTTATTGTTTTTGCGCTTTGTGACGTTTTCTTTTGACATTCTTTCTGGTAGCTAGCTAAGAGAGCTAAGCTAGCCTGTTGTCTACGTCAGCTGCAAAGCCTTTCCAGATCTTTCTGGGATTATAGATCAGGCGGTTCGATTCTGCTTTATACCGGTTTTAAAGTGTGATCCTGCTGAGATTTGATGAATTGATGAATATCGGTATGTGTGACGGTCTCAGGGAAGGAGGCTGGTGGGGAGGCTGGCTGCATCAGGGCTACCAGACCCTCAAAGACCGAGTGAGTATCAGCAATTAAACACTAATTACCATGCAAGTCAAAAACAGCTACAATCCTGTAGTGCATGTTGCCCTGGCCTGAAAAACCACATTCCCTTGGTTTTGTTGGTGCATGGCACAATTATGTACTAATATATCAGATAATTAGTGAACCGTCTTTTGAATCCAGTCATCCGAAGCATACGAGTTCATCAAGCGGGATTTAGCAGAGTTCTCCAACGTGGTGCAACATGACACCGCCTGCTCCATCGTCGCCACGGCCAACGCCGTCAAGAGCAAGCTGGCCGTACGCTTTCTAATTACACACACACACGCTATAAAATATACATCCATCCATCCGTTATTTTGTTGAAAAGACAGACTCGATTCTGTGCCAGGTGGAAGGTTCATCCGAGGCCACGGAGAAGGTGAAGAAGAGCCTTTCTAACATTCTGGGTGTGATCACGGACACGCTCGCTCCGCCGCCCGATAAGACCATCGACTGCGATGTCATCACGCTGGTGGCCACGCCGGCCGGAACCACCGAGGTGTACGACAGCACCAAGGTCAGACTTCAGGGGAAAATTGTCAGAATGTGAATTTATCAGGTCAGGATGTGTTTTACGCAATTCGGGGGGGGAACCCACCACTTGTTTGACCCGAGATCTGCTTCCCTTCAGGCTCGTCTCTACACTCTACAAGCTGACCCTGCTACGTACTGCAACGAACCCGACGGTACGCGTGTTTTCTCTTCATTTATTTCCCAGTCAGTGTTTCTTCTCCACTTGTTTGACTACACAAACGCTAAACATGGAAATCTAAGTAAATGTTAGACAGTCTGCTGTCTGTTGAAAAGCTTGAAAGTTCTTCATCATCATCATCCGTATCATGTTTCATCATCAGTCGGAGTTCTAGCATCACTGCTGGATTTATGTAGTAGTAAAAGTATTTGCCCCCGTTTTCTCTTCAGGTCCTCTGGAGCAGTTCGACGCTTGGCTCTCTGCTTTCAGTCTAGAGGAGAAGAAAGTGGAAATCTCTGAGCTGCTGGTTAACAGCCCCTCTATTCGAGCCCTCTACACTAAAATGGTACGACCCGCTTCCACTGTGCGCCAAAATGGAACAGTCTGTCACCGAACTCCTCATAATCCTGTTTTCCTCACGTCCTCTCAGCATGTTTATTACTGAAGCGCGTTAACCAGCTCGCGATGGGCAGAAGTAAACACACCCTCAGTACAAAATAATGATCTACAGACATGTGCCGTGTCCTCCAGAAGTATTGGCACCCTTCATGAAACTCATGATTTTTTTTTTTTTTTTTTTTTTTTTTAAACTAATTTGAAGCATAAACACTGCTTATTTTTTAAGTGGTGCAATTTCATCTTTAGAACTTCTTAAAAAAAAAAAAAAAAAACCCATCCACAGAGTGCTCATGGGCTCAATTCCCGGGACATTTCCAGCTTTGTGCCGTTTAACAATCTTCTGTGCAAATCTCCCTTGTTTTAAAAGTTGTTTTTCTCCAGTAGAAATGGATAATAGTGATTTAACGTATATCAGGGAAACAGGACACGGTTAAAGGCAACAACAGAGTTCCTGAGAGCAAAGGAAAAAAACCCAACACGCAATAGTTTGCATTTATTTACAGTGTTCCGTAGGGGACGTCCATTATTTTGGCATTTATATTCTTGAGGGAAAAAAAGGCTAAACAAAGTAGTTCTTACGAGAATGATGACTTTGGTAGAACGGAATGGTAGAGAGGAATGGCTTCTCAAAAGTGAGGGTTTTTTTGTTTGTTTGTTTGTTTAAATAAATGAAGGGTGCCAATAATTTTGGCCGGCATGCTGTTATTACCTCAGGTCCTTCCTTAACAAATGGTTAAAGAGTATATATTATGATATTAATAATGACGAAATGAACATGACTTGATGTGTGAGAAATTCTAAAATAGCTTTATACGTCTTTATAACTCCTTTTAATAACCTTTATAACCTTTTTTGTAGTTCCTTTGTGCAGCTCCTGGAACGAGATGTAATATTTGCCCCATTTCGGTTTTCCTTCTCCGGTATCTTTTTTGCGGATAAATTGTAAAGGATAAGAGAGATATTTTTAAACGATAGGAGGGGGGTGCAAACTTTTGCACTCGAGTGAACAAAGATGCCATCAAATCATAAAAAAATTCACTTCAACAGAGAATGCTGTATAAGATTACAAGAAGAATGTGATTTATAATTATTCCTCGTGTGCGTGTGTGTGCGCGCGTGTGTGTGTGTTCCGTGTAGGTTCCAGCAGCCGTGGCGCACTCCGAGTTCTGGCAGCGCTACTTTTACAAAGTGTTTCAGTTGGATCAGGTACAGTCTCTCTCACTCCATGATCTCCGCCGATCATTACGGTCCTCTATAATCAGGATTAAGAAATAAATAACGGCTGAAATGTAAAATTCCTTCACATATTTCTTTGAGTTATCTGCCTACCTGGAGTGTTTGAAGTTGAATATGTGTATATTTTAAGGATATTTTGCTTTAAGGAGCGCTGCGGCAGTAACCGGTCGACGCACGCTTTTGTTTACAGCTTCGCAACACTGATCTCAAGGAGTGGCATCTGGTGTGTGAACCAAACACGAAGTACAATTTATTTTGGACCAGTGTTTAACACCTTTCCAAATATTTATTTTTTATCATTTAAAATCGCACGTCGTAGGAATTTTTGACTTTTGAATGATACTTATGTTAATAATGAGAGTCTAGGAATACTGTGAATACAAAACATGATAAAACGCATCACTTATTGTAGCATTATAAATTATTCATGACATGCTGATTTACCAAAAAACAAAAAAAAGGTGTCCGTTGGAGTCTGGCACAGAAATACATTTCTGCGTGCAAACCAGGACAACGTGTTCAGTGAAAAGCTTTACGTTTCTTAAAAACAGCCGGAAGTTTTTTGTCACTTCCGAGTTCACGAGTTAATCCGCGTTGTGCGGCGTGCGGTGGTCTGTGCAGCTGCAGAATCACAGCATGCTGTATTTTGCTCCGTGTTTTCCTCCATAGAAATGCCCCCCGCAGAACAATGTGTATAAAATCCCGTAGTGGCACGGTTTAGAGAAGGGATTAGATAAACAAAGCCCTGGCCTCGATTCGTCTTGGCGCTGAGCGGATCACGCACTTCCCCTGCCGAGGCGCCTCTCCAGCTCCGGAGCTCACGCTCTGCTTCTGCGGTTGTTCCTGGTTCTGATAATACGGACCGGATAATGATCCCCTGGGTCCTGCAGAGCCGCTGCTGTAATCGTCCCAGGACTCACTCTCTCTCACTCCGCGCGCTTCCTCTTTCCTCTTTCCTCTACACCGGGTTTGTAATCGGCGTCACGCGCACGGCTCGCTTTTGATTCTGGAGGTTTCTGCTTCAGGGAGTTTGTCCTCGCTGCTGTCCACTCGGGATTTCTTTCCTGTAAAGCTGCTTTGTGCCAGTTCAGGGCTTTGGAAGGGAAATTTAACGTGAAAGAGCTTCGCGCCAGTGAAACACTGACACTGTTTTACGCAGTATGTTTTATGTTCTATGCATTTTTATCATTTGTTAATCTTTAAAGGAGCACGGAATCTCACACTTAAAGCCTGTGTGTGTGTGTGTGTGTGTGTGTGTGTGTGTGTGTGAGAACAGGAGGAGGCCAGGAGAGTGGCACTGAAGCGGCG
>JAQQZX010000039.1:27395206-27406806 GCA_030068355.1 Notoglanidium maculatum
ACACACACACACACACACACACACACACACACACACGCACACACAGAGGTGTGAATACCTAGAAATAAAGTCCTCATTTCCCTTTAAATAGTCAGGTGTATTTTGGACCACTAAATAATCCAACACACACACACACACACACACACACACACACACACAGTCAAGATGTCAAGAAACTGTAAAGATTTATCATCTAGAAAACCCCAAGCCTATTCACGTGTAAGTGAATAAATAGGACAAACATATCAGGGAAGCATTAGAGAATGGTATATGAAGTAACACATACACAGGCATGCACGCATGGTGCAGCTGGTAAAGTCACGTGAAGTCTGCAGAATTTACGATCTCAACAGTAAGTTCATTTTATTCGCTGAGTTTCAGCTGTCGCGAACACTCAACGCTAAAAAAACCCACTGTTGCAGATGTTTGAGTTCAAATCTCCCGGAGTTTCATGCCGGGGGCTTTCCCAGCGTAACAGGAAGTTCCCCTGCCATCTCGCTACATTTGCTCAGTGTGTACTGAGAGAATGTAGTGTCAGATGGCTGAATTTAAGCAGAAAGGAGGTTAATATAAGAAGAGATGTAGCAGCGTTGCTTTTTTAATTTGAATAGGGTTTTGAATTTTGACTTTTAGCTATAGACGGAATTGACACACACACACACACAAACTCAGTAGGCAGCTCACACTGTGACACAAACAGAAACTCTTACACAGATTACGACGCTTGTGCCAACCTACAAGCTGTGACTCAAATATCACTCACAAAGGGGCTTTTTTTACCACCTAATAATACAGTGAATTGCCAGCGCAGAGCCAGAACTGCTCAGATCTGTCTAAGACACACTTCAACTGTGACCTTTGTGCTTTCAAACAGGGGGAAAAGCAGCAGTGCGTGCCAACCTCAATGCTCACCAACTGTGATCGTAGATTTCATTGCAGAAATAGAGGGTGGGGGGTGTCACTACGAAATCTGAGTCATTAAAATGGGTCAAGCCCGCTCTATAAATCAATCATATACCGCAGTGAGGCTGAGTTCTGAATTCTGATTGGTCAGGAGGTGTTTAGTTTTCTATAACAGCAGTTCTGAGAATTGTTCCATCTTTAAGGTAACTCGCAGGTTTATGTTAACATACTTGTTATTGTTTCTATAGTAACCCCTCATTCACAGGGACTTCTGTCAGGAACACCTCAGAACAAGATGTCATAGAAGCTATTAGCTTCAAGAAGGTAACTGCGCTTCATCACACCACTTTATCGTTGACAATTTTCCCACAACAGCATGACACAGCGTTTTATTCCTTTAATTATTGTCCACGTTGGATCTGTTTCTGTGAGCCGGCCCATAAGTCTCGGCTAATTATAAACAGGAATGCACAAGTTTGCAAAGCCCTAAAAAAAGTATATTTATTGATAAAAAATATTTCCAAAATGTTAAAAAAGTCAATGTGCAAAAAGACAAAAATCCAACTTTCATGCCCAGATAGTCTCATTCCCCAGACCTTGATTTACAGAAGTTCGAGTAACAACAGAAATGAATTAAAACTTTTAAATAGCATTTTTATTACTTGTGATAATGAAGACGCCCGAAACATAGAATATAAAATAGGTTTCTTTTTTTTCCTCATTTTTAAAATAGGTTTCAATGTTTAAACTTTAATCTATTTCATTATTTTTCATTTTAAACATAATTTTAATCATTGACCATATTATGCATTGTTTTATGTTTCCTCTTGTTTTCATTCATTTATAATAAAAATTAATAAAAAAAGCCCTCTGAGGGTTTGCCTCACAATGAAAAAGTGCTATATAAATAAATAAAGATTGCAGATGAAGGGTTTGACCTGAGGGTGTGCAAACTTTTGCACTCAACCATAACAGGTTCCTTTCTCTCACCAAAGCGCTATCATTTCTCCAGGTCACCTTGTTGAAGTTCTCTATTGTATGACATCACTGGCGCCCCCGCCATCCCTGTGCTCTGATTGGCTGAACGAGGGGAATTTGCTGATCAGGTTCAGAGATCACATTGTTATAGCAGCGGCTGACATCATTCACTGGAGCGTTGCCAGTAAACGTGGGCTACTTTACTGCAGCACACACAAGCAAGCACATATACACTCTTTGTGTTCAAGTCATATGTGTAAAAGAGAGTATTGTTATGTCTCAGGGTTACAGGAAGTATGTACAATATTTAGCATTTAGCACATTATGAAACGTGCCTCAGTTCATAGAGAAACGTCAAGGAATTAGTAAGCATGCATCACTTTTACACATAAGTTGTACTTCCATCTAACCATCTTCATCTTTAACGTCTGTGAGCCAAAATGACCCTGTTCAAATCTCGCATATAATCACCAGAAAATGAAGAAAAAGGCTCATTTTGTATTTTAATTTCATTCAAAACCTAACATTACAAAGATACCCTTCCTAAAATGTTCTAACAACAAATAACAAGCAATTTTTTTGAAAAAAAAAAAAAAATAAATAAAAACTATTTGTCTTAAGCTGTTAATAAAACAAATTATAAACAACCGGGCGAAAATGGAAAAAAAGATTCAAGCCAAATGTGTTAGCTAGTATGTTACACTTTATGACCTAGCTCACTAACAACGTTAACTAAACTAAAAATGGCAGCTAACAAAATCAAACCAAATGTGTTGCCAGTTACAATAATTAGCTACTATACATTACGTTATGTTAGCTAGCTAACAACATCATCAACGCAAAAAAAAAATGGCAGTTAATATAATTCAGCACAAACATGTGATACAGTAGTTCACTTGTTTGCTAGTATAAGTTATTATTTTATATTATATTAGCTAGCTAGCAGACTATCAACAGTAACTAGGGTAAAAACTGGCAACTCATGTAATTCAACTGAAATGAGATACAGCTAACACTGACTAGGCTAAAATAACTACAGTAGTTAGCTAGTGAACTTCAGGAGTTAATATAACTAATACGACTGCTAAAGACAGTTAGCATCAAATATATAATCCACAGGATGAGTCAGTGCTGCTACATTAGCATCCTGATAAGTAAGTAGCCCACCAGTCAGTGATGCCCTACCTAAACGTTCTCAGAGACAGATTATCTGATTCTCTGTTGCTTTTTGGGGCCCTAAGGCTTGAAAGGTTTGCAACATCTACAGAGAGAAAAAGAAAACAGAGAGAGAGCAAGAGGATGGAGAGAGAATAGAATGATGGCGCGAGAACAAAACGACTGCCCTGATTGATTTAAGCCTTGCTGTGTGTTGATCTTTACCGCTGGCTGAGATGGAAGTGTGGAAAAATAAGCTACGGTGGGGGAAAGGGGGGGGAAGGAGGACTGTATTAAGTTTATTTGTTCTGTCCAACCCCCTTTTCCTCCGTGCTCCCTCGGTCCCAGGGAAGAAATTAAAGTGTGTGTAACATAAACCTGTGTCTGTCATGCTGTAAATTCCTTTCAGAATGACAACGCTCCAAATCAAACATCACCCCAAGGTAAAACTGCTATCCTCTCGCTCTCTCTCGCTCTCTCTCTCTGCTTCTAATGGCTTCTTAAGTCAGATGTGTCCTGTCAGTCTGTGGGATACAGATTAGCTAAGCTATGCTAGCACCAGGGTTCCCTAAATCTTAAAAGATTTCTTTTAAAAATCTAATAAAAGTAGAAGAATGTGTTCAGAGGTTATCAGGTGGTTATATGAATAGAAAAATACTTAAAGGCATTCTGAGGTCAGGAATCATATTTTATGTGAAGATATATGTAAAGCAACAGCAGGAGTGTTTTAACTGCAGCATGCAAGCCAACAAAAAAGCCAGCAATGGGTGGCAGTACTTTAATCTTTCATTTGAATAAAACCCCGCTGGGTGAGTTGGCTGATCCGACTGGTCTGGTTTGATGGTTTTTGAACACTAACAAGCTGGTTGTAGCTGGTGAGGATGGTTACAGATTGTTGAGTTGACCAACCTGGTCGGTTATGCTGTCTAGCTCTTCAGGCTGGTTTAGTGGGAGGGATTTAGAGGGGTTTTGAATACTTACAGGCTGGTCCAGGCAGGTCAGGATAGTTCTAACTGGTCAGGCCGGTTAGTTTAATGGTTGTCAAGGGTTTTTGGACACTTATAGGCTGCTTCTAGCCAGTTCGGCAGGTTTGGTTTGATGGTTTTCGAGAACTTTTGGAACTTTTTACGGGCTGGTTCTAACTGGTTAGACTTGTTTGGTTTAATGTTTTTTGAGAACTTTTTTGTTTTTACAGGCAGGTTCTAGTTGGTCAGGCTGGTTTGGTTTAAAAGTTTTAGAGGGAGTTTGGACACTTCCAGTCTGCTTCTAGCCGGTCAGGCTGGTTTTAGGTGGTCAGCGTGGTTCTAGCTGGTCAGGCTGGTTTTAGGTGGTCAGCGTGGTTCTAGCCGGTCAGGCTGGTTTTAGGTGGTCAGCATGGTTCTAGCTGGTCAGGCTGGTTTTAGGTGGTCAGCGTGGTTCTAGCTGGTCAGGCTGTTTCTAGCTAAAAAGGATGGTCTGGTTTGACAGTTTTAAAGGAACTTTTGGCACTTACAGGCAGGTTGTTGCTGGCCACGCTGTTTCTAGTTTATCAGGCTGATCTGATTTGATGGCTTTAAAAGACTTTTGGACACTGACTGGCACTAGCCGGTCAGGTTCTTCCTCACTCTTATTCCTTAAGAATGTTCTCGATAGATTAGGCTCGCTGAATCCACATTTTCAGGATTGAGATGTGGATTCAATAAAATTTTACTTTATTTCTCTTCTCTAGTACATCTGACCCAGCT
This sequence comes from Notoglanidium maculatum, assembly GCA_030068355.1. Lineage (NCBI taxonomy): Eukaryota > Metazoa > Chordata > Actinopteri > Siluriformes > Auchenoglanididae > Notoglanidium > Notoglanidium maculatum. The sequence continues at coordinate 27,399,967 of JAQQZX010000039.1, forward strand.
CATGAAAGCCTTAATAAAGGATTGATGAGCTCAATCAGATGTGGTAAAGTATTATGTGTCTGGAAATTATGCCCAAATTGGGTAAATTTAAAAAAGCAGTGGTGCATAGATCCTCCCCAGCAAACGCAGTCTCAGAACTTGGTGATCATTTCAAAGGCATAAATTTGTCATATCATGGCTAAAAGACAACAGTGAGGTACGTGGCGACAAATATTATCTAGTCTGATGAGACCAAACTGTACATTTTTGGCCTTTGCACAAATCACTGCACTTCTCAGCCGGAGAACACGGTGACGCATGGTGGTGGTAGAATGGCACTAGAGTTGCCCTTGGCTTCTGGGCTGCTTCTTTGGCTAATGCCTTCCTTATCTTTTCTCCATTTTCCTGATTTTGAGTCAAAATGAACTGCTGGGCTTAAAATAAGAAGGATATGTATCAAGTTGGGGGGAAAAATCCTGTCTTTATTGCTATTGGCCACTTTTCTTCTCATTTGCATAAAGTGCAACTCGCAATTTTGTTGCATCATATACCACGGCCCACCTTTGCTTCACCTCTTATCACTGTAAATCGCTATGTATCACTGACGTCGAGCCACTTTGGCGATCTTCCAACATGATCTCATGAGAAACTGTTTAACAAAAACACCCTTTTTTTACCTTTCAATCGACATCCCTTTGCATTTAATGCAATCTTTACAGTAAAAGAGTCAGTATATTGTAGCACCATTTCACATATTAGCAATATAGCCAAAAAGGAGGCACAAAAATCCTTATGCAACTAATGGCAGGTGTGTGTACAGCTGAGAATGCACATAAGAGATAGAGGGAATGGTACGGTCAATAAAATCACCTTTTTTGCATCATATTTATAAATGAGAGCATTTTAACCGTGTTTGATAGTGTTTCACAATTGAGCCATAACAACAAACACAGCGGTCTGACATGATCGTGTTAACACTTTCCACCATTAGACAGGAAGTGTGTTTCAAGTGGGCAGTCAGCTGTTGTCATTCTTTTGTGGGTTATCTCTAAGTGTGTGTGTGTGTGTGTGTCACAGGCCTCTTGATAGCAGGTACTTGAGAAGTTGAGATGAATGTAAAGTAGCAGATGCATCACTGACTCAACAGATAACCCTGCATGCTTAGTCAACCACAGTCACAACAAAAAGCTGAAAGAATGTGTCATGCACACATACACATACACACACACGCAAATACCGCATGCAGCAATGTAGCTCAAATGCATCACGCTGCCTGCTACGTGCCGCTGCTCTCTCTGAGACATGTTTACATTCTTAACTTCAGACTCGATTACTTTTCCTCTACTACACACACACACAAACACACACACTACAGTACACTATACTAATCCTGAAGGTGTACCCAGACCATACAAGGCCAGTCAGAAACTTCTCTCAACATGTTCTTTTTTTTCTTTTGATTTGAGTCCTGTGAACGTTTTGTTAAATACAAAGGCAAAGAAAGTCGTGGGCATGCTTAATTTGACTGAAGTTGTGCTTGTCCTTGAATATTGTCTTCCTTTTTCATTAAACTGCAACTCAGTACACAGGTGTAGATAAAATCTATTATTATTTGTCATCAAATATCATCCAGTGCGTCAAAGGCTTACGTGTTTGTCGTGACACGGGTCTATTATTGTCGCGTGCATTTACAGTAAATGCTCCCAACACGTCTCCTGACCTGTGAGGCTTCTCCTGGCCCTTTTTCTGCTTTCTGACACACACTGTTATTTACAGCTAATTAGCCTCAGTTCCCACAGGACTCATTTGCGTCCAGATAGTATGATCTCGTTAGTATCCAAATGACCTCAAGAATCTCATTAATGTATCAACAAGCCTGAATGGATGATCTTCGGTCATCGCTGGCGAGTCCGTGAGTGGATGTGTGTCCGGGGTTTTCACCTCCAGCCCATATATAGTGTGTGTGTGTGTGTGTATGTTTCAGAAAACCACATCGTCAACAACTCTGTCCCCTGAGAAGTCCAATTTTTGCCCACAGACATAATTGTTCACCTGGGAGGACTTTGGGGTTTAATTTTAGCTAGCGGTCAGTGTGTTCAGTTTAAAGGCCAGTACATACACACACACTCACACACACACACACACACACACACACACACACACACACTGATTCAGAATGGGAAGGAGCATGTATCCTGAAACAGCCCACTACGTAGCTAACTACATACTCAGGTAGGTTCTAGATACCACTGATTTACGTTACTGTAATATTTTGACAATTTTAAAGAAAGAGTTAAATACTGTTATAGGTTTCATTTTATTTTTTAATTATAGTGTGTCTCAGTTGGTTCATGGTCCAAACTAATCTCCAATCTCTTAATTTTTTTAATCTCTTAAATATCTCTTTTTGTATAATGCTGTTGTGAATGTGTCTGAGTTAAACACCCACCTTGTGGGGTCCAGAGCTGTTATATGGATAAGAAGCACCCTGAAAATGGAAATGCATTCAAATGTAAAAACGAAAGGTTGTAAAGGAGCTGAATGCCTGTTTGGCTTTGGCTCATGAATACTTAAAAGTTGCTCTGATAAAAAGTTTTTAAAAAAAAGAAAAATTTGAAAAAAATCTATTTCCTGGGCGTTCTAAAAACATTTTACATCGTGTATTAGCAGCTAATTTGTTTTCAGGTTTTTTTCTCTTGACAAAACAGTTTTAGTCATATTTTAGTCATTTGGTTACTGTTAGTTTTAGTCGTAAGTTTGAAGTGAAGTGTTACATGAACATTAAATGATGTTTTAAAGCGTATCACATAAAAGTCCCTGTGAAGGAGGTACAGCCCCTGTGTCCGTTTGTCAAGTAGTAAGTGGGTGTGGCCTCAGTGCCTGTCATCTATCAATCCATCTATTATCTATAGCGTTTAACTGTTAAGGGTCGTGGGGAAGCTGAAGCCAATCGCAGCTGACTTCAGGTGAGAGGCAGGGTACACTCTGGGAAGGTCTGCAGTCTGTCACAGGGCTAACACAGAGATGAGCAACCATTCACACTCATTCACACCTACGAGCAATTTACAGTATCTAGGTGACCTAATATGCATGTCTTTGGACTGTCAGAGGAAACCGGAGCACCCGGAGGAAACCCGCACAGACACAGGGACAACATGCAAACTCTGAACACTAAGGCCCCAGTCAGCTGTCAGGTTTGAATCCAGAACCTTCTTGCTGTGAGACGGCAGTGCTAACCACTGCAGCACTGAAATGCCCAGTGCCCGTCATTCCCAGTTTTAAAAATGTGGGGCATGGCCTTTGTCTCTGTCAGACAAGGAATAAAAGGGGGTGTGGCTTCAGTCCCTGTAAAACAGGCATGGCCACAGCGCCTCTTATTCGAAGTACAAACAGGGCGTGGCCTCCTTTCCTCAAAGTAAACATTTAGTTCAAATTTAAAGGTCCAGCAATAAAAGTGCGTGTGTGTGTGTGTGTGTGTGTGTGTGTGTATGCAGACGGTTCTGTATTTCGTATCAGTTAGTTGAAATACAACATACATTTTTGATCGCAAACATCATTTCTGTTCGAGCCACATCCGTCAAAAAGACGATCTGAAGCAGCTGAGCTTCATGTCAGTTATAATGGAGATGGAAAAGCCTCTCAGCCTAAATAAAGCGAAAGCAGACGTGAAGAACACGCTCCGCAGAGTGTAAACCGGGGTCTGCCAAAGGTGACGGGGTGTGTGTTTTTTTCATTTTGTCAGTGAGGAATTAAAATCACATGCAGAGAAAAACCAGATGCAAAGAGAGCGAGAGAGAGAGAGAAAGAGAGATGAAACCCTGCTGAGTATCAGCGCTGAACATCGTCCATAAACCCAGGGAGATTAACTGAACTTGGATTACTGCATTACTTTAATCGCTTGATAAAAATGTCATACGAATCCAAAAACAATGCCTTTATGATCTTCTTTGATATTAGAATTACGAATAAAACTCTATTTACACTTTACATTTATTTAAAGCTGTTCAAATGTACTGCCGTTAAATGTATTTTACAGTATTAGAGAAACGCAAAATGGTTGAAGTCATTTTAAATATATTTCTATAATTTTTGCAATGTTTACTTTTACATTTCTTGAGAAGTTCCAAACCCAGATTTTTTTTTTTAAATAAAAACATATTCAATAATATATAAGGGACTGTTGTAAGGATGACAGGTTGATGGATGTCTTCATCACAGCTTTCACAGCAATGCATGCATATTACTGTGATGTGAAGTTTTACATTGTTTTAATGTGATTGCTTGGTTGATTACACATTTTACAACCTGTAAGATAAATTAGGTGGCAAGGACAGCTTTCATGTGCATGAATGTTATAGTGAACTCACTCACCCTCAACTCCATGCCAAGTCTCAAGGTACTAGCACTCAGTAATGGATTATTTAAACGTTAAATGTTTGGCTTAGCGATTTAACGCCAAATCTTCCGGGACGCAAGATGTTAAACACGCACATATGAGCTGTATTAGGTTAACATTAAAACTGTACGCAGTCATCCTGATTAATGTCATGATCTGCTTCTCACATTGAAAAACTGTCACCTTACTTTTAAGATTTGCTTTCAAAACACACTTTTCGTTAAGACTGAATTATAAAGAAACTGGATAGGAAAGTACATCAGTATGCGATTTGAGAAAATGGTCACTTGTGGACATTACAGTTTTGTAACATGCTGAATGAACGTAGGAGACGTACAAACATGTGGCTACGAAGGAGTAAAACACAACAGGAACAAAACGGAGAGATAAATTCATCTCCGATCAATGCAGCAGAGTTCCTGTTACCATCTGGAAGTTGATTATTTACCTGCAACATCCAAAGTGTTTCATTCTTAAACATGAGCAATTTGCCAACAATTATGTTTTATTATTTAAGTGCTGTGGAACATACACAAATCACGTTCGCTCCTGTCATACAAGTCCCTGTCTAAGCTGTTACTATAGAAACAATAACATTTCGACAGAAGGTCCTGGTTTTCACGCTAATCTGAGAAAGTGTTGTTTTTCATCTAAGGCTACTTTTTGTCCAGAACGCGATACCCTGTCCTGTTAACACCGTGTGTTTGGCTCTGCTCTTCTTTTTCTTCTTCTCCTCTCTCTCCATTTTTCCACTCATCATATTTCAGACGACTTCCCCCTCCTCCGCACGCTCCCCTCTCCTTTCCCTCCGCACTCTCACTGGGGTCGCAGGGCACTTAAACAGAACTCCGCTGCTTCTGTAAATCACTCACGTGTCCCAAGTGTGTGCGTGGTGTGTGTGAGAGAGTGTGTGAGTGTATGTGTGTATGACGTGGGAACTTTCTTTCAATGCCATTCCAACATATTCCACATAAAAACAGTGAAACTCATGGTGCGGTGCAAATTACTCAAGAATGCTGTTTTTGTTAGCTCGTAAAATGATTTTTTACTTGCATCCTTTTGGTTTTTTGTCCTTTTTTACTTCGGTTAACCTTTTGAGTCAGCTTTTTTGTGCCTTTTCTTCTTTTTTTTACCCTCGAGCTGTCACCAATTAGTAAGAGAAGCTCCTACTTGCAGTCTAGCATCATGCAAACTGCAAAATAAATCCTCACCAATATAACTGATTGTATAAATTGTCGCTACATTTCACTGTCTTTTCTTATGTATTATTTCTTTCACCCATATCAGGTCATGACTGTGTTACTATGAGAATCTGCATTCCAGTATGCCACAGACACTCATCGTGTTTGTAACTAAAGAACTCTTTTCCTCCTGTAGTAGGCCACGGCTGGGACTCTACGAACCCCTCTACGCTAGCCGCTACTGTTTGCCGGATCTGCCCAGTTTCCGGACCCCTCACCAGGGTAAAGGTGGGTACTGGTCCAGTCCTCAGCGGTACCACCCGAGTGGCAGCACATGGCAGAACCTACGAAGGCATCTCCTCATAGTGCCGGGCAACACGGGCTTCTCCGACATCACGTCCGCTAAAACGGCAGGCAGCTGTAGACTGCGCCACACGCTAGTGTAAGAGGCTGATAGCAAGTGTGTGTGGGGTGGGGGTGTGTGTGTGTGAATGTATCATGGTTCCACTAAGAGCTGTCAGCACAGGCTCAACTTAACATTATGTCCATTTAACACGTCATTGTAACTATGTTGCTGCAGCGGTCCTTTTGTAAAAGAAAACTAACAGACAAATCTACAACCCTGTCAATGAAACGTTAGGGTCAGGCACAAGCGAAGTCCATAAAAACATGACTGAAGACAGCAGGACAGTAAATAAACGTTCTTCGTCTGGCACAAACATTTTGAAGAATGTGAAGTTGCGTAATTTAAATGGATTTATCTGGAATTTAAGCTTCAATTATGAGCGCAATTTACAAAAAAAAGAAGTAGTAAAAATTGTATAGTGTACCCCAAATGATAGATAGATAGATAGATAGATAGATAGATAGATAGATAGATAGATAGATAGATAGATAGATAACTAGGAATGGGAGGACCTTTAGCAAATATTAAGCAAATGTGATTGGTTGGTTAGTGGATTGCTTGGTTGGTAGTTGTTTGTTTGGTTGGTTTATTGATTGGTTGGTTAGTTAGTGGATTGGTTGGTTGGTTGGTTAGTTGGTTGGTTGGTTGGTTAATTAGTGGATTGGTTGGATGTTGATTGGTTGGTGGATTGGGTGGATGTTGATTGGTTGGTGGATTGGGTGGATGTTGACTGGTTGGTGGATTGGGTGGATGTTGATTGGTGGGTGGATTGTATGGATGTTGATTGGTGGGTGGATTGGGTGGATGTTGATTGGTGGGTGGATTGGGTGGATGTTGATTGGTGGGTGGATTGGGTGGATGTTGATTGGTGGGTGGAT
>JAQQZX010000039.1:27407271-27417895 GCA_030068355.1 Notoglanidium maculatum
GGTGGATTGGGTGGATGTTGATTGGTTGGTGGATTGGGTGGATGTTGATTGGTTGGTGGATTGGGTGGATGTTGATTGGTTGGTGGATTGGGTGGATGTTGATTTGTTGGTGGATTGGGTGGATGTTGATTGGTTGGTGGATTGGGTGGGTGATAGGTTGGTTTGTTTGGTGATAGATTAAACATAACAGCAGCTTCTGCAATGTTGCTTACATCTCCAACCGAAAAATGTAACTCAATAAATTGTATATTCAAATGAAAAATACCTAGCACATGAAGCAAACACTTTGTAAAGCTAGCTAGCTAACATTTCTCGACAAAGTAGTAAAAAAAATGTATTGGGCCAGAAATTATATGAGCGCCCCAGGTGGATGAGGTGCAAGTCTTAGCACATGCGTAGGACAAGCGGCCTTGTATGTTCACTCCACTTTTACAGACGGTGTGGACTGAAACGCTTGTTAAAAGGAAAAGTAACTGCCGTGTCTGAAGGTTTATCAAAAAGTGCATCAGAAACACATCCAGCTTGGCCTTAGATTTCCATCTCTCTCTCACTCATGCATATTTTCTTAAAAAAACAAACAAAAAAACACAGAAAGACGGATCACTTTATACACACTATGCAATATTTAATGATAGGTCATCTAAAAACGTACACAGCTTTCTTTTTTACCTCAAATGTAGTCAAACTGCCAAGATTTATTTGGTGTCTGAAGTTGAGAAAAGGGAAAATTCCAGAAACTTCTGGCTGAACTTTACCTTAAGTGGATTTGATTTGATTCACGAGCTTAAACGCTTAAGTTTTTTTTCCTTTCCATGTCCAAAGTCATCTGGATTTGTGGTTTTAGGTGGAAATATCGCTGGTAGAGACCAAGGTAATGAATTACAAGTAACCCATTTTTGGCTAAACATTCTATCATAAATAAAAAAGCAACACTCACACATCAGTGAAAACACTGCCAAGGACCTCAGGAACCCAGAGGTTAATCCCTCCTCCTGTCCTCTTTAACAGATAGAGCCCATGTGGGCTATAATGGCAGCGTATCCCATAATGCATCACACTGCTACTGACTGGCATTGGGCACACACTCTACGAGATATACTTCATATAATGCTCTCCTGATCTAAGGCATTTAAAAGAACAGCACTGCAAAATAAAAATACAATTGACACAGTTTTCCACTTACACCAAAGCAATCGATCACGTTTGGTTTCTAACATTTTATTTCAGCTCTATCTCTAACTATCTCACACAGAATCATTCCCATACATTCATGACCATGACCTTGATATGTTCTGACTCTGTTAATAAGTATTTTGACAATTCCTAAATGTGGTGTTTGTGGGTTTAGGTGGAAGTACCGCTGGCTGAAGCTGAAGGAAGTGATGAGGAGCTACAGACCCTGTATGGCGGCGAGGTCCGTTTACAGGCCTTGAGTTTATGAACTGGTACTGGTGAAAGCAGTTCCTGCTGTTCTCAGTTCTCCAACCAAAGCAAAGCATGATGAAGGCACCAATATAGAATATTACAGTGTAATCCAGCTATGGACATAAATTTAAATCACAGGGCACGTTGTATCCCAGGGCCCTTAACCCTAAAAATCCAGTTACATCATTGTATGATTAAATAAAGAAACTTTTTGCAATAAAATTGCATCATGTTACACCTAAATAAAAGCTGATTCATGAGAAAAAAGTGACTAATGTGACTGAATGACAAGCAGGATCCCAGCACACCGTCTCACTCTGCCCAGGAGATACGGTTAGCCTGAAATCAAGGTTTATCCCTGCAGACCTGATGCATGACAAAATGGGGGAGAGAGTGAGAGAGGGGGGGTGTTTAACCTGTGGGCAAGGCATGACAGAGAGGAAAAGAACAGAAAGGAAAGATGGAACAAAATAAAGGACATAAGGAAAGTCCAGAGTGGAAAAGAGGGCAAGAAGGGAAAGAAACGGTATAGGAAGGAAAAGAAAGGTCGAAGGACAAGGAAGGAAGAAAGGAAGGGAAGATGAGCAAGGTAGGAAAGGAAAGAAACGCGAGAGACAGAGAGAGCCGTGTTTCTGTTAACCTGCGGAACTAAAAAAGGAGAATGGAAACGTGAATTTTGAAAAAAATCGCAAAAAGAAAATGTATGGATTTTCAGATGATTCCATAAAGCGATATATCTCAGAATTGAAATGGAAACACATTTTTCTCATTTAAGTCACATGACATGACAATGTTTCTATTCTAATTCATAATGCTACTTCAATTTTGCGCTGCAATTTGCAACGGAAACCCAGCTAGAGAGAGAGAGAGAGAGAGAGAGAGAGAGAGAGATCTGCGCAAGAGAAAGGAAAGAAAAAGGAAAGGACCAGGATGAAAAGGCCAAAAAAAAAGGACTGGGATGATTTTTAATTAAGGCAAAAGGAAATGACAAAAATCAATTAAATGAAAGGACAATTGTGGCAGGTTAACAAAATCATCGATATTATTCGAGCAGCCATTGGCCTCGTGCTAATCACCTACGTGTAGAACACTTGTTTTCTCCAATCGGTTGCAGGAATTTCCTTCCACACTAGCTAGCTATGTAGTAAGCATCCTCCTTCCTTTTCTTTTCTTTCACACAGCCACTCTTTTCTTTTCGATCCGTTTCTCCTCGCCTCCCAGCTTTTCACCTTCAGTGCGACTGCCCAGAGAACCCACTCCACGATATCCTGCCTCATTACCATATCGCTGTCATTATCTGATTCGCTAGAATAAAGCATGCGAGGTGTGTTTGTACAGCACTCCATCTTTTCCACATTCCACTGCAACGACTCGCTCTCCCCAGGAAACCTTTTAACCTCAAATCAATGCGCTTTCCAGTAGACCTGCTGCTCGGCAAACACGGCTCAGAGATAAAAAGGTTCCGTGCAAAAAAAAAAAAAAAAAAAAAAAAAAAGGGTTTTTTTTAAAAGGCATAAAGATGCAGTAAGTAGGTCTTAAGTTTCAAAGCCTAAATGGCTTCCAAAGGTGCAGGACATTTGCTTTTTTTTTTCGTATGAAAGATACATGCTAAAGATTTATCACCACGGCAACGAGCACTTGAACCTTTTTACCCAGTTTCATGGGTTTTTCTTCCTCAGATATGACCAGATATACTTCAGATGCAGTCATAACCTGCCTGAAAGGAGTTTTTTCGGAGCTTGAGAGAACAAGAAAGAAGTGATATGATTCATCAGTTTATTATAGCTTAGTAGGAGCTGACACGCAGGAAAACCTTTTCTTCTTCTTTCTCGCTCCATCCTGTTTTACTGGGTGAAAGGTTTTGGAAGATTTTGTAGTGTAGAAGTTGTTTAGAGAGTGAAAAAAAGAAGCCTTAGTTTCAGTGAGAAGAAGTTTCCTTTCCTGTAGAGTACTTTCCGCTGGAGTTCTCCATTTCGGAAGCGTGAACATCAGATTCATAGGAATTCTAGCAAGTGGGTTTGATCATTGCTTGTTTCCGGGACTGCCAGCTAGCATGAGGTGCTGTAGCCATGTAGCATAATGTACCATTATTTTACGGCATCATCTAGGGGTGTGAACCTTATTCTTAAGCCAGTGATCCGAGGCTAAAACTAGCCGTCTGTGGGCATCTGTGAGCTCATGTATGCAGAGGAGGGTGAATAGCGCTTTCCTCCGAGTGTGTTACGCCAGCCTGTAATCCTCTCCACTATCCAGATTTGTGGCTTTATTTGAGAGCTGAACGTGTGTGTCTGTGCGCGCGAAGTCTGGAATCCTTCCACGCTAAGCTAAAGACATGGCCTAGCATTGTTAGCATCCAGAGCTAGTGTTTTGGAGGACGGTGAGGTATTCTTTTCCTTTTAACTCTTAGACACTGGTCCTGTCAATCCTAATTCAATCCTAGCGTACATGTACACTTCCAATACGTGGACGTTTTTAATTACATGTGCTAGATTTGCAGTAAATGGCAGAGGGGGTAGGAAAAAAATGCTGATCACAGGCTAATGCACAGATGTACTGCAGATGCTGTCGATGATTTAGTATTTCTTTGGAATATTAGTAGTCTCATTTCGGTTTCAGGACATCAGGAAGAGTAAAAAAAAAAAAAGAAACTCAGAAAGGAGGAACTCTGTGTGTGTGTGTGTGTGTGTGTGTGTGTGTGTGTGTGTGTGTGTGTGAGGAATGTGTGTCAGAAGGCTTTCACTATGGCCCATATCGCTGTAACCACAGTAGAAACTGCAGCCTGCCAAAACATACCACTATTACTCAATGTGTGTGTGTGTGTGTGTGTGTGTGTGTGTGTGTGTGTGTGCGCGCACGCGTGTGAAGAGAGAGACCAGAAACGTATCGACAAGATGATATTTCAACAGAAAATCGAAATGGCTGACAAAAATGGCATAAATAATGTGCACTCTGTGGCTCAGATCCGATTCCTTTGCGTCGGCTATTGCATCTGCAACTTTTACATTTTAGACTGCAGTATTTTTTGCGAATAATCCAAAAATAATCTATCGTGCCACTAAACCACATACATGCGCCATTTTCCATGTCTGAAAATGATAATTCTTCCCTCAGCACATCTGCCCTCGGTATTAAACACACTTTGGATGTACATAAATATAACCATAAGCAACCAGTGAGGGAATACAGGACAGTACACACTTACAACACACACACACACACACACACACACACACATCCAGAAAACTGTCATGTCATAAGTTTTGTCTGTGGGACAATCTGAGATCTGATCTGAACAAAATATATACAATAATAAAATAATAATAACACAATGTTCCTGTATTTGTTTGCGCAGTGGTGTTTTGTTGTCACAAGGATTTCGGAAACAGGAAGTGGATGAAGCTACTTTGGGAAGGATGGAGGCGGGGTAAAGGGACGTCCCTGTTGAATCTCACACTGGACGAGAGCGGAGGCGAGAACAGTGTCAAGGCTTGGTGACCACGTTTATGTGTACACAGAGATATATAGATTCTAACATTTCATGCTAATATATGTAGCACTTGTACAGAATACTGTGGCTACAGGAAATGGTAATCAAGCGCTGATGCTGGAGACTCCTTCCACAAATGTTAAATAATCATCAGTCAGCCATCAGTGATGACAGGTGGGTTTTAAAATCCATTCATGTGGAGCGTCCGAATTCCACGTCTCCGTGTACGTCGGAGAAAACCAATCGGAATCCAGAAGTCAGAAATCCGATCGGATCTGACAATATTGCTATTTCGTACCTCAACGTGACTATGTGTTTTTTTCCATTGTGTGATGGAGTGAAGGATTGTGGAAAAGAAGTTAAATTAATATTTTTTCACAGAAGAAAAAAAAAAATCCAAATCCAGTCCAGCTTTTGGAGAGAAACATGTAAAGGGTGGGAAAACACATCGGTCTCCTTTACTTCCTATTGCTCACAGCTGCATGGGAAATATATGTTTGTGTGTGTGTGTGTGTGTGTGTGTGTGTGTGTGTGTGCGCACACCAACCCTCTTGACACAGGTGCTGCTATGAGATCACTTCCCTACTTGCCGGGCTGACTTCCATACCAGCCACCGTTTCCTGTTCCAAAACAGGAAGCAGGAAGAGCATCCCTATCCAGCAGGGGGTCGAGGGTTAAAGGTCAGGAGCAGGATTTGCGTGCCTGTGTGTCCAGAGCAGGAATAGCAGAACAGTAAGATGGCGAGACAAACGTCTGGATATTTTGTAGAAGAGTTTCTGGTCCTCGTTATACATCAAACCAGAGCCTTTATGATCTTGTTTCTGTTTTGTTCTCTAATATGTAAATGATCTAGTGGATTTACATTGGTTCATTTGGCAGACGTTTATTCAAAGGTAATTTGACGGTTGTGGTCTCTCGCTCAAGGGTTTAACAGTCGTTCTTTTGGGAACCAGCTGGATGATGAAGCAATAAATACTCTGTGATGACAAACAGGAATATCTCTGGATCATGTTTTCCGTTGCATTACATTAAACACTCATGCTACGAGCATGTTATTGCTATAACACTCTGACTCAAGGCTCTCTTTACACTTATTAGTCTGGTGAATCTGAATCAAAGCAAAATTTGATTCGCTCACTGTTTGGCTTGGTTTGACTTCACACTATACCAAATCAAACGAACCAGAAGAGAAAAGAGTTGACGCTCTCATTTAGAAATGATTGTCTTGTTTCTCTCCAGAACACACGGCATTTCCTTTGCAGTTTTGCAGCTCACATATTTAAAAAAAAATTAAATAAAAAAAATAAAAACACTACATTTTTGATTCACTTCCTGAAATCAAGTCGACTCGGAGTCAGATCGCTTTCTCATCGCAGCAGAGTTAACTCAGAAGCGAACCGAGAATCGTTTTACTCTCACTCGCGCTCGGACTGGTTGTTTTGGTCCGCACCTGAGTGCGATTGCTGTGTTCTTACCTGTCTAAAGAACCACACCAAAGTGGAGAACACTCCAGGGGTTCCATTCACACGAACTAAACACTGGATAGCATTGATATCGATTAGGACTAAAGTACAGACGTGTTAATCACAAAGCTGCTTTTTGATCAACTAAAAATGGTCCGATGTGTCTTGCAGGGCTGTACGAGTCACCCGGTGTAAATGACTACATATAATACGCCTGCTCACGTACAAACTCCTACTTCCTCTTTTAGACCAACTGTTTCGACATGTACCAAGCGAACTCTGGGCCGCATTGCTCAGCACTCGTGTCAGCCTGTAGCGGGCCTCGGCAGGTTTCTCGCTATGTCGGTGTGCGCGTGTGTCACTTCCCATGTGATCCTAATGGAAAATGTGTCATCAGTCAGACGACGTCATGTTTCCCGCTCGCTCGAGCATGTGCGTGTGCGTGTGTGTGGGTGTGTGTTCACGCATGTTATTATGTATTATTACTCTGCGCTGTTTGTCTAAACAAGCGCATGGGATATTTCTGCGTTCGAATAATTAAGGTATGAATGAAAAAAGAACAAGTGGGTGACACTCTGGTTTCTGGGGCATATTCAACGTGTCACTTCCTGCTAGAGGAAGCTACACTGTTTGCTCACAGCAGACTAACCAAAAGAGTCATGTTACTGAGAAACACCCTCGAGAAGTTCCAGTGGCTCGATTTTACACAATTCGGGGGCATAAAAATGTCCTTGTTTTGCCATCAGATCCTCACGGGGTAATTTAGCATTGCGTCAGTATTTATAATTCAGCAATAAAACGCTCCATGTTGTGCTGTTATAGTAAAATAATCAGTGACAGGTTGGTGTGATGAAGCGGTGTACTGTAGCCACGCCAATGTTTATGATTATTTTCCTAAAGCCGCGCTTCCTGAGCTGTTTTATTCCTCTTATCCCAAAGCAATCTGCCAATTCAAAAACCTACTCATCATTTTTATCCATTCACGGTTACATATAATGCTGCGAAACGTCCTCAAAACAAGTTACACGCTACAGCACGGTGTATATACACAGTCAGTACGACAGAGAAACCACAAAGCATCGCATAAGTGACAGCTTTACCCCCGACACTGCAGACTCCTTCCGTAAATGCTCAATAAACCTGTCCTTACGGAAAACTTCACCTTATCAACAATCACGCAACACTCATCGGGTTATACCGAGCATCCGCATCCGTCGTTACTATAGAAACAGTAACATAAGTACGAACGTATTGGCTCTGAAATAAACCATCAATCTATGCCGTTAAACTGCAGAACGTGACGTTTAATATGTTCATAAGAAATGCGCATCCTAATCGCTCTGCCATTTCATCCGGGCAAGTGACATCAGACAACCGGCCATTCCGCTTGTGTCCACCATACCGTTATTTAATTAATCCCAGCGAGAACAACAGATCTAGAGATGTTTGTGGGTGCGGCGTTTGAATTGTTCAACCCTTAGATGTATTTTAAGCATTACTGAAAACACTTCGCCATAGCAACAATCTGCCAAACACACAAATACAAACTACTCATCAGATAAACGGAAGACCAGCATGGCCTCCTTGGCTTTTAGCCACAAGATACAAACCAGCGGTAGGCCAAGGTTTCTGCTCGCTTAGCATTAATGAAGAACACTTTCACTTTCAGGAAGACTAAAGAGAGGAACCGCTATGACCTCAGTGGGTTAACCACAACGTACAAACCACTTGTGAAGGATCCAAAGGTAGTGAAGGTACATGCTGGTTAGTATGGACACTGAATCACCGGGGAGCAAGTCCTCGGGATAGATGAGGTGAAGATTCACCTGGATCCACGTGACGGAGTCTCGGAAATGAAATAACTTGTACGTCATGTGACTTCGTGAAACACGGTGGTGGTAGCTCCATGATTATGAATATGCGGTGCTGTTGGTGGAAGCAGACCACTTATTTCTATTAATGTTGTCACAGCAGGTGCCACTTCCTTGGGGATTTCCGTGCCTAAATACCTTCGAATTCTTAATAAATTCTCGCGCACTGCTATTCGAGTGCATACCTGGAAGAGTCATCATCTTGCTTAGTGACACGAGTGTACACAGCAAACACACAGCTTCCACTTTATACGTGTCATCGAGAGCTCACACACGCTCACACACACACACACACACAATTCCCAGCCTTTTAAACCCTCACCACTTGTTATCAGTTATCAGTGGCTCATTCACACTCAGGTATGGCAGGAATGAGAAAAACACACACTCGCACACAGAGGACGAACAATATCCGTACAGAGCTTTATTAGATTCAGCAAATTAACCATTCAGGTTTATAGGCTAAGGAATCCTTGAAATGAACGTTTCTCGGTTAACCTTTGACCTGGGTACTGCTCAGGCTCACGCCTCACATTCCAGAAGAGCTGGAAGATAAGTCAGGGATACCAAATGTGTGTGTGTGTGTGTGTGTGTGTTACATAGTTCATGGCTGTGACAAATGTACTTGTGATCCTGTTCCTTCTTTTTCCCCCTCGAGGTTTCTTAACGTACATAATTTCCCATTTTCCTCAAATGTAGTCTATCGGGATTTTCCATTTTGGAAAACTGGAATCGCTTGTGATACGTACTCATGACGACGTCGTGCTGCGCTCCTCTCCCCAACACTCTTTCTCTCATCAACTCGTCCTCCGGCGGTGCGTGCTCATGTGTTTTGGAGTGAAGGGCTGGGAATTTTCAGTTGGATACTTTCAAATTCTAGCTTACTCTTGCTTGTTTCTCCAGAATTGCCCACCCCAGCATTAAGGTTCTACAGTTTTAGGTTCTAATTCCTTTTTAATGTTCTTATCATAATTTAACAACGAGCAGATGGTTGGAAAGCCGGAAAAAAAAATCCCCCTGGTGGGACAATAACGTTTATCTCATCTCTCTCAATATCTCTAAATGCTAGCGCTATATGGAAGGATCTTTGCCAAGGATAATTATTTTTCGGTTTATTGTGGCAACAGCACAAATAGATGAACTGAAAAGCTGTTTAGGGAACCAAAAATAGCTCTTAAGGGAACAAAAAATGGTTCTTCTGTCACACACACAAGTAACTTTTCTGACATTTTTATTTTTAAGAGTGGGACTATCCAAAGATATCATTTTGAGGAACTTATTTTATTGAAAGTATATAAACAGGAACAACGCTTTACAGTGTAGCAGCCATCTTGGACAATTAGATCACTTAGGATCCGTCTCCCAAAGTTTGGATTTGGAAATGCACCGGCAAGCTGGACGTTATACCGATGAAAACATGCTGTCGTTCTGACCATGAATGTTACAATCATGTTTAAGGATAATTGTGACGGGAAATTATTTCTTTATTAAAGTTCAGTAAGCGCTTTATCCTGGTCAGGGAGGAGGCGGATCCGGGGCCTATCCCGGGAACACCGGGTGTAAGGTGGACACATTCGCATCCAGGGGTTTTATTTTATTACCACAGTGTTTAAGATAAGAAATGGCTCTTGTGTAAGCTTCTACATAAAACCTACAGGCGTTGCCTCAGATGGAAACACCAAAGGGTTCTAAATAGAACCTGTAAATTACACTCAGTCACACTGCACGTCTGGATGTCGTTTGTGTCACATATTTATTAAACAAATTGTCTGTGAGACAGACATCCATTGCTCGTTAGCTTTGTAATATTTCCAAATCATTACTTTTTCCAAATCTTTACAGTGTGTGAGTGTGTGTGTGTGTGTGTGTGTGTGTTCCCTAGGGGTAGCTGGACTGAATCCGTTCAAGCTGTCCCTTCTGATCTCTCTTGGGGGTGGGTTAAGTGGCAGAATCTGGACACCAGACACGCACACACACACACACACACACACACACACTCGCTCTCTCACACGCACACACACACTCTCACACATGCAGTGTGATTAAAGCCTGAGATTACAGCTGGCTGCCACATTACTGTCGCGTGGCATTATGGTACTAATGCTAAGTGAATGAGGCCTCTGCACTCACACCCTGACAGCGTGTGTGTGTGTGTGTGTGTGTGTGTGTGTGTGTGTGTGTGTGTGTGTGTGTGAATGGTGTGAATACTGGAAACACATGAACCACAACAATCAATTCCCAACATACTCATATCAGATGAATGAGTGGAGTCAGACTATAAGACGACGGTGTGTGTGTTAATATCTATGACTCATACGCAGACTCATCCACCTGGTGTGTGGGTGTGTGTGTGTGTTTGTGTGTGTGTGTGTGTGTGT
>JAQQZX010000039.1:27434934-27455115 GCA_030068355.1 Notoglanidium maculatum
ACCCTGGGTGACCCGGGGATCGAACCCAGGACCTTCTTGCTGTGAGGCGACAGTGCTAACCACCGCACCACTGTGCCCCCTGGACTCTAAAATACCGTGCCGTGCCGCCCACCTCCCAAATCAGGTTTGTGTAAATGAATGTGTGTAAACTTCCTAAGAAAAGAAAAGCGTCATCTGAAAACATGCTATTTCACCACAGAGCTGAAATAGGAGCACAGAGCTTTCTGATTGCTTTCAGAAGCTATTCTGATGAAGTACAGTGAGCCCTTAGCCCCGCCCCTTAACAGTTCATATAATGTTTCTAATTCCTTTGTGTATACTGATGTCCCAGCATTTCCGCCATCATTCCATGCCCATGCCATCACCACATAAGCATGCAGCTTTGTGACTTTTGACCCCTTGTGTTTGCCTGGAGATGATGCCTCACATCCTGCACTGGTTTTTGTAGAAATCGCTACATATTTGCATTAACTACATACAGACTGACTATAAAATAGGTTACTACAACTGAGTCTGTAGTACTATTGAAGGACAATTAAATTGTGGTCGGAGTCTGTTTCCTGCAGTTTGCTTAATTTACACTAAATACAGTAAAACATTTTACTGAAAATGGTAACGATGATACTTTGTAAGGCTTAACCCTTTATTCCAACAATAACCAGCTTGGATTTTCCTTCATCAATTTTGATGAGGAATAGTTCAGCCAAATAAAAAAAAAAAAAAGAAGAAATATATACAATTCATACAATTCCCGACTTACCACAATTGTAGTCAGTCCGCCCGGCATGTTTGGGGTCTGACGTTTGCTTCGAGGTCTAAAAGAAAGAATCAATAAGGATCGCTATTTCACACGCTTCTATAGTAACAGCTTTAACTATACTAAATGCTGATATGTACAGGAAATGTTTTTTATCAGCCAAATTGATTTGTCCAGTGGCAGACGTTTCATTTTAAATTTGGAGCATTTGGAGTGATATACCAAATCTTGCCCTGAGAACCTAAAACATTGAACCAGCTTCAAAAAATATGAATAAAAATAAAACATGAACACAAGACAATTTAAATTAGTTATTATATCTTAGAAAAAAAAACTTAAGTATTCTTCAGTTTGTCCCTCTTTGAAGAACCTTATTGAGGGTGTCCCCATTTAAACTAGAACCTCTTCACGACACTAGAACCTTTAACCATTCAATATGTAGTCTATGTTTCAGTATAAAAAGGACATTATTGTAACTGATAAAATTAAATGGGTTGATTCCAGCCTAATCTTTGTCAGTTTGTCCGTCTTAAAGTAACTTAAAGAAACTTTTAAACTTTAAAGAGTGTTTCCCAATTCGAACTAGATCCCTTTTCATATCCTAGAACCCTTAACCATCCGATTAACAGGGTCTCTTTCAGTTTTTGGGTTTTTTTTTTTGCTTTAAATGCCAATAATAGTAACTAGTGGAATTGAATGGGTTAATATGTTTAGAATAAATCCTTAAGTGTTCTTCAGCTGCTCCTATTAAAGAACCTTTAAAGAAACACAGGGTTTCCTCATTGCAAATAGAACCACTTCAGGGAGCTAGAACCCTTAACCATCTAATTTGTTGTCTACCTTGTGGCAAAAGAAATTTAACTAGTGCAGTTCAATGGATTAATACTATAGACACCTAGAATAAAATCAAGTGTTCTTTAGTTCATCCCTCTTGAATTTTTTTTTAAAGGAACACAAGGTGGTTGAGGTTTCCTCATTCTAAATAGAACCCTTTAATTATGCTCAGAACCATCCAACATGCACTCTACCATTCAGCTATAAAAATGACATATAATAGTAATTGGTTTGTTCCAAGTTGTTGCTCTTGAATTAAGACTTTATGTAGAACTTTAAACACGGGATTCCCCTTGAACCCCTTTAGTAGAACCCCTTTAGGATACTAGAAGCCATAACCATCCAATTTGTAGTCTCTTTCAGTTTTTAACTTATGCCAATAATAATTCTGTTAGGAAACAAACTTAAGAGTTCTTCAGTTTCTACCTTTTTCCAAGTTGGACCTCTTGAGGGAGCTAGAACCCTTAATAATGTCATTTTTAGCTTACCTTTCAGGAAAACAAATATTAGTGGAATTTAATGGGTGCCATAGACACCGAGAAATAAAGATAAAAAAAACTTTAACCATTCAATTTTGAGACTAGTTTTTGTTAAACATGCCAATAATCAGGCTGCGGGGGGGGGGGGGGGATCTTAAGTGTTCTTCACTTTGTTTCTCTTGAAGAACCTTTAGAGGAACATGGGAACCTAGAACAACTGGCACGTAGCCCACTAGAGTTCAGAGGCGTGGACACGCCCCCCGCCCTTCGCCACGCCCAGGTGGGCGGGGCCTCGCGCGATATTTGAGCTGCACAGATACACGCGCCGACATCTCGGGCAGCTTCAGATCGCCTGGCGGAGACGCAGCGGATGTGATACCTCGCGCTTTACTTAAAGGGAACAAAAACAGCAGCGGACTGTCGCCTTTCGGGTCTCGTGATTTTAAACTTTTGCGCAAGAAGTTTACTTTTCTTCATCTTTATTATTTTTTCCCCTCTTGGTTGGCTACAGTTGAGGTTTTGGAGTGAAGATGGGAGCCCAGTTGTCTAAGGGTGGAGCAGCCGAGGCTGAGAGCGCAGCCGCTAAAACCAACGGCCAGGTAAAAGATGTGTCCATGTGGGGCCACTTTACATCCCATCTCTCACCTCACTACCACTTCCCTTCTTTTCTCTTATATCTGAGGGCTTTTTTTGGCCATCAGCGTTGTGTGTGTTTGTGCGTTCTGGGTGATTTTTGGTGGCGGGTTACAATTATTCCTTCCGTAAATTGTGCGCAAATTGCGTTGAACCTTTTCACGCCCGTTCATGCGTGGGTTTTTGTTTGTTTGTTTTTTTTATCCTAACATCCGTGCATTAAATTCACTGTATTTGAAACACACAGCAGTATGAAATGCCACCATAGTCTGGTTGTTTATTCAGTACCCTGGGTATCTTTTGTTGGTGACGAAATGATAGGATGAGATTTGAATTGTAAAATATCTGTATGGTAAATGAAGCTTTGCTGACCTTATGAGCAGGTTAGTCATGAGCAGATTCGCCCTGAGCTGAGCCCATTGTGCTGTGTGGGGTGATTTAGGAACAAAAGGGCGCAAAGGATGCAAATGAGGGGCTTTTTTGCGCTCTGCTGCTGAGCTGCGAACAAAAGCGCGCACAGGACTGAGTGAGTGATGGTGGAGAAAATGTACCACAACACACTCGATCATCTCTCTCAGCCCTGTAGGAGTGTATGAGTTCATGTTCACGTTTTTGCAAGAATTTAATTCGGGTTTAGTGATGAAGCTCGAGGCGTCTGCCCGGGGCGGTTGATGGTGGTTTGGCTTGGGTTCAATCCCAAATGGTGGGTGTTGAGTGCGTAGTGCGCTGCATGGGGTGCAGGGCGCCATCATTTGATACCCCCGAGCAACGCACGGATGTAAGGGAGCCATTTTAGTGTTCATAGTTTATATATTACTATATTTTAATATTGATGAAACATTAGAGCATCATCAACATCATGAGCATATTACTCATATATTAGCAATTTGTATACACATTTTTTAATCAGACAATTGTTATTAAATATAACAATATATAAAATGTACAATAATAATTATTAAAATTATTATTATTATAATTAAACAACGCGCGTACTTTCTCTCCAGCGGTCTAAAGCTCACACTGCTCCCTCTCTTCGTGCACTACATAGTGTATGAAACAATGGATTCTCCGTCCTCCGTGGCGCTATGTAAATGAGCCGTTCAGGACGCGCCCCTGTTGGTTTTTGTCACGTTCTCCGCGTTCACGGCTTAGTGATGTTCTGTGGAGCAACAGCGACGCCTAGTGTTCGATTTGAGTATTGCACTTTTAAGCCGGCTAAACAAACAAACAGGAAGCCTGCGAAACAGTGCCGCCGCCGGTCAGGACTGTACATACACACGCTTATACACTGCTGCTGTGGTGTGTGTTGTGAATTTGTCGGTGGCCAAGCACGTGTTTAGGTACAGAACGTGTTTGTGTTTGCACTTCATCGAGAATTTTGACAACATTTTATTTAAAAAGCAGCAGTACAATGTTTACAGGGAGAGAGCAGATCGTTCTACACACCAGTCCGATCATCCACTTGCGCAACAGTGACGCGGCAGTTTATTTTATTAACTTTTTTGTTTGCTAGCACGTTTGATTATGCATTGGGTCCAGTCCTAAATCTCATGTTTGTGTCAGATCAGTTTTGGAATACTGTTTAATCTCGTCCACTGATGCGTGTTTTACACATGTGAACATGTCTGACGCAACGCAAATAACACAAGCGAGTGTTAGTATTGGTGTGGTAGTGGATATTGAGATCATTTAAACCAGGTTGGAGATATATTGAGTCGTATCTCATGCCTCTTCTCTAATTTCCTTCTCAGGAGAACGGCCACGTGAAAACCAACGGCGACGTGTCGGCTAAACCTGAGGGAGAGGCGGCGGTGACCGACGGCAACGGAACCGCAGAGGCCGTCAAAGACACGGCGGAAGCCGGGGACGCCATCGAGGCTGCGGACGGCGAAGGGACCAGCGCCAAGGCAGCGGAGGGAGAGGCACCCAAGGAGAAGGAGAAGAAGAAGAAGAAGTTCTCCTTGAAGAACTCATTCAAGTTTAAAGGTATCTCACTGAAGAAGAACAAGAAGAGCACCGAGGAATCAGTAGAGGCAGCGGCGGCAGCGGCGCCAGAGGAGAACGGCCACGCCCCCAAGGAAACCAAAGAGGAGGAGCCAGCTGCCGAGACCAACGAGGCAACTGCTGAGGCAGAGGTGGAGGCAACGCCTGCTCCAGAGGCTGCAGAGGAGGAGCCTAAAGCAGAAGAGCCCGCCCCTGTGGCAGAAGCCACACCCACAGAGGAGAGCGCCAAATCCGAGGAAGCTCCTGCTTCCAGTCCCGCTGAGACCGAGGCCGCGCCTGAGGCCGAACCTGAGGCCGCGCCCGCCGAGCCCACACCAGCCTTGGAGTAACCTGCTGCGACCGGACTGATTTCCCCTCATTCCTTTCTTTTTGTTTTCTTTCTTTTTTTTAAAGATTGAAATATATAAAATATATATAAGAGACTTGAAGAGCCACGTCACTGAATTTTCATTAAGGTTACAGCAGTGTCACTACAGAGAACGACGAGCCAACAAAAAAGAAAAAGAAAAGCGTCATGGTTTCTGTCATTCATTCGCTCCTTCTCTGCTGTGGACGTACGACTCGGGACTGCGGAGGAGAAACGGGTTCTCGAAACAGATCGGAATATTTTCCAGTAGATGAAAGTGTATCATGCGTAACAGTCTCATAGCCCACTTTTTCCCGACTTGGATGCCGGTGGCAGGCGAGCAAATTGACGAATCGTCACTGACGGTTAAAGGACAATGTGAAGCATCTTGAAATAGTCTGTATTTGTTTTTAGAAGATCCACGTTCCTCCATTTTTTTAACCCCTGCAAACACATGCGAGTATTTAGTGCAGAGACTTTGGAGGGGGTGGTTTAGGTTTAGGCTGGTTTCTGATGAGCTTGTGAAAGCGTGCCGTCTCTCTCCGGAGTGCGACGTAGGGGTGTACAAAAAAAAAACACTGCTTTTATCAGCTTCTTTTTGTTTGTTCATCTGTATATAATTTCTGTCTCTCTCTCTCTTTTTTTTTTTTTTTTTTTTTTCTAAAAATTAAAAGTTAATGTTTTTATTTTAAAATAAATGGCAAATAAAAGTTTTATCTCCTCAGTCATTTTTTGCATTTTTATATTTGGTTCTTTCTTTCTTTGTCATTTAATTTTTAATCTTGTTTAATCCTGGCTTTTCCTGAAGCCTAGAGGGTTTTTTTTAGGCACACAAACTAGAATGAAATATTGGCATTACTGATACCTACAGAATACAAAGAGGTTTTTCTTTTCTGGAAAAAATAATTAATAGAAGTGTAGACAGTAATAAAATCACACATTTTAATCTCTACCTGGAGATGAAATTAATTATAATGGACTATATGCGCAAACGTACATTTTTGAACAGCATATCTGGAACTTCTGATTAGCAACAAGTTCAAATTTTTTACATTAAAGAAATTTAATCTCATTTTATTATTTAGTTATTAACTTGAAGGGTTATTATCCAGGAAGTTTTATTTAAGAGACGTGTTTGTGTATGAGCAGGTGTACACTGTGTGAAAATGATGTGAATGTGAGAACCTTTAAAACCTTTAGTACCCTGTTACAAGTTAGTTCCCTAGAGGGCTAATCAGAGAGCTACGAACTCTCCTAAAGACCCGTCAAAGAGGTTCCTAAACTCACATATAACTAAGTAACCTCACCTCTATTATGTGCATGATTTGGCACTTCCTGCTGCACAGCACTGCCCTGATTACATACAGGACCTATTTCTAATAGATCAATTCCAGTTTTATCTCTATACCACTTTTAACAGCAGGCGCTGTCACAAAACAGCTGTGCAGAAATCCAGATGTAGATTTAGATCCAGAGGCGACAGCGGTGAAGACACGACCAGAAGAAGAACTGGAAAGATTAAAGACACACAGTAGCTGAGAATCGACTAGGACCAGCTGTTTCGCTGAAGTGCAAGTTGAACAGATGTAGTCCGGTAACCTGCCTGACGGAAAAACCTGGAACTTACAGAGTGAATGTTGCACGATCTACAGCCTGTGTTACAATCTGAAGTCTCAGCCAGAAAATGGAAATCTTTTCCAGAAATGATTTTAAGTACAGGCGCACTTAAGTAAAGATAAGGTAAGTACGTCTCTGAGTTGACAATCAGGGAAAAAACATGACTGGTCAATTAAATAAATTAATTAAAAACAGTGGCGATAAAAAGAGAGTTATATAAACTGGGAGACTCTTTAAATTAACCCCAGTGTCACCAGAGAAAAAAATATTCCCTAAGGGGGGTTATGTTGAAATGATTAATAAAAGTTAAAAAAAAAAAAAAAAAAGAGTAGATCTCTTTTTTTGCTTTGCAGTTCTACACGCTGGTGTCCAGGGTTGCCAGGTGTGTAGGAAGCAAGCATGGCCAATGAAACTATCCTCCAATCCAAAACTAAACAAAGGCCATACACTGATTTTAACTTCTAACACAAAGTACGTTTTAAATGATGTAAGTCTAGAACCTTCTGCCAAAATCAACAAGTCGTAACATAGCGGGATGACGGCCAGCGTGTCACCAGCGCCTTTTGAGATCATTACATTCAGCGCTGTTGAATTCTTAAAGCTGATTGGTCAGAAGGTGTTGAGTAGTTTTCCATAACAGCAGATCTGACAGTTTCTAATACGTTAGCATATGTACAGGAAGGAGATGTTTGTTTAACGTTTCGTGCCAGTGCTTTGTACCAGTCAGTAAGTTTTCTGATCCAGGAGAATTTACACTTTGGTGTTTCTCAAATACCCCTTTTCCACCAACAAGGAACTGGTCCTGATCCAGTGCGCGCCAGATTTTGAGCCGTCCGCATGTTGTCCTCAAACAAAACTGATTTGGTACCTGAAAAGTTGGTTCCCAGTAGGAACCAAAAGGTAACTGTATTTTTTCAGGGCGAGATCAGTGGGGGTGTCGTTAGGTTTAAGGGGAAGCAGAGCACAGCATTGGAGAACGCAATGGAAAAGACAAAACGATTTCTGCGATAACGACAGACAAACGCTCGCACGTAATCAACACAGTCCGCCATCTTGCTACGACTGTATACTTCCATTGTGCAACGTGCTCCGTTAATGGCACAGCCTTGATTACAATGGTCTTGTTTAAAACTGGTGGAAACATGGGTGGTTCACTAGCTGGCACCAAGGTTCAAAGAATCCTGAACGGAACCGGTTCAAGAACCTGCTCCCTGTTGGTGGAAAAGGGGTAAGAGGGAGGCTGGTGACGGGGTGATTGTTTATAGTAAGGGGTCTCCTCAATCTTATCCTCAAAGGGCCTGCAGGATTTCAGGAGCCAGACCTGGTTCCATATGTTTAATCAGTTCATCTTGGACTCCAGTCAGCTATCAAGTGTGCCTTCTGTCTGGCTGGAATGAAAGTCTGCAGCCACACCGGCCCTTTGGGTTGTTAGACTGAAGATTAATGTTTGCAAAATTATTGGCTCAATTAACATGTAAAAATTACATGCCTTGATATATTAACTTATTCTAGTATGTGAGGATGAGATGATATTGAGAAGAACCACTCCTGACCATGAGCGCGCGCGCGCACACACACATACACTGTAACAAGGTGAAGAAACAGATCAATTATCAAGTAAAATCATATAAGAGGCGCGTGTACAGACTGACTGGGATGACACAGATAATGGCTGACCTTTTGTGCGGTGTTTTAAGAGGCACAGGAAACTCTGTAGAGAGGGAAAAGAGGCTCATCAGTCGATGTCGTTCATCCACTGCACTTTTAGCTCAGCTCTCCAAATCTACTCAGAGAAACCGGGCGTTTTACCGCACGCGCAAAGCAACGCACAGAGCAACTTCATGCGCGTAAATAAACACGCGACGCTTCTAAACCGCCTCTGCTCGTGCACGGCCACGCTCATTTACATAAAGGAACGCCCCCAAATCTCCATATATGGTAAAAAAGAACTTCCCTTGAGAAGCCCACGGTGCAGGTCAAAATGTCTGAGTAATAGTAAAACAGAGTAAACCAAAAGCAGAAGTAGAGTCATACCAAAATGGTTTTGCAATTTATTTTCCTTATAATAAATAATTGTTTTCCTGCATAAAAAATGTTAGGTTAAAAACAGCTCAACTAATGGTTGATATCGATATAGCATCTTCCCCGTGTTGGGTTTTATTTACTTTATTTTTAACTTATAACTATATAATAACGATAACTATTATTATTATTATTATTATTATTATTATTATTATTATTATTATTATAGTTGGAAAGTAAGAAAGTAATTAGCTTGTTTGTCTCCTATTGTTTGTGTGAAAAGGTTTCAATATTTTGAGTAATGTTTTGTTTTAAATAATCATATTTGGTTTTTCCTTCTACCCATCCTTTAAAAATGTTTTGTATTTTGAAACAGAACACACTTTCTTGCTATTTCTCTTTGGAATAAGGTTGAAGTTGTGGTGAAAGACGTCTTAACTGTCCAATCAGCGAAGCGCTCGTGCCTGTGACGTATTAGCCAATTACCGTGTAAGAGGCGGGATTTTTCCCGGATGAAGTTAGGAAAAGGAGTGCACGGGAGTTTTGTTTTTCCCGTTCCACCAGACCATTCTCATTGAATTACATTAGTTTTATAGATTTCAGCATGAACAGTAAGTAAATGCTTTTCCCTTGAGGAACTTTAATGAGTATTTAAACTCTTTTATAGCCTCTGACGTTCATACAAGTCAGATATTGGCTATTAGTTCTCTCGCAATATCTTAATTTTCCAATGTTTTTAACATGTGTCTGTCTCTGTTTATCAGAATAAATGGAAATTAATTCTCTTAAAGGAGAATTCCACCTACAAACACATTAAACATGCTATTATTAAAACATTTCTGATGTGTTTAGGGACCCCTGTGCTAATTTGTTGGTTGGTGTTGTAGTTTTGTATTCATGTGACAAGTTAGTGCATGTTGTGACGTCACGGGGGGGGCATTGCGTAGAGATAAATAGTGTTTTGGTCAAGTTGTTGAGTTTTTCTACAGACAGCCTTTGCCACTGGGGAAAAACGGGAATGGTCTGAACTTCTGTAGTGCCCGACGAATGCCTGATGCTGACCATTAAAAAGACCTTTTCAGTAGAAGGAATCTTTGGAGACTTCAGGAGCCCCTGTATGAGATCTGTGGGTGCATTATTCTGCTGAAATAAGTCCCAGACACTAGGGAATACCATTGGATGAGAGGGTGTATTTATTCTTTGACAATGTTTAGGTAGGTGGTATGTGTCAAAGTACCATCCACATGAATACCAGGACCCAAGGTTTCCCAGCAGAACATCACCCAGAGCATCACACTGCCTCCGCTGGCTTGTCTTCTTCCCAAAGTTCATCCTGGTGCCATCTCTTCCCCAGGTAAGCTACACGTGCGCATCCGGCCGTCCACGTGATGGAAAATAAAACATGATTCATCAGACCTGGTCACCTTCTTCCATTGCTCCATGGTCCAGTTCTGATGCTCACGTGCCCACTGTAGACATTTTTGGCAGTGGACAGGGTCAGCACAGACACTCTGACTCTGCAAGCACTGCACCCCAGGCGCATCAGTGAGCTTTGGGCACCCATGACCCTGTCGCCACTTCACCGACTGTCCTTCCTTGCACCACTTTTGAGGAGATACTAACCACTGAATACCAGGAACACCCACAAGACCTGCTGTTTTGGAGATGCTCTGACCCAGTCGTCTAGTCATCACAATTGGACCCATGTCAACGTCGCTCAGATCCTTACATTTGCCATTTTTCCTGCTTCAATCACATCAGCTTCGAGAACTGACTGTTCACTTGCTACCTTATATACCCCAGCTCTTCACAGGTGCCATTGTAAGGAGATAATCAAGGTTATTCACTTCACCTGTCAATTGTTTGTGTTATTGCTAATCGGTGTAAATAAAATATTTCTATGAACAAAGGTTTAATATTGTAAACAAAATGTACTACAGATTCAGCATATCAGGGCGCCATTATAGGTATAACATCATGATGGAACAAACTGGCATATTAATGAGAAATCCACTGTAGACTTTTAGATAATTTATTTAACTTTACCATTGCCTTTAATTTATTCATTTAATTATATGGCAGATGTACCTGATATAAATAGAAAGTTTGCTATTTAAACAGTAAAATGGTATTAGCTAACAGGACAACTTCTTGATATTGTGACAGTACCTATAGTGTTAATTTGACCTTTTTTCCCCAGACGGGGTCAAAACTGTGCTTGGGGTCACTGCAGGGGTTGCTGCTGGAACAGGTCAGTCCTGGGAGCTGTTTATATAAATAAATCTTCTCCAGTTTCCTCCTACTGTTTCCTACACCAGTAAGTAGATATGCGTATTGTGACTTGCGATAGACTAGCATCATCATTCCTGTACTGTGTTCTCTCTCTTTTTTTTAATTTTAATAGGTTTTAAATAAACATTTAATAATCCAGTCATTCCAGCTAGCACCCAAAATGGTGCTAAATGCTAGTTCAGTTTTGTCAGACAAGAGAAGCTAAAGGCTATATGACAGTTTTTCTCATCTAGATTATGGTCACAGTTACATCCAACATCTCTGCCAATTTCAAATGGATGTTGTTCTGGGTTTGTGTTTTTTCTGCAGTGGGTACAGTCGTGTTAGTCCCTGCTGCGCTAGGGTTGGTGGGCTTCACCGTGGGCGGCATCACAGCTGGGTCCGTAGCTGCAGGTATGATGTCATCAGCTGCTATAGCTAATGGAGGAGGAGTAGCAGCAGGCAGCGTGGTGGCTCTTCTTCAGTCTGTAGGTGAGTCGAGCAGTCTACAGATCTGCTGGTTTAAGCAACCCAATCATTTGGGGCCTAAAGGTTAGAGAAGCAGGTTTGGGACCGAACGGTCGCTAGGACAGTAAAGATGTGTGGGTGGGGGTAGTGAATGAACAGCATAAACAAAGCAGTCGACTCATCAAGTCAAGTAATCAATCAGTCAAACAGTCATCCAACCAACCAACATGCATCCAATAGAACAGCCATTAGTACACTCAGTAAGCAATCACTCAACAATAAAGCAACCAATTGACCAGTCAGTCTGGTGTTAAATTAGACCCCGAGTTCACGATGCTTAAAAACATGGGTAATTAGAGTTTTAGATGTCTTTTGTATCATAACTGACAATTGAAATATATTCAATAAATCAAGGGATTATTTTATCAAAGTGTCCACAGAACAGGTGCTAAATTTGTGCATGAGAACCTTCAGTATGCACATGAAAATGATTCACGTACACATTGACCACTGCTGAATCCCACACATTCTAAATTTATGCCATAAGCATTTGCATAATGAACACCCACAAACACCATATATGGTAAACAGCTTCCCTTTGAAAAGCCTAGTAATCAGCTCATACCACTGCATGTTAGATACAACATGGAGCGTGTGAGAGGGTCTTACAAGGTGAATGTAGGCACAGAGTTGCATAAAGTAGAGCAAAAGAAAAGTGGTTTATTTTGCACTGTATATTCACTGAATACACATGTTTAAACTGAATAAAGAGTTTGTAATTTCTGATTTCTAAATTCTCTGTTCCCAAGGAGCCGCTGGCGTTTCGGCTGCCACAACAGCAGGCGTGGCATCTACAGGCGGGGTCATAGGCGGTGTGCTGGGGTGGTTTTCTAGGCGTAGAGGTGTGGATCAAACTCCTAAGCCCCTTCAATCACCTGATCTACCTGAGAGCACTAAATTGTCAGTCCCTGAGACCGGAAATTAATCAGAAATCGATGATGATGAAGATGAGGACCCTTAAAATGGCTCTCCTTTTAAGGAACTGCGAAAATTTTAATGAAATGTTCTTTGTGGAAGTGTACCAAAATAAATACATACTAGGTACTAAAACATTTGTGTTTTGTGTCTTTGAATTTGCCCAGATTTCTCAATAAGCAAGCGAGAGAAGGGCTTAGCTGACTTGTATATGTTATAAAATACAGTATGTTTGCATTTTAGTTATAAATGTAGATGGATTACCATTTGAATGATCTCTGTGCATAGGAAGACTGTGCATCTACACATTTCACTGCGTAACCAGTGTCGAGCGTTTCCAGTGACACAGCAAGTGTCGACAATGACATAGCAAGTCATTACTCAGTTGTTTTTCTTAAATTACAATAAAGAAACCAATTGGAACTGTATGGAACACCCAAACCACACATTAGCCATGAGTCATGCATTGTGTCCTATTACTGTTCTAACACACCCTTGTTAAACATGTTGTGCATTGATTGTCACTTAATGTGTGTATAGAAAGGAAGAGCAGTGTATAACGAGTGAATTGTCTTTAAGAGACATACACTAGCCTCAAAACCTCTATTTGGAAGAAGTCTATGATAATTTAGACACCATTCTGACTCATCATAGCATAGCATTGTAAAAAGGATTACTAATAAGTTCCTCAACAGTCAGGTCACCCTTGCTGTGCGTTAATGGTCATGCACTGCAACACATGCCTCATGACTAATGTGATTCTGGTGTTCCATTCACTTCCATATGGTCTCTTTAATTTAATTATATTTTAAATAATTTAATTTTAGGGGGGAAAAACAGCTGGGTCAGTGAGGGAGACGAGAAAAGTCTATGTTTTGGTTCATTTTTATTACATTAGTTGTTTATCGTTAGAATATTTACTTCCCTTGTTTCCCATCTCCATATATGCTTATAGAAAGCCCATGGAGCAAGTCACAATGTCTAAGTAATTGCAGGATAAACCAAAAGTAGAAGTAGCGTCAAACCAAAATAGCTTAGCTGGCACTTTTACGAGGGTTTTTCTTTTTCTCTTCTAATAAATTATTGTTTTGGTTACATAAAAAATGTTCGGTGGAAAAGAACACCATTATTTACCCAACTAAGGGCTGATATTAATGTAGCATCTTCCGTGTTGGGTTATTTTTTTAACACTGTGTTTTCAGTATGTTTCTCTAGCCTATTATTATTATTATTATTATTATTATACAAAATAAGGTAGAAAGTAATTAGCTTGTTTGTCTTGTTTGAGCAAAAAAGTTTCAATATTTTGAGTAATGCTTATTTTAAATAATCATATTTGGCAGTTCCTTCTCAAGTGAGATGATTTTTTTACCTGTCCAGACAGCTGGCTGCTTGCTTAAACTTTTATTAGCCAGTCATATCACACAACCAGATAATGCTACCCATCCTGTTAAAAACGGTTTTTATATTTCATTTGTTTGCCGTTTCTCTTGGAATGAGGTAATATGTGGCGGTGAAGGACTTCTGAAGTCTCCAATCAGCGATCTGCTCGTGCATGTGAGGTATTAGCCAATCACCGTGCAGGAGGCGGGACTTTTCCCTGATTCCCATAAGGAAAATCAAAGCGGAAGTGTTTCACCAGTTGCACCAGTATATCCGACCCTCGTAGCTGTTCTTTTTCTCATTTCAGCATGAAAAGTAAGTAATTTTTTTTTCTTTTGAGGAGATACGGACTTTTGGTATTTTTTATAGATTATGATACTCATACAAGCCTGATGTTGGTAACAAGATCATGAACGATTGAAAACAATGAGTTGTTGTTCAGTAATTACAAGGGGCGTCTGTACATTAGGAGTTGGTGAAGCCTGGCCCCACCAGATGTCGCTGTGGAGCAGTGCACATCATGATCAATAGTTCACTGTAACAAATGGGCCTAATATATTTTTTTTATTCATAACTAACATTGTTGTGTGTTTATTACATATGACAATGATGGTGCTTTCGGATACATTCCAAATATCTTCCTATAGATGTGGTGTAAAGGTCAATATTTCTTCTTGCAGTCTCCTTTTGGTGAACATGGGGCTCGTTAGTGCTCGTTTACACAAGAGAGCAGCTGGATACACTGTGTGTATGTTCAACACGCTTACAGTAATGAGCTGCGGTGCACCATCATGTTGGCCCCAAACCGAGAGCAGCCAATAATAAAACAGAATGATGACATACGTCACAACGTCGGTATCAGTGTTGCTACTCAGCTAGCCATTGTTATTCATCCCAGCCACTACTAATAGCAAGGCAATATAATGAGTAAAATCCACAGTTTAATAAAAGTTAAATCGAATAAATGAAAGATCGATGTGCATCTTTTCTTTTTAAGCAGTGAACGTCGTTATTGCGTCTATTTTGCATTATTGCACCCTAAAAAGTGGCCTTATGTGGCTTTAACATTCATATAATGTCCATGTGACTACACTAAATTAAGTTTCAATTTTAACTTTTTTTATTTAACTTGCCATAATTAATATACTCTTGTCATAAGTTACCTATTAAGCTGTTAATGAACTTACATGTTTTTACTTGAGTGGAAATTCAGCTCTTCATTCAAATACATGGAGAAGGCATGTGATTTTGGCTGTAGTTTAGAAAGCATTCGGTTATCCTGTTCTGAAACGTTGCTTTGGGTGTGCTGTTAAAGATGCAGCCCACAATGATCGCATACTGCTTGATAATTTTGGATTTGTAATCCGATGCTGCATGAAAAGGTAATATCCCGGTTGTGTGAGATCAGATGCTATGGAGTAAACGGTGAATGGAGAGCAGGGCTGTGAGAAGCGAGCACATTTATCTCCGGTGTGCTGCGTTTCAAAGATGCAGCGTATTTTCTGCAATCTCGTCGTCGCTGTTCGGTTTCCTTAATTCTGTATGTTCGTAACGTCCGTTTTGCTCATTTTAGCCTCGTATCTCGTGTCATATAAAAGACAGTGATCTCACTCCATAAATGCCATTATTGATGATGTCACTCATATCCCTGTGTCCATTTACGCTAACTCCCGCACCCGAGTTACATTATTGGGTGCATTTGTGATTTCACTGATGAAGTGCTTTTGTGTTTGGATTCATTGAACAAGTAGGTTTGTGTGTAGCTTCACTGATGAGTCAGATGCTGCCCACAGAGAGTGTATTGTGCTCCATCAGGTTTTCCGTGACAGAGACGTCTCTGTTTATTTTAAAGGAAAATTCCACCTTGACACATTTTATATTATATAAATATTATATTATAACAGTTTATATTAAAATATTTATGACGTGCTTAGTGATTTTGGTGCTAATTTGTTGGTTGGTGCTGTGTTTCTGGCCCTGTTTACACTGGGTTTTAAAATGCGCCAGGACACACGTGTCTACCGTGCGTCTCCAAGTTGTCCAGATTTTCGTTACTGCCTTCATCACTTTTGCTAGAAGGTCAAAGGGTCCCACATACAGTTATGTTATGTCCTTGTGGGAGACACATCAGGACGCATTCGTGTTTATCAAAATAAATAAATAAAGTTGCCACGAACAGAGGTTTATTATTGTAAACAAAATGTACCACAGGTTCAGCATATCAGGGCGCCGTATTGGTGTAACACCATGATAGAACAAATTGTATAATGATAGACAAATGGCATATTAAGGAGAACGTAAACATTAAACATATTTATTTGCCATCTAGACTGTATGGCAGATTTACCTTATATACATAGTTTGTTTGCTATTTAAACAGTAAAATGGTGTGAGCTAACAGGACAACTTCTTGATATTGTGACAGTACCTATAATATTATATAATAATATACTGTTAATTTCATCTTTTTTTCCTCAGAGGTGATCAAAACTGCGCTTGGGGTCACTGCAGGGCTTGCTGCTGGAGCAGGTCAGTCCTGGGAGATTTTAACAGGTTTTAAATAAAAACATAATCATCCAGCTAAAATTAGTTTCATCTTTTCTGTCTGTGCAGTGGGGTGAAGGAGAGGGTTTGTTTGTTTCGTTGTTTCCGAACAAAAATAGGCATGTAGAAAAGAGTTATGAAAAACATTCTGAACAAACCAGCGTGGTGGTTTCTTGATCAGTCGAAAAATAACTTGCATTTAGATGAAAGTTTTATTTTCTATCAGCTTTAGAACTGCAGAGGGGAGAAAGTAATTCACCATGGTGGATGTTGTTCTGGGTTTGTGTTTTTTCTGCAGTGGGTACAGTCGTGTTAGTCCCTGCTGCGCTAGGGTTGGTGGGCTTCACCGTGGGCGGCATCACAGCTGGGTCCGTAGCTGCAGGTATGATGTCATCAGCTGCTATAGCTAATGGAGGAGGAGTAGCAGCAGGCAGCGTGGTGGCTATTCTTCAGTCTGTAGGTGAGTCGAGCAGTCTGCAGATCTGCTGGTTTAAGCAAACCAATCATATAAGCAGTTAATCACAAAATAAATCACCTAAATACTCGACTAGCTGATCTATCAATTCAAGCAAGCAAACAACCAGTAGCCCAGTTAGTCCAAGCAACCATCCAACAATAAACCAACCAGATTAACCAGTCAGTCCAGGCAGCCCACCAATCAAAACCAATCAGGCCAAGGAAACAACTAACTGACCAGTCAGTCTGGTGTTAAATTAGAACCTGAATTTGTGCCTTTTAAAAACATGTTTAATTAGAATTTCAGATGTCTTTTGTATTCTTACTGACGATTCAAATATATTCATTAAATCAAGGGATAAATTTATGAAAGTGTTCATAGAGCAAGTGCTAAATTTGTGCACAAGAATCTCCAGTACACACAAGAAAATGATTGTACACATTGCCCACTGATAAATCCCACACATTCTAAATTTATAAAACTCTCATTTGCATAAAGAAACACCCCCAAACGCCATATATGGTAAACAGCTTGCCTTCTTTTTAAAAATGGAGCGTGTGAGAGGGTCTTACAAGGTGAATGTAGGCACAGAGTTGCATAAAGTAGAGCAAAAGAAAAGTGGTTTATTTTGCACTGTATATTCACTGAATACACATGTTTAAACTGAATAAAGAGTTTGTAATTTCTGATTTCTAAATTCTCTGTTCCCAAGGAGCCGCTGGCGTTTCGGCTGCCACAACAGCAGGCGTGGCATCTACAGGCGGGGTCATAGGCGGTGTGCTGGGGTGGTTTTCTGGGCGTAGAGGTGTGGATCATCCTCCTAAACCCCCTCAACCACCTGATCTGCCTGATGATCATGATGATGATGATGATGATGATGATGATGATGACCCTTCAAATGGCCCTCCTTCCAAGGAACTGCGAAAGTATTAATAAAATGTTCTTTGTGGAAGTTTACCAAAATAAATACATACTGAGTTCCTAACATTTCTGTTTTGTGTCTTTGATTTTGTCCAGATTTCTCAATAAGCAAGTGAGAGAATCTCTGTGCATAAGAACACTTTAATGCAAAAATATGTGTCTTCAATTTCTCCTTATATCAGCATTACTATGTATGGCGACCATTTCAGTCCAGTGTCTGTGGTAGAATTCCAACATAATCACACTTCATTTACATAATGAGGTACTGATGAGGTGATCACCTGAACCAAACCTTATTTAATTACATTCAAATTCAAATTTAAATTCAAACTCGCGTTGCTGTGGTCATCACTCTCCTATTGCAATAGGACCGGTTTGGATGGCAGAAACAGTGCTAGCAGTACCTTACATTTAATTGGAACACAAAATATCTATTCATCATGCAAAATGAGTTCAAATGAAAACTTTGATTGAGAAAAAGTAGGAGCTCAGTTCTCGATTTTCTGGCAGAGGGATACAGTGAGCGTCAGGTTGCTTCTATCCATTCAAAGACGGCAGTTCATAAGGACAAGGTCAGGCAGTAGACATTGAGAACAACAAAGTTATAGACTGGCAGAGCGTGAAAATGACTCTCCACTCACCGGGATGATTGACAATTCCTTTGAATGTCAGACATGAACCACAGGATGTGGTTGGA
This sequence comes from Notoglanidium maculatum, assembly GCA_030068355.1. Lineage (NCBI taxonomy): Eukaryota > Metazoa > Chordata > Actinopteri > Siluriformes > Auchenoglanididae > Notoglanidium > Notoglanidium maculatum. The sequence goes on from JAQQZX010000039.1 coordinate 27,453,346, forward strand.
ATATTAGAATGGCAAATGGCAGCTGGGGTTAAGTACACGGCAAGGACAGTTATTGGGTTTGGGGTTGGGTTTTTTTGTGTTTTTTTTGTACATTTATTAACTTCATTGGTTAAAATGAGTTTCACAGGCTGAGTGGACATGTGTTCAAATTTAATAATGCTCAGGCTAAGTATAAATACGTATTTATGATTTGGTCACATTTTCCAAACGATTGATGATCAGTTTTAAAGGTATATTTCAAGGTGTAGAAAAAGAAACACAAATGCACAGAAATTCTTCACTTTATTTATCCTTCATGTACAGAAACAGAAATGGAAAGAAGAGCCACACACAGCTTTTATAACTCTAACACCATGATATAATGACCATATGTTCCCAATGCTTATGGCTACATCTTAAACTGCATATTTATGATACAGGTTATGAAGAACTCTATTCAAGCTACTTCTTTACCAGCAAATGCACCTGAATAATAATCATGTAGAGGACAGTGAGCAATATGTTCCCATGGCAGGAGGTTTTTACTTCTCAGACAGCAGACGAGAGATTCAGGATTACTCCAGCAACAAGAAAATGCATAATATCAGCCTTTTGTTATATTTAACTACCAAATAAAAGAGGATGCCCATCCCAGTGCTCCACACGCGGCGGCTCCTGTGGACGCCACGGCAGCCATGGCAGTGCCAGAAAGACCGGCCGCTCCTGAATAAGAAGAACATTTTGACGAACATCTAGAAAAGTATGAATGTTTGTTCAATATATGTTGCATAAGCATCTGTGATTACCAGCAGACTGCAGGACAGCGACGAGACTTCCCGCTGCTACGCCTCCACCGTTAGCAGCTGCTGCTATTGACATCATCGATGAAGCTATGGATCCTGCGGCGATTCCAGCAGAGGTGAAGCCTGCTGCTGAGAGTACAACTGGAGCTGCCACCACCAGGCCAGCTTTTAGACAAGTTGAAAATAAATTGTTACATGACGCCTCCTATCACAGGAACAACTGCGGTGTGTTTAAGTGTGACAATCTTTCAGCCTGAAAACAGACTGCCTCTGCCAGTAGGTAATAACACCAAACATACATCCACATCAACACAACAATAAGTTGTTCTTTTTTTTAAAAGTTGAAATGAAAAAGAATATCCTCACACACAGACCCATGAATATCTACAAAAAAAGCATTTCCAAGTGTCTCCAAGCTTCCTGGTGAGGCTTTACAAAGATTTTTGGGTGGGGAGCGAAAACAATTGCAGTACTAAATAAATCTTTCGAATATTGTGCTAAAATAAAATAATTATGAAACTCATATTATTAAATGCAAAATAGGTTTCCTAATTTGACACAATTTTAACACAATCCTTATATTTTCTTCACACTGAAAGCAAACTCACTGTATTTTAGTGAAATTAAAACATTATCATACAACAATTCACTATCAGAAGACAGCTAGCATGGAACAACCTTGTCTTATTGCTACCTGTGTTAAGTTTTACAGACCCAGGCGTCTGCAAAAAGGAGGCAAAACTATAAAGCGTACTTTAGTGTGATCAGTAATCAGAGCTAACATACCTGCTCCGAGTGCAGCTCCTACAATTGCTGTTAAAAATACAGACATTAGAAAAAAGCATTAATCTTAATATTTTTGCAGTGTGATCTAAAACTTACAGTCCCTTATGAAGGCGGATTAAACACCAAGCTACTTACTGCAGTTCATTTTGGGCACACAAGTCACTCTGGATAAAGGCTTCTACAAAATAGCATAAATGTAAAT
>JAQQZX010000039.1:27465709-27484228 GCA_030068355.1 Notoglanidium maculatum
AAGATGCTGGGATTGGCTCCAGCTTCCCCGCGACCCAGACGGATAAAGCGCTATAGATAATGGATGGATGGAAGATGAAACGCCGCCGCCTTCTCTGGGGCCAGGCTCATTTAATGTGGACTGAGGCGAAGTTGAAAACTGTCAAAGTAGTCTGAGTCTGTAGAAGAGATTTTTGGAACTCATGGACGCTACATTGTTTTTAGATTTTAGTCTTAGAAGACATTTTTGGCCAAAGAATAAAATATAAGACACGATCCAGTCACAGTGACCCTTGTGAGGATGTTTTAACTCTCTGAGGTTAGTGTTAGGAGTAAGCATTGCATTATTAGCTGCATTAATAAATATATCAGCATAAGGATTGTAAGATAAATGTGTGTGATGTAAAAAAAAGCATTTTGCTGGATTGGACCACAAATCTAAAATTTGTGAACATTAGAAGAAACATTAACATGATGAGGCTTTCTGTGATTTATAAATATGTATAATCATTCACTTTTGTGTGTGTGTCAGTGATATGATTCTCATTAGGTCATGTGACTAAAGTGCTGAGCTAAAGACAGAACAGTAGATGGAGCTGCTTCTTTAATTTGTACTCACTCTCTCTGCTGTTTGGGTAAAAAATTTTTTAAAAATGCTGTAATGCTTGAAAACAATGCTGTTGTATAAACCGTACTTCCATGTTCCATATACACTGATGAAGCACGTTTTTGTTGGTTATCATGCACACGTCTACGTACGAAGGCAGTGGTTTTGTGCTTCCGAGAATGATAGAAATGTTGAGAGGTAGTTTTCTGGTAATAAAATGATAAAATAATAAAATACTGTATGACAACATTGATGAACATTTATCTGTCATGATATGCGACTGTATATGCGATAATACCACTGAAGCATTTCATAATACCTCCATGACTGTTCTGTCATCTGTTGGTTTAGATTTTTAAACTATAGCTCAACATTCAGCGATTTAAAAATAAACTCTTGTGTTTTTAAATTTTATTTATTTAATTATTTTTTTACAGAGGCTAGTGGGAAAAGGAATGGTTATGAAGACTAACATCTTGTCACTTAGGAACTACGCTGCCATGGCAACACGAGACCTTTTAGAAATACTAGTGCGTTTGTGTTTGTACGTGTGTGTGTGTGTGTGGGTGTACTTGTGCTTGCTACATATTGAGGACCGAAAACATATTTAACTAACAGAGTGAGGACCTTCTTGGAAAGTGAGGACATTTTGGCTGGTTCTCACTTCATCAGAGGGCTGTTTGAGGATTAAGACTTGGTTTTAGTGTTCAGGTTAGAATGAGGTTGAGGTTAGAGATAGGGTCAGGATTAGGGTTAGGGGTTTAGATGTGATGGTTAAGGTTTGGGTAATGGGCTAGGGAATGCATCATGTCAGCGAGTGTCCTCACAAAGATAGAAGTACAACTACATGTGTGTGTGTGTGTGTGTGTGTGTGTGTGTGTGCGTGAGCACGTGTTTATTATGGTTATATCAGCTCTTACAAAAATGTCTTGGCTGTTTCCAAGGAAACAGGCTACTTTGTGTGGTTTGCGGAGGTGTGTGTGTGGGTGTGTGTATATATGTGTGTGTGTGTGTGTGTGTGTGTATGTGTGTGTGTGTTTGTGTGTGTGGCTAGATGTACATTATATGTAATTACATAACTGGGCTAATTATTGTACTGGCGGGTAATTAACGTATGGAAGAATGAGAAAAGACATCAAAAAGGAGGGTGCCAACTTTAACCACACACTCAAACACACACACACACACACACACACACACATATGCACACATATTACAGTCTTAGCAGTATTTGAAATCATGCCATACTGTCTTCACTTTGACCCATTGAACAACTCTTATATTTTATTTGTGCATTTTGCCTATACAACCCACAGCGCTGTTGAATTCTGGATTCTGATTGGTCAGAAGGTGTTGATTCATTTTCTCCCACAGCAGCTCTGACGATATTGCAGCTGCAAACCACAGGTTTATATTAATGCGATCGTTCTAATACGTTATCGCGAAGCTGTAACTTTACGTTTTCAGACAGTCTTCGTGAAGATCCTCAGCAACGTGACGAGTCACTTTCTAATAAGCAGCTCGAATGAAATGAAAGTCTCCTGCATTAATTAATGCGTCTTTAAAAAAATAACGTGACGTATATATGTATTTTCCTCTAAGCAGACAGAATTTTGCAGCGTACGTCTTGTGCCTGACTGTCAGGAAATCATGCGGCTGAGACAGAAAATGTGTGATTTTCTCCTTTGCTGAAAAACAGAAGCCTGAGGTGAGAAAAGAGGTGTGCGTGTGGGATGGTAGTCTTTGGCTCGACCTTATTATCTCCTCCTACTCACACTAACACACACCTACACATGCTGTAAATCAGTGCATAACTGAGATACAACACACACACACACACATATGCACATCGATCAGTGCTCAATGATTTGCAAGCAGTAGCAGAGACCCACAACACACATACCAGTTTCTGTGTGAGAAGATAAGCCTATGTGAGATCAGTGCTCACACACACACACACACACGCACACACAATCACACACACTCACACATAGAGTGTGACCTTGCATTGAGTTGTGTGTCAAGTGTTGAGTAAGGATGGTGGTTTAAATTCACTTCTGTGGGTGTTTGGATAAGGATGTATTAACCTGCAGCTCATTCAGTATTGTACACACACACACACACACACACACACACACTGCTATTCATCACTTTAGAATTCACTACTTTTTTATGCAACATCAGAGTTACTGGTGTTAGAAAACATTGTTATACAAAAAATTATACTCCAGAAATGTGATTTTTTTTTTTGTACATTAGTTTTTTTGGTTGGTAATTTTAACTCTGTTTCTTAGTTAAAAAATGACAATTTTTTGTGTACATATTTTATGTACATACAATATATTTGTGTATGTACAAGATGTCTTATGAAGGCTTGACTTCATTCTAGTGCATTTAGGATGATATTAAACACACTAGCTCACCCTTCCCAGAATCCAGTGCGTTGTTTTTGTTTTGAAAGCATGCGATCGCTACCTGCTGGCTCACTGTGCAGCAAAACCCCCGCAAAGTCACTGTTAGTGATCCCTTTGAAACCCATCTCGAACTTTTTCTTCATTCAGGTGTCATATGTGGAAGCTTTGAACAAAATATACCCTATGACGCATGAGGCCGGTTCGGGTCCATCACTTACAGAATAACCGTACGAAAGTGGAATGGACCCATCAAAAGAATTTAAAATATAGATGCTTTGATAAAATATCTTAAATTTAATGTTAGAATTTAAAATATATGACCTAGGATGTTCCCGGATTGTCGCAGATTGTTTTTGGAATATGAATGGCATTGAAAATGGTGACTTGCTACTTGGTGCAAAGGATTCTGGGAAGGGTGAGCCGGCTCCTTTTAGTTTGATGTTTTGTATGTGACCACAGCAGTCAAACAAGTCGCTACCAAATGTGCACAGCAGAAGAAAAGGAGATTACAAGAAATTGCTTGAGGGCTCAGAGGTAGGATTGTCGCTTACCGTGTTTTAAGCATGGCATGGTTCTGACACTCCGTGCATCCTCTTCCCCCAGTAACGCCCGAGGCCATCGGCTTCTTGTCTGCGGTGGGCGTCTTCGTCGTGTTGCTTACCATCCTCTTCCTCTTCATCAACAAGAAGCTGTGTTTTGCCCGTGTAGGGGGGCTGCCATGCTTCGAGCTTCGTGGCCATCGCAAACGGAAGGAGCGTTCTGGGATCCACCAGGGCCTGGGTGAGTACGCAGTCACAAAACACATACTACTCAGTCAATACACCAATCATGGATAGATACGGGTGTCAGGAGATGGTGGGTTTTGAGTCCATTGAAGGTTTCTCAGTGGGAAGGACAGATTTCCTGTATTCTGTATCGATCAGAGCCAGTCAAGGGTGCGGATTAGGTCCTGTATAGGGAGGAGTGTAGCTAGTGTCACCTCCTAACATAGTTCAAATTTCTTTGGCAATTTGAATAAGCAATATTTTGTATAATGCATGTATGATATTTGTATAATTACTGACCAGTCCTGCAAGTACTGTCAAAAAAATAATATGGACTATATTTGCCTTCATTTATCCTGAGCATAAGTCAAAAAAAATTTATTTATCTCTTGAATCATCTCCCCTGCAGCTTGAATCCATAATTACGTCCTGCTCTGAACTCTTACACATAAAAAGTAGGGCAGTTCCATGTTGAATGTTATCTCACGCTCATACACACATATTGCGGAAACCCGAAACTCACACACTAATTAAACTCTGTGTAAAGTGCTGTGGTATTTCTAGTTTGAGCGCCTCCCTTTGCAAACACAAGGCCCTCAGTCAGAGTGTGTGTTAACTCAGCGAGATCGTTGACTGCACCTGTTGCGTTCGTCGGGAATACGAGGATACAACTTTACACACCTTGTCAACTACTTGAATCTATCTTCAACTTCAAGAAACCTTTGGTGTGGTTTGGCTGAGGTTAAACATGGCTGTGGTGTTACTGGAAATTGTTTTTAATACATGCATTTGGATGATGGTTTACTATCATGCGTGCAGTAGATAATTCTGAAGATCTTTGGACTAAGCTTTCTCCAGGATCTTGGGATTACAAACATTCAACAGCATCATTCATCTTGACATCAACTTTCCAGGAATCTTCACACTGGTATGGTGGTGGTACTGGGAATCGTTTTTATTAGACACCTCTGGAAGGTAAGTAGTAGGAGAAAGTAGGAGGTATGCTGTAGATCTTTCAGAGGATTTTTTTGGACTCAGGTTTCTCCAGGATATAGGGATGACAAGGATATAACAGCACCATTCATCTTGCCATCAATGTTCCAGGAACCTTCAGATTGTTGTGGTTGTGACGTTACTAAAAACTGGTTTCAATAGACACCTTAGGGGAGAAGTTATGGAGTAGATCTTTCCGAAGATCTTTGGACCATGGTTTCTCTGGGATTTAAGGATTCCACGAATACACCACCGTCATTCTTCTTGTCTACATTATCAACTTTTTGGGAACAGATTGGTATTCTTATTGTTTTGTTTTTGGTGGTGAAGGTATGCAGTAGACCTTTCTGAAGATCTTTGGACTAAGGTATCTCCACCATCATCCAGTTTCCAGCAGCCTTTTGTGTTGGTGGTGGTGTTACTGGAAATTGTCTTTAATAAACAGCTTTGGAAGGGGGCATGGTTGAAGGTTTGTAGTAGATCTTTCTGAAGATCTTTGGACTAAGGTTTCTCCATTATAGTGGGATTACAGTGATACAACAGCACCATTCATTTTTTTGTCTACATCATTAACTTTTCTAGAACCTTCAGACTGGTGTCATGATAGTACAATACATCTGGAAATAGTGTTTAATAGACACGTTTGAGGTTGCTAAGTAGAAGGCATGCAGTAGGTCTTTCTGAAGATCTTTAGACTAAGGGTTCGCCAATATTTTGGAAGATTTTGCCTAGAACTTTTGGACTGGTGTGATTGAGTAGTGGCATTACTGGATATGTTTTATTCATAGGAACAACTAGGAGGTCACTAAACAGAGTATCAGGTGTATCTTTTGACGACAGTAATTTCTTTTGGAGATCATTCTGACAATACCTGGACAAAGACTGCTACTGAATCTCGGGTTTGCACAGAGTGTAATTAGTTAGCGTATGTAGGTCATCCAGCATCTACTACAATGGCTGATTCCTCTCCATCAACGATCTCCATTTGGTTCTCTCAACTCTCGGACACCATAAAAGACTCCTTCCTTGGTCTCGGTCCAAAACCAACCCCTGACCCCATGTCTGAAGTCACAGAGGTGAACACATCTCAGGTGGACGTCTCATCCATGAGTTCTGAGGAGAAGCTTCAGGTCCTGCATGCCCAGCTGGCTTCCAGAGGTCTGGTAGAGCCTTTACCAGATCGTCTCACTCCCATTAGTGAGGAACTGGAGGATGTGGAGAGCAGGAGAAGCGTCATGTCATCACGTCCAACCAGTGCTGGTGAGAAATCAGTTGACTAGCTTAGTCTTAAATATCCCTCGATGCAGTTTGGACCTTCTTTAGTGGGTTGGTCCAAGTCCCAGAGTTTCAGTCTACTGAGAAGAACTGGCTTTGTTTGTTTTTGCATCATTTTTAAAAAGTGTTGTGAAGCCATGAATTTCAATATATATTATAACACATACACACTTAACTCACATTTCTGATTTACTTAAAAATCAGGCAATTTTGTTTTAGCAAGATTGTTTACTTTTTAAATGGTTAAATGCTTTTTATTAACTGATCTAAAAAAAAGCAGGGATAATTCATAAAGGGTATAAATACATTTTTTTTCCATTCTTTATTAAGTGTTTAATAGTTTAATAGCATCTACAAACTGACCACATTTCTCTGAAGGATAGTATCCAGAAACAGATATCTCTTTCTCTCTGTATGTGTGTGTGTGTGTGTGTGTGTGTGTGTGTGTGTGTTTGCTTTTCTGTGTCTGCTTCTAATGAGTAAACTGATATGCAGAGAGAATAGCCGCCCTCAGAAAGTAAACACACACAGGCAAACACGCACACACACACACATCAACAACAGGTTCACACACTCGTCATCACACTTATATACACACACACACACACACACTATTCACCACGTGACTCGGTTCTTCGACGTGTGCTACTGAGCTTCACGTACTTGTGCAGGAGTGTGAATATGTATTCTTCAGTGAGTTTCTGTTCTTGTATGAACTAATATTCAGAAGATTTTCTACAGATTTCCCTCCGGCATAAATGTAGAAACTGTAGTGTGCTCCATAAATCAGGAAGTTATTTGTTATTCCATTTCATCACTTCTAGCATATTTTGCTAACTAAAAACAGCACTAGTTCTAGTGCTAGCTAGCAAATTACACACGCATCCTGTAAAATAAAAACAATTCCATACCATGACCCTTAGGGGCTCCATAGTGTAGCACGTGTTATATTAGTTTAAATTTGATCAAGAACAGCATCTTGAGAAATAAAAACTCAAATACGGCAGCTAATCGAGTGCATCCTTTTTTACATTGACATGTTTGTCCCAACAACAACTCGGATAAGCGGAAGAGAATGGATGGATGGATGGATGTTTGTTCCAGTTTTGTTGTCACGTGCATAGTTTATTTTCTTTTTTTCTTCTTCGTCTATCTCTCTCTCTCTCTGCCTTCATTCCTTATTTTTATTTTCCTTTGCTTTCTTTTCTTTCCTTCTCTTCTTTTCTCTCCATCTCCTAGTGGCATTAATAGTTCATAAACTGTACATTACTGTTTTGCTTGAGTCCTCATTGTCCTAAAAAAAGAGCAGGTTTATTTCGAAATAAAAAAGAGAATAATGAAAATATTTAATTTCATGCAACAGGTTAATAAAATAGCGACGTGACTTCGTGTTGAGATTTCATACACAGGGACACAGACATTTTTAATAATATAGTGAAGCTTTGTTGTATAACCAATGATCAACTGATACTGAACTGATATAGAAGGGCATCCAGCAGAGAGCACACACACACACACACACTCACACACACACACACACACAGTCCCTTTCTAATGCAGGGTGTGTGCTGCGTGCTCTAAAAAGCCACTCCAGGTTAAATGAAGATCTCAGTTTTCGCCAATCAGTCAATAACAGCTTGGTATGAGGCAGAGTTACTATGGCAACTGAACATGTTTGTGTGTGGTAAGGGGGGTTAAATGAGAAGGACGGGAAGAAAACACTCGAGTGTAAGAAAAGCATAACCATGACGACCGCAGCAGCTCAGAAAAAGAACCATTTCCTTGCATTTATTGGATTTTATTTATAGTGTGTTTATGTACATATGTGCAAGTGCAGATTATGTTTACATGGATGGATGGATGAACAGATAGGTAGACTATTGTCAATCAGACAGATATATAGACAGATGGACAGACAACTAGTAAACAGATGGGCAGATAGCTAAATTGACAAACAGATCGAAAGATGGACAGATAGATAGAAAGACAATTAAATGCATATTATGAGCTTCAGAAGCATTCAGATTTAAAGCTCTGGTCTGTAAAATGTATTCGATGATGTAAGTTCTTCCTTTTTGATGTTTCTCCATCATTCCTTGTATGTGTGTGTGTGTGTGTGTGTGTGTGTGTGTGTGTCTAGTGAACAGTTACGGGGATGATGGCGAGATCTCCAGTTCTTCAGACAGCGAAGAAGAGATCGTGAAGCGCTTCGAGATCTCAGTTTCGCGTTCTCAGAGTTTTCGCTCTGGGATCTCAGAGGCCACTACCCAGAGTGCACCAGGGCGACAGCGCAAGTTTGAACGACTTCTTCCTGAGCAGGAAGAGGAGGGCAGCACTGAACCATCAGACTGTGAAGGTTACACAAATATTTACACACGCTTGTTGTACATGTTAATACATACAAACAGTCATGAAGGACCATCAGAAGGAGGCGTGGCCTCTGTGTCTGTCAGTCCCAAATGAAGGAGGCGTGGCCTCTGTGTCTGTCAGTCGCAAATGAAGGAGGCGTGGCCTCTGTGTCTGTCAGTCGCAAATGAAGGGGGCGTGGCCTCTGTGTCTGTCAGTCCCAAATGAAGGAGGCGTGGCCTCTGTGTCTGTCAGTCGCAAATGAAGGGGGCGTGGCCTCTGTGTCTGTCAGTCGCAAATGAAGGGGGCGTGGCCTGTGTGCCTTTTAGGCCTAGAGAAGGAGGCGTGGCCTCTGTGTCTGTCAGTCCCAAATGAAGGAGGCATGGCCTCTGTGCCTGTCATTCCCTAATGAAGGATGCGTGACCTTTGTGCCTGACACTCCCAGTGAAGAAAAAAACATGCTTAATTTTTTTCCCCTTACATCCAGCTATGACTTATCTCTCCACCACACATTCCCCCCCAAAGTCTTTCTTTTTCTTTGTGGTATTTCTGTTTAAACTTGTGTTTTGGATTTACCTTTCTTCTTTGCGTTTCCTCCCTGCTCTCCCATGCAGCTCACATCTGTCTAACATATTCCCAGCAGTTGAATCACGCTCGTTGACCACCATTACGCTATGACCAGTGTTTACCCTGGGCACTTGGAAACATCTCTCTCCGTCCTTTGGTTGGCATGTGGGTTCAGTTTGGAGAGAACAGCCTTCTCTTTGAATCCAGATCGCTTCATAAGCTGTTGATTTATTTGGATACGTCAATAGTCATCCTTTGGTTGAGAGCTTTTGATCCCCTCATATGGTTATGAGCAGTTTTCTCATTTTGATGTACGTGCTTTAAAAGTGCTTGCTGATAGCTGACTCGTTTGCTTTTCAAGTGATTTGTGAAACATCAATAAGTCAACAAACCCTGTAGAGACAACCATAAACCAACTTATTAACTCATTCTAAACAACATCTCAACAGTTGTTAATGTTTAGTATACAGATATAATAAAACATTGATATATCTTGATAATCTACAGACTATAAACTTGCCTCTGGTCCTCATCTTTTGATAATTATTAGATTTGAAGATAGAAAAGATTATAACTGCAGCTCTGACAGTAGTGCACACTTTCTAATAGGCTATCATTTCTATAGCAACAACTTGTATAAACTTGTATGGTGGATGCTCCATATGCTCTTATCAAATCTTATAATAAAGTTTTGTTGTTAGTCGTGAAATAAAGTTGTAACATTTATGAAAGAGGAGTCTCCAGCGTAAGTGCTTTGAAACATTCAGAGGTAAAGCTGTAAGATTTCCAACATTGGAATGTCTTAAAAACAGTCTTAAAAACATTTATTAATGGATAAATGGATCCCTTATAATACATCACCTACCAGCTGGGGATGGTGAAGGTTAACACATGAGACATGTGAAAGACAGGAAACTGCATCACAGGGCGGCAGTGGAAAGCGCTATCCGCCCTCTTCCGCATACCTGAGCTCGCAGACGCCCATGATTGGCTAGTGTTGCTGTGATTGACAGGAGAGAGCGAGTATGCCCCTCCCACACAGAAATTCCTGGCCATGGATGGAACATTTCATTCTAGAATGAATTAAAAGGTTTCAATCATTGGCTGTGATATTTGAGGAATAACATGAAATATTCCAGAAAGTACAAAAAGTAAATACAGCCCAATGAATTTCGGGAGCAAAATGTCCATCAGTTGTTCAATTCTTCCTGTCTGCCATGGGCGTGTCCCAATCACAGTGGCCTGACTTCAGAATAGATATCTATCATTTTACTTTAAAATTTATTTTGTGATTTTTTTTTTTTACATTTCACTGAGTTGTTGTGATAAACTAACACCATCATGATGGTCAACACACACAATATTGGTATAACAGACAATTAAAATAAAAAAAAGCACATCAGAATGAGATAAGCACAGCCTATAAGCACTGCAATAAGAAGAAGAAGAAAAAGAATACTTTTAAGAGTGTGTGATTTGTTGACCTCAGAGCTGTAGCCTCTTCCTCTTCCTGATCAACGTCAATGAGTCTCTCTTTTTATAACACGGCTTCCGAAGTTTTTTTCTCGGAAATTTCGGTTCTGACGGCCTTGTTTCAATTTCCATGGTGACGCAGATCTTCGGTCGTCACGGTAACAAGTATCTCCACGTGGATCAAATGGAACATTTTGTTCTTTCAGAGAGTGTCCATTCATAAAAAATAAAAAAATAAAAAAAATAAAAAAAAACACAGCTAGGTCATTCACTTGATTTCCTCACTGACATTTCTGTAATTCATAAATCCAATTAACATTTTTTTTTGCCCTTTGAAATGAAATGTTTAATGTTTGCGAAAAGGTCAGTGTAGCCCCACGTACTCAAGGAATCAAGCCTGCAGTAATCATCGATGTTAATGAATGCTAGGTTGAAATATATCTTAATTTGCTTCACTCCATAACATTTATGTCCTGTCAGCGCTGTAACACGTCTCATTCAGATTTATTTATTTATTTGTCTAATTTTTTTTTTTTTATTTATTTCCTTTTCAGATGATTAAAGCAACATGTAGGGGAGAAGTGGATACATTTTTTGCACAATTATTCTGACAAATATTACTGTAATATCAGATCTTGCAAACTGAAATAGCTAACAAGCATTTGCACAGTACATTGGTGAGCTAGGCGTACGTTACACAGGCTAGTAAAATGTTTAAGTGGTACTTCTTTACCTCAGATAGTAACAGGATTTTTGATGTTTAGCATCATGATGTGACAGCTGTTTTCATGCTTTTCTCTGTAGATGCAGATAGAGTTAGCAGGAGAAGTTTTCAGGACCCGCTTTCCGAACAAAGGGATCCTCTAACAGAAACGCTGTTCCAGAGAGACCTCAGTATGGCGGACACTTCGTCTCTTCGAGGACGCGTGTCCTCCGTGGGCTCTCAGGGATCTGAGACGCTGTCCCGGGGTCAGAGGAGTCGTCAGGGGAGCACAGGACGCCGGACTCCTGTCTCACACGTAGAGAATGACATGGCACTGGATAATCAGGGGTATGATTACAACGAGGCTACAGACAGCTCGTCCACCTGGAGCCCCGAGGTACTGGAGAGGGAGTATGTGTGTGTGTGTGTGTGTGTGTGTGTGTGTGTGTGTGTGTGTGTGTGTGTGTGTGTGTGTGTGTGTGTGTGTGTACACAGTTGACTCCAAACATCTGGCAGAATTTTTAGTAAAATCCATCCCTGTCTGTCTATCTGTAGCATCTATCTGTGTCGGTCTGTTTGTCTGTCTTTCTAGCATCCATCTGTATCCTGCATCTATTGTTCTATAGCCTCTGCCTGTATTATCTGTCTGCTTGTGTGTCTGTAGCATCTGTCTGTCTGCCTGTCTCGCTGTCTGGCTATTTACTGTATGTAGATATACACAATATCTGTCCATTCCTTTGAGTGCCACTGTGATCTCTATCTCCTTCTCTCTCTCTGTCTGTGTGTGTGTGTGTGTGTGTGTGTGTGTGTGTGTGTGTGTGTTTCCTGCTCTGGTGTCTGATCTGATGTACAAACTGAAATATGGTATAACAGCCTCCTGAGCATGAATATTCATGAGTTTATCAAGTTATCATGATTACTGAGGATGAATATTCATGAGTCATCATGTGTCAAATATGCTGCCTGAGCTCTTCTAACACTGTTGAGCTCTGTGTGTGTGTGTGTGTGTGTGTGTGTGTGTGTGTGTGTGTGTGTGTGTGTGTGTGTATATGTGTGTGTGTGAGAGAGAGAGAGAGAGAGAGAGAACCTTCTTGTCTAATTCGACAGGAGTTGAAGCACATTGCAGTGTGAGGACCACACCATGTCCAATGCTGTCCTTTCTTTGTCCCACAAGCTTAATAGTAAACACCACCCACTCCTGCCCAAACAAGAGTCAAATCCGCCTACTCCTGGCCATTACAGAGTAAAGCCACCCACTCCCATTAGTTTTTATGGGTTCAAAAGATTAAAAAGCCTTTGTATAATCTATAAACATAAAGGAAACTTCCCCCTGCATCTGACCCCTGTAACCATCTGGGATGGCCATGTTGGACAACCTGAACGTTCCTTGGTGCAGTGTTTTAACATTCGGTTCTCAGTCAGAGCTCTCTGTCTAACTGAAACTTCCTCTCTTTCCATCTGTTCAAAGCTGAAACACTGACTGTGTGTGTGTGTGTATGTGTGTGTGTGTGTGTGAGTGTGTGTGTCATTAGCAGCAAGCTCTGTGTTTGTGTTTGTGTGTTTCCATCTGCTCCAATCTGTGAAATACAGTCTGTGTGTATCTCTGAGTGTATTTGTGTTGTAACGTCCCTCTTCTTTTCTCTCATTAGCATGAACGTTCAGCCAGTGTCATCTCAGAGCCCCGCCCACCCAGTTCATCGCTCCGCCCACCAATTTCCAAATGTGGTGACCTTGTGATCGTCCTCAATTACCGTCCCGACTCCTGTAAGCTCCTGGTCACCGTGGTGATGGCGCAGGACATCCCGGATAAAGCGCGGAGCGGCATGGACACGTGGCAGGTGCGTTTGGTGCTGCTCCCGGGAAAACGACAGCGTTTCAAGACGGCCGTGCAGAAAGGATCGACACCGCGGTTTGGAGAGACGTTCCGCTTCACACGACTCGAAGCATCGGAGCTGAACACGTCGGCACTGCGATTCCGCCTGTACGCTCTGGGCAAGATGAACCGGGAGAGGATGATGGGAGAAACCATCTATACACTTAACAAACTCAGCACTGAGAGACACGAGGTCACGCTCGTACTGGAACCTCGCAGCAACCTGAAGGTGTGTGGGGGTGTTGTTATACTGTTTATTAAACTCGTGGATAATGATAAAGGAGTCTTGGAAGAATAACATATAATGATATGATTTTCCTCCTTTCTTATAACTATTGTGTGTAATGTGTGTATATCATGCTACAGCTGCCAGAAACTGAGTCCACACATCTTTGTGTCTTTCTCTGTAGGCTTTAGATGCTGAGCTGTGTGTGAGTGCTCCTCCTGACAGCACCACCTTCACCCAGTCTCTCTCTCACGGTGGAGTTCCTGAGCTGCTGCTCGGTCTGTCCTACAACCCCACCACCGGCCGCCTCTCTGTCGAGGTCATCAAAGGGAGCCACTTCCGCAACCTGGCACTCAACCGACCCCCGGGTACACATACACACACGAATACGCACTGAAAAAAGCCACTCCCACACTTTGCTGAACACGCCTACTATGGGTACATTATTCACAATCCAGTATCACAACTTTGGTGACCAAATATGAATTGTTAATATAATATTTTTCATTATTATTTATCATTGCTCATTGTCACTGTAGCATCCCAGCACCTGTTGAAGCTTAACACACTTTGTAGTGTTTTGTGTAATTTTTGTTTAACTAGATAGCTTTATATAATACTGTCTTGTCTCATCAGAGCTCATACACCACTCCAACAGTAGTAGGGACTACACAATAAGCGAGTATGAATGTAGTCTCTGTTATCACGTGTGTTGGTTTCAACGTCAACAATTTAAAGTTATCCTCTTTGTAGATACGTACGCGAAGCTGACTCTGCTCAACTCCATGGGTCAGGAGATCTCTCGATGTAAGACGTCGGTGCGGCGCGGACATCCGAACCCGGTGTTCAAGGAGACGTTCGTCTTCCAGGTGGCGCTGTTCCAGCTCTCCGACGTCACGCTCATGGCGGCCGTGTACAACCGACGCAACATGAAGCGCAAGGAGATGATTGGCTGGCTGGCGCTGGGCCAGAACAGTAGCGGCGAGGAGGAGTCTCTACACTGGCAGGACATGAAGGAGAGCGGCAACCAGCAGGTGTGCAGGTGGCACGCTCTCCTCGAGGCGTAGACGGACAGACGGAGAACGCTAATGACAGGAATCCAGCAGCATCAACAGGGTTGGGCTTGTAATGGTAACAATAATGATTTACAATAATACAAGCAGAGCAAATGCAACCAAGCAACAAAATACAACCAAACAAACACAGAGGAGAGATTTGGCTAGGGTTGTTATGGTCTCATGGTTCAGACATGGTGTATGATTGGCAGTCTTTTCAAAAAGAAATACTGATTAAAATGCGTTTCCGTCTATTATAATCTGATCGCCACTGTTCCTCTTTCAAGCTTACAACAATGTGGTACACACTAACAGTCTTCTGGAAACGTCATTCTCAAAAATATCCTTTTATTATCATCAAATAATCTTAAACAAAATAAATATTTCTGGTTTTGACCAGAAACCCAACATAACATTTTATTTTAATTGTAATAAGAATCATCACTTTTCAGAAAATATGCAGCGCGCAGCTTGTTCTTGTGTCATGGCTCACACACTGTCAACAACTTGGAATCGTTACCTGTTCTGAGTTAACATTTCATTAACATACTTGTTCAGGAAAAATAAAAAATATATATACACTGTTAAAAAGGTGAACATGATTAACAGTAATGGTACAAAAAAATCCATTTCAGGTTTTCCTGTCAGCGCACCACTACTGAATTTAAATTCATTTCAGCGCTGCGTGCTGTATCTTCTTGCAAGCTCAGTCTTGTTATATATTCAAATTGGTAAAAATGCCACAGGATCTGGAGATCTTACGGCCACTTGGCCTATAAAACAGAGCGTAGTGGGAAGGGAAAAAGTCCAAAGGTTCTTGTGTAACAGATGTTTTGTTTGAGCTGGAAAATGTTCAGCTGGTTTTCCGAGAAAACCTGAACGATGATGTGGGTTTCCATCAAGTGTTGTTATGATGAATAGTCTGAAGTGGAGCAAGAAGAAGACGTCACTGGAAGACCACGAGCCAAACACACACATGGGGATGGAGAGACTGCAAGACACCCACATACACACACATACGCACACATGCACACTTTTGGGTGTCCCAAAAATCTCCATACATAGGAGGAAATTAAAAATGTTTCGTAAAATGACTTCCAAAATTTTTCATACTTAGTTTATATAAATGCCTTTGACAAAAGAACAATGTCTTGAAATCGGAGGATGTTTGTAGTTAAAGTTACATTTTGCTAAAAAGTGTTAATTTTCCCGATATATGGCGACTCCCAAATCTATTATTAATACACTCCTTACTAAAAAAAAAAACAGAAACTCAAAATAATGTTAGAAAGTTGACCTGAGAGTTTGGAGTCCAAAGTCAGACACTCTTTGGGCCGAAAGAGAAAAGAAGAAATATTTTTGCTAAACTGGATCTAGGGCTGTGACGATACGTCAGTATGGCTCCGTATCTGGAATAGGTACATTGTTAATATTTTTCTCTTCTGATATATTGTAGATAGCGTAATCTATTTTAACATAATAATCAGAGAAAATGTACTGTTTTCTTACAATTTATTTTATTATATAATGTTATCATATGCACTTATATATAATTGGGAATATTTTCCCAATAGAGTAAGCTTAACGAGTTACTTTTCATTTGCTAGCATAATTTCTTGTAGTGTGAAAACCAACCCGAGAGAAACATTCCCCACAGCATCACGCCACCACCACCATAAATTCAAGAGATTCAAGACTCTATAAAAATAGTTTATTTTTTCCAGCGTTCAGTCATTTACATGAGTTTAATTTTATTTGCTTTTATTCACAGATTCTAACTTTGCATTGATGAATGAAGCAGATAGGGAAAAAAGCTCGCATGATTGGTTATTCATGTAAGTGCTAGGGATCTCAGACTTGTCACAATTTGTACTTGCAAGAAAAAAAACAACTTTAAAATGGCTTTGAATTCAGTAGTGTGTAGCGTTAAATTGTTGAATTTCTTTCCGCTTGTAATTCCGTTAAAAACAGACAAGAGGTTTGGGCAGGCACGCACAAATGGTGGATGGGTTTTATTGAAATTTCATACACGCCGATGTTATTCTTTCTCTCATTCTTAACAAACCTGTAATTTTCTCAAAGCTTTGTATGCCTGGGTGCTCAAGGTCACGTATGAAGAGGTAGAAGAGGAAACTTACCCAGCAACCCATAGCAACCACATTCCTGTATCTATGCAGTGGCCAAATTACAGTGGAAACAGAGACGCTTCGAGGTACATAGAAAGTTTAAAATTTGAAAGGAAAAAACATGTTGTCCAGCAGCCGAACACAAGCCCAACTTTGCTGATGATTCAGTTGGATTTCTAGTATTATAGTAGACGTCGTTAAAGCAAGATTTGATCCTTGCTTGAAATCTACCAGAGAAAATGCAGCTGAAATATGCAACCGTACACCATCCTGGTGTTTCCTGATGTTTCCTGATGTTTCGTCACAGCATGCACTGTATATGTACGTATATGCCAGCGCTCTCAGTCTGCTTTGCCTCGTGCTTTAGAACTTTTAGGACGACGAGAGACCGAAAGAGGAATCGTTAAGCCGATAAAGTGGAAGCGCATGCAGCAATACACCATCAATGATTGCATTTTGAGCATCCCCAGCTGTCCTTTACTCGGAATCGGCTTTCATTGCGCCCTCTTATCTCTGTCTCCAGGAAGTGACATCACAGCACAGCTCGATTCGGAGGGTTCACTCTCTCTCGCTCTCTCGTTATCGCTGCTCAAACACTGATTGCAGTCTCCTGATTGCATGAATGGAAGCTTAATTATCGGCTTCTGATTAACTCACTTGAGCCCGGGCTTAAGAGCTGTGTATGCTGTTGCTGGGCGTGTGAGGAACAAATCGGTATGACAGCAGATATGTGGTGATGATGCGTTATACAACGCTGTTATACAAAACTGTTAACGTTGACTGTTCAATAGTTGTCAATGCAATCTTTAAATGTCTAGAATAGAGTAACAAGCGATGTTTATTAGCATTTATGGAAGGAGTCTCCAGTGTAAAGCTGTATTTTCAAGACAGAGGACTTTTTTGTGCTTTCTGGGTAATATGATGAGCTGTGTTTTTTTTTTTGTTTGGGTTTTTTTTTGTCTTATTAACCTATAAAGCGTGAAAATGAAGTGAGGCTGGTAAGGGAATGACTGTTTATAGTTGCTTTAATGTAAGTGATGACATGAGCTAACTTAAATACACAGTACAAAATGTCCTTCTTTAATGAATAAAAAATTATTAGTGTTTGCAAATCGCTGTGGTATAAAGGGAATAAAACACTTCTGGATGTGACATTATAGGAAAAATAATCACCTGCCTAGTTCTTATATACTTATGATCGTGTTACGTTGTCATAGATGCCATGATGTCACATGGGCTTGTGCTGTAACTTTCGGATGTAACAATATGAAAACTGACATCATTGTTAAGTGTTTTACAAACACCATTTTGCACTTACGTGAAATTTCTCTCGGCTATTCTGCATGTCTGGAATCCACAGAGGATCAAACCCATGTTGTCCGCAGCGAGCTGAAATATTTTATAACGCATGTTAAACTCTGTACATGAATATGAAGTGCCTGTATTTGTTTGTGATTACGGAGCAGAACCGGGTTTAATGTATAGATTACAGCGTGTTACACATGCATGCAGTGTGTGAATGGATCTCGCTTATAACATTGACTCAACACTGTTAATATAGATGCATGTGAAAGTGTCTGTGTGTGTATGTTACAGTGTTTTTGTATGCAAAAATATATTTTTGTCTATCAGTAAACTTGCAGTTATGTATTTTTTTTAAACAAACATAGTCCTGGTTCCGAAACTAGTGCAAAGTTGTATCAACTTTTGTCCAGTTGTGTTTGCGTGTGCATATGTGCATACGTAGATGCACACATAGTTGTGTAGTTTGGTGTCTATTTGTGTGTAAATGTGAATTAGTGTTTTGTTTGTGCGTACCTGCATATGTTTATGTGTCTGTGTGCATATATGTTTGCTTATCTTTGTGTATTTGCATGTGTGGCTGTTTGTGTTTGTGTGTTTATATTTGCATGGTTGTGTATGTACATGCATATGTGCATCTATTCGTGTGTATGTTTATGTTTGCGTTCATTTGCTTTGCATGTGTTACATGTATGTGTGTTTCTTTACACTTCTGTGCTTGTGTGCCAATGTGTTTATGGGAAAGTGTGTGTGTGTGTGTGTGTGTGTGTGTGTGTGTGTGTGTGTGTGTGTGTGTGTGTGTGTTACAGGAGAAGGG
>JAQQZX010000039.1:27501040-27527599 GCA_030068355.1 Notoglanidium maculatum
GCTGTTAATTATTGAGGATTCTTTGTCCCTGCATTCCACCCCCTCGGGGTCTCTTGATGGCAGTACAGAAACTCCTTCACCTGCATTCTACCCAGTTCCTAGCTAGAGAGCACCAGTATAACAGCTCACTAATCATTAACTCCTCAGCCAGTTTCTTATTATCTATGTGGTTTAGTAGTGGCTGATAAGTCAGATACAAATTATACTGTACTTTCTGAAAAAACTACCCAGGTTTCAAGTATAAACACTCAGCCCATCAGCATAAGTGTGTTTTATTTTCGTTTTTTAGTGAATTTATTTACAGGGATCTAATTTTTTGTTCTACAAAAACTGATCATGTATTTTTACAGTCTTGTAATAACAAAAGGCAACCACGCCAAATCTTAAGCCTTTCTGTATAAACTCTTGAATATGGCATTCTCTCTCACACACACACACACACACACACACACACACACACGCTTTATCTCATACAGTGTCGATTCTGCATCATTCAGTTCTGTGACCTAGAGCAGGAGTCGACTCAAACGTGATGTGTCGATTCGTTTTCGATTGACACATCACTTCCTTTCCTCACCTTAAGGAAATGAATACACGACAAGAGACTTTTTTGAAAATAAAATTAAAAAGTTGGTTATTACCATTATTTAACGATGTAAACGTATTGTTCTTTGGTTATATCTGATGAGGAAAACATCTTGACCATCTTTTTACAACTAGTTTCCAAATTACACACACACTCGATGCTTCTCTCAGTAAATTTGTACTAAATGAAATAGCAGCCAGCACCCTCTGTGAGGAACTGCGGCTCACGCTGCCTTCACCGTTTTAGTCCTTTTCTGAAGCTATTTTTTAGAATCGTATAAAAAAATTAAATTAAAAAAAAAAATTTTTTTTTTATTAATTAATTAATTAAAAGAGGCCTACTGTAAACAAACGGAACCTCATTTCAACTCGACGTGCCTTTTGCCCTTTCATGTATATTTCTTTATTTCAAAATGCTTTATTCTGTCCTCAGTTTGCTATTTTTTAGACTTGACAAATTGACACTTTTGACACAAATGTAATGCCATAAAAAACAAAAAAAGTCTAAAACCACAAGTATTCATCCTGACACAGAATAACCGAGTGATTAATCTTCAAAATGGCCTCCACTGATACAAAGAAAAGTCTTTTTTTATGTCATTGCTAATATTTTTTGTTCTCAGTAGATTCTGAATTCTCTTCTATTGAACAATGAGTTCAGGAGAAGAGCTCAAACTTCTATTGAGTTACTGTAACCTGAGTTACTTCCTTATATGTTTTACTAAAATGTGACTAATGTAGTATTTTGTGCAGTATTTTGTGCTGGCAAAGGCAACAACGGAGCTCCTGTAGGCTCCGAGCAATTTGCATTTATTTTACATGCTTATAGTGTTGCCTATAGACACACGTGTGTTTGAGAGAAAGTACCTTTAAGGTGAATAATTTCTCAAACTGTTTGAATGGACAATCTAAATCATTGTGTGTAATGTGTATTTTATATTAATCATTTTTTGCCCATTCACTTGAAGGGTGTCATTAATTCTGGAGTTGAAATAACATAGATTTCACATATGTTTTTCACATTAAATCATTAATGTTTGCATGTAATTTTTTTAATTAAAAAAAATAAATTAATTAATTGATAGTAATAAATCACATGGCACATGAGCGCTGAGGCTTCACACACACACACACACACACACACACACACTTGTGAAAGGTGCTGTTGCTTGAATAAATTGCAAATAAATGATATTATACAAAATGTTTAAAACCATACATATGTAAATGTGGGCAATACTTTGTCTGGATTAGGCATCTGTCTCTAATGTCTTGCTGGTCTCCCTCACATGCC
The DNA here is from genome assembly GCA_030068355.1 of Notoglanidium maculatum. Taxonomy (NCBI): domain Eukaryota; kingdom Metazoa; phylum Chordata; class Actinopteri; order Siluriformes; family Auchenoglanididae; genus Notoglanidium; species Notoglanidium maculatum. The sequence goes on from JAQQZX010000039.1 coordinate 27,502,920, forward strand.
CACACTTAGTCATGCAAATCAAAAGCCACTACTTTGCATACTGATTTTAATTTCCTTGGGGTACCACATTTGTCCATCAAGAAGCATGTGCCTCTTGGTGTAATGCTTTGGGAAATGTTTTGGTTGCCAAATTTGGCTTTTTGACTGAAACATGTCTCAGATGCCCTGAGGTAGTTTGTCACCTGATTTACATCTGTTGTGTTGATCTAAAGGTGCATTTACAGGACCGTTCCAATCCTGATATCCCTGATACTCAAGATGCATGAAATTGCCAATAGAAACCAGGGATAGACAGATCAGTAGCCTGGGCACTTGGCTCAATTCACTTTTTATTCATAGTTGGCCAATGGACAGGTAAATAAGTTATTAACTAAGAAAACGTTTTCTGTAGTCGTTTGTCAGTCTCTCACATCTCGCCACTGCATCTCACTTTTACTTGCTTGCTTACTTGGATGTCAGTGGCAACACACCCTGTTTTCTTTTTCACAATAAGTCTATGGTGTTCATGTGTCCTCAAACACGATATTATTTCATGAATGAGTGTTTTACTACAGCAGATCTCTCTTTATATTGAGCCGGCTTCAGCCGTTACAGTGAAATACAAGCAGGCTATGGGGTATGGAGGGTTAAGGACAGATTCGATGTGTGTCAATTGTTATTTTCTTTGTGAAACTGAAGCTACACTTTGAACCGTTCACAGTCTTTCACACTATCTTTCACACTGCTGTCACGCATGCTAGCTTGTGTCTAAGCAAATGGCTTTTGCGTGTTGATGCATGACACATTCACATAAAACAGCTTCTGACAGATAGACACACATCCTTGCGGATATGTAGTGTTTAAGAACCGATAAGCAGAACTAAAATTTGGAGAAAAAAAAAATATTGGGTATTTTCTTAAGTTCTAATTTGGAACCTACTTTCGGTTCCCTACCCTAATTGTCTAGCTCATCAGCATATTGTCAGTGTATCTTCAGCATATTTTGGTATATTGTCAGCATATTTTCATCATTTTGTCATCATATTGTCATATCGTCAGTATCACCATGTTGCCATCATATCATCAGCATATTGCCGGAATGTTGTCAACACATCTTCAACATATCATCGGCATATTACCAACATACTGTCATTATATCTTTAACATATTGTCCTAGGATGTCAGTGGGAGTAAAACAGCCAAATTATTTTCAAAGCATTTCAAGGCATGATTTGTTCAAATTTTAAGCAGACAAATTAAAAATAAAGATAAAATAAACTCTCCAATGCTAAGTTCATTTTGCTTGCTATGTGCGTGCGCGCGTGCGAGTCGAATCATCTTCAGTGTGTGGAATCGACTCCAAAGACTCTTAGTTTTCAATGCCCAAGATTAGTGAATCGACTCTTTTTGAGATTGATTTGTGAACCGAAAGCAGGATCGGAAAAATAAGCTAGTTTAACTTTTTACCTTTTTTTAAGCTAATTCATTCAAACAGCTTCGCTGTCTGACAAAACCTATCCAAGCCGTTCTGGACAATTTAAGCAGGAACATCACGCTTCTCCTCACATTCCCACAAACGAATGATAATATTACTCACATTAAAACACAAGTTTTGTCATGAGGCCAGCAGGGTAGTGTACTATAAAGAGTTTCCTACCACAGAGAGAATCCTACTGATGCTTTTGCTCCACCGTTTCACTCAAATGTTTTTTTCACGACGCAGCGCGTGCGCAGTGTGCTTCATAACGCAGTTCAACTAATGAAATTATTGGCAATTATTTTTATTATCGATTTTGTTGATTACTTGTTGCAGCCCTTATGCATTTTCAAATTGTAATCCTGTAAATAATCTCTCTTAATAATAATCTTAATACATTTAGTAAATAATTGTTCTGCAACTATAACGGAATACAGTTACCTTTTTTTGTATCCTAATTACGTAACGCCATTCCATGTATTCCATTTATCGCCTCCTTATAAATGTCCATTTTATATTTCTTCCTTTCTTTCATCATTCTGAATTTTGACACAAAGCTTAACATAAATTATTTTATCAAAACAGGCTATGTGCAAGTGTAAGCTGGAGGTAAGGCTAGGCAAAGATTCATTCATGTAATCCAAGATTTATGGATAGAAGTTTAAAATCTTACAATTGTATAGAATTTTATAGCACTATAAAATCTTTCATACATTTTAGACAATACAAGTTATTGCCTTTTCATCAGATTCTTATGTTAATATTTATACTTTTGAAATTTTTACATTTTATTTGAGATCTATATCTTGTAAAACAGCAGTATAAAATTGCAGTAGCGATTTTTGTCGATATATTTTTAAAAATCAGTATAGAGGGTTATTACTGTACATTTGGAGTAAGAATAGTGTAGACTGTGATGACCCAACAATTCTGCTGCCAGTAAGTTACTGTACATTTCTAAGCTATTTTTTTGCAGATCAGATGCTTTTTCTAAGCAATTTCAAAGAAGGACTTGAATTTTATTTTATATTTAAATAATTCTTCAGTAATTTGTCTGTTGTACTGGGCTCTGTGTTCTTCCTTCTGCTTGATCACTGTATTGTTTGAATTCTACTCCACACGCCTTCAGAAAGAGTTTCTACAACTATATATGAATGTATACATAAATCAGTTCAGTGACTTTGCCTCTACAGTGTGCCCGGCTTTTCTGAAAAGGAAAAGGCCCCACCTCAGTTTTTGCATGCTCCGGATTTGCTTGTTTGTTTGCATTGACAGAGCTACGTGTATTTGAATGTTTTTATAGAGTTAAATTATCTGTGCTCGATGTGAAGAAGTAACAATTGAGAGGAAGAAACTCAGAAATGAATCACGCTGTGCGCTTACTGTTTCTCTCAGGTGAGAAGTGTGTCTAATTTCTTTGTGTGTGGTTTTGGACATGGGCAGGTTTGCAAAAAAAAAAAAATCTTTTTTTCAAATGTTACATATTGTAAATGTAAAACTATTGACTGAAATTTATATGTATATGCTTGTATATGTAAATTTTATATTTCTTTTCACGTTTATTAATTTCAGGGGCTTTCGGCGTCGGTTCTCCTGTGTCATGGCAGTACTTCTACGTGAATCAGACCATGACCTGGTACGATGCTCAGACCTACTGCAGAAGGAATTACATTGATCTGGTTACTGTAGGCAGCATGGTGGAGGTGAACAACGTGATTGCGTTCGCAGCAACTGCAGCTCCTGGATACAGCGGGTCTGTGTGGCTTGGACTCCACAGGACCTGGAGCTGGGTTACAGGGGAACCGTATTCAGGACAAGTTCCCTGGTGCTATGGTGAGCCAAATGAAGGGAACGATGGAGCAGCATGCGGAGTGATGCATCCCTGTGGATTGAGAGATTGGTACTGTTCGTCTCTCCACAACTTTGTCTGTTATGATGGTAATTTTTTTTTTACTTGCTTTACATCTTTCTCATTACATTCCCATGTAATGATATTGATAACATAGATAAGGCCAAACGTCTGTCAGCCTGCTCTAATCTGTCAGTCAGGTCTAAAGTTCCTGCAGTGCTGCTTTTTATCTTGTAGCATGATTTTTACCTTGCAAAAACGTGCACACGGCTATCTTTAAACACACTTGTCTGTTTAATACATAATATCTGTTGCAAAGGAGTTTCTGTATGCAACTTTCCTTATTCCATGAATATAGCCAGTCCATATTTTTCAGCAGAATTAAATTTAAATGCAATTTAATCCTTTAAAATTTGCTGTGTGTAGATGTTGTGGTAGGAATTTGTTAGAAATCCACAACACCGAGTTGGTCCTTTAAGAATCTCCGTTAATGAGCAAGAAAAGAAAGGTCCACAGTCATACATTCAAAACAACAGGGGGAACAGGAAAAAGAAAAAGCCCTCTTCGCTCAACAGGGTGCGGTTTATATATGCAACAAACGGGTTTCAACCGGTTTGATACTGTCCCCTTTGTGAGAGACAAAAAGTCTGTTAGCAATCAGAAGAAGATCAAGAAACCTCTGTCCACTGTCCTTCAGTGTAGCCGCCTCTTGGGAGAGGCACTTGGCAACAGATCCAGTGTGCAAACATTCAGAGCTATAAATTGTTCATGAAGTAAAAACTCCTAAGATCACACATTAAACAGCGTTGATTTCCAATATAATGTTTGCATAAGCCAAACTGTTAGTTGGCAAACTAAACATTTCCACTAAACTTTTGGTTTTGCTTTTTTTTTTTTTTTTTAACCAACACAGATTTTCTTCATGCGCGCGTACATGCGGTATGACCATGAATTCCGACCACCTGTAATGCATGCACGGCACAGCTGATTTGCATTTAGTGATACCTATAAAACGTTATAAAAGGTGAGCTGATGTGATGAGTAAACAACAAGAAAAATTTTCTCGGAGGTAGAAGTGGAAGTTAATATTGAGTCATGTCTATGCTAATAAAATATGTATTAACGGCAAATGAAAGTCCAAAATCTGGAGCCGAATTACAGAAGTTCAAAGAAAATAGTCCGACATGATATATACAGGCATATAGATCACGCTGCAGACTGAGACATGCCAGATCGGTCACATATCTGTGATAATGTGATTATGCTTTGCCCAAATGAAAAAAAATATGGCACGGCAAATCTTATTCACTGAGTTATTGGAAGCATTTATGCTTAATTTATGGATTTATCTCACCATGCTATCATTTTTTAAACCATACAAACTATTCATTAAATCCGTGTGTGCAATGCCTGTCACTCATTATATCTGCCAATACACTGAATTACACTGTATTATTAATACACTGAATTAACATCATTCAGGACATTATCATATGTGTACATGACTTTACAAGACATATCTATTCAGAGCTTAGTGGTTAGAATATTGAGCAGTGTCCATAAAGTCTAAGTTGTTTTGTTTTTTTAATCCCATCCTTTAACAGACTCTCCAACTGTCACCAGCAAGTTTGCCTTGATCCAACTTAACCTGAGTTGGTCCGACGCTGAGACGTATTGCAGGCAACACTACGCAGGCCTTGCTATTATCAGAACCTCTCAAGAGCAGCAAGAAGTTGTTTCCTTGTTGATTGCTTATGCATTTGTTGGAGTGATCTCAGCACAATGGTCTGATTACAGATTCTCTGCATTCTGCTACTGGACTGGAATATCATACCTGGAGACAAGCCTTATTAATAAATGTGTTGCCATGGTGATTTCCGATTCTGGGAAATGGAACAATTTTGATTGTACAGTCCAAAATCCGTTCATTTGCTATGGAGGTGAGTGTACTATTCATTTATGATTTTGCATGAGGTATTATTGTTGTTGTTGTTGTTGTTGTTGTTATTGTTATTGTTATTATTATTATAAACTGTAGCAAGTTCTCCATGAAGCCTGAAAGAACCTACAAAAAAAAAACCTGCAAGACACTGACCCTATGAGAATTTATGTAGTTTTAAATACAATACATGATTTTATTTTATTTCTCAATTTAGTCATTATTTGATACTTTTGTTATTTTCTTAAAGATAACATACCCTTCTTCTGCAAGTTAGACAGTTTCCAGGGGTCTAATTGAAATGGTCAAAATGCCTCGAGCACCACAGTTCCCTTCTCACCCTGTCTAAACAGCTCTGTTCAGAATGGCCAGTTTGAGTGCCTGTGCCGCTGCTCACCCCACCCACGTCTTCCACCGGCCAATCGGGTCACACTTTCCTCATGAATATTCATGATGTTTCAACTGCTTCTAAAGCTGTGAGTGGAGATACTCCGATGGGTTGCGGTATAATTCTAAAAACTCCCTTTGTGACATAGAAAGGGGAGATAAATCTGAACAGCTTGTTGAAGCACATGTTTTCTGAAACAGGCAGCCCAAAGAAAACTGGCTGAATTGTCTTATTTCAGTGTTTTTCATAACATGTCCCCTTGAAGTCATATTCAGTTAACAGAATTTCTCAAGTCTCTAAGACTTTTGCCCAGTACTGTCCGTTCCAAGACTTAATAGGGGAATAGAAATGACTTCTGAATAATAATAATGATGATGATGATGATGATGATATCTAATTGTCTTGAGACTGGCATCCTCTCTACAAAAACTGCGCTGTAAGCATGGACGCATGTATTTCTGTAATTCTTCCTTTAGCGCCGCCATTCCAGCCCGTCTCACGGCTCTACCACGCTGTAAGATATCTGAAGACCTGGGCCGATGCTCAGCTCTACTGTAGAACGAGGTTCACTGATCTGGCCACTGTGGACAGCGTGGGTGACGTGTCCAGTGTGATGAATCAGGTGGATCTTAGGTACACTGGTCTTTTATGGCTCGGGCTCCAGAGAGCAGTGGATACACTCTGGTGCTGGTCTATGGGAGATGAGCCGCTATCTAATTACTCTAACTGGGCTGGAGGAAAGCCAAGTGGCAGTGGGCAATGTGTATCCGACATGAACAGTTTTTGGAGCGATGCTGATTGTCAGACACTGCTATACTTTGTGTGCTACAGTGGTGAGTCCACCAGTTCTCACAGATTCTCTTTAAAGTTTGGAAAAAATATATTTGATATTGATAGTTTGCTTCTTTTGTTCTTTAGATCTATAATGCTAATGTCGCAGTCAAGCTTGCAGATTAACGTTGGGCTAAATTGATGCTTAAGTGTCATGATTAGAAGTGATCTCAAACAGACTTATTTATGTGGTTTATAAGTTGATAAGTCAATTAATGAGTAATTACTGTGTAATTTTTTAAATGCCTACATTTTATAACATGTATTAACATTTAAATATAAGTTTAAATAGTAATAAATGCTAATGTTTAATAAGACATGGAAATGTTAATAGTAAAAGTAATGAACACTTTAGTAAAAATGAATTAAACCAGGAAAACCTGAATCTTTAACAGGCAGCGTGTTTGCAGTTTCCATTTTTGTGAAATTAATTCATCAACTCGTATTAATGCAGTATATTATAATAATGTACATTGATTTCCCAAAGCAATTAATTCAATCATATTACTACATGTTATTATTAGTGTTTTTATCAAATACATTACGATTATAAAACCTTACGTATGCCCAAACATATTTTAATTAGTAAACTACTGATTGATTGCTTGATGATCATTAACTTGTCCATGAAACTTATGATGTAGAAATAGCATTAATTAAATAAACAGTGTATTTTAACCCAGGTGTGCGATGAGTTAGATATTCATAGATTTTCACGATGCTTTAAAGTTAAACGGATTGAAGCCTCACTCTGTCAAAAAGTGTGAGCTTTTACATCAACAGAAAACTCCGTTAACGTTGATCTTGTCTGTCGCCTGTTATATTTACATTACAGAGGGTACGGGTTACATCAGGGTCAATATTAGCAAAACTTGGCAAGATGCTCAGAGTTACTGTAGAAGCACCTACACCGATCTGGCCCGCATCCGCTCTCCGTGGGAACAGAAGCAGGTGGACGGTGCTGCTGGTAGATGGGTTTCCGTCTGGATCGGCTTGTTCCTAGACAACTGGCAGTGGTCTGACCAGTGGAGCCGTCGTTTCAGAAACTGGGCATCGGGACCACCGAGTGTCGGAACCGGCGACTGTGCTGCTGTGGTGGCAGGAAATTCTGGAAGATGGATGAATGACAGCTGTACCGCACTGCACCCTTCTGTCTGCTATGGAGGTGAGTCTCAGCAAGAGTACAGCAAGAGAAGAGGCACAGAGAACTCTGTTTGTGACTTTGTGTTTGCTTCTCTCTACAGATGTGGACAGGATGAATAAAAAACAGATCATGATGGTGAAATTGTCTTCCGATGGAAAGACGAACCTGAATGACCCGTCAGTGCTAGCTGCCATCCTGTATAATGTACATCGTGCAGTGATATTGTGATAGCATTATTAAAGTTTGAGGTTTATTTAACTTTTAAGGAAGGAGACTCCAGTGTCAGCACTTTGTAACAGTCAGGGATACAGATGTAATGTTTCTGTAGGTATTCCAACATCTTCAGGACAGACAGAGAGATTTACACATTATGGTTTCTTAGTCACATGAAAAGCTGCTTTTTTTTTTGTCTTATTAACTTAAAAGAGAGATAACAGGAGATTCTAGTGAGGGAATGAGTGTTTATAGCTACTATAACTATTCATTCATTTATTATTTACTGGCATTTGAATTGTATCTTATTCACTTGTGTCTTTCTTTTCACAGATTGAACAAAAAATGAAAGCGAATGGAATGAATCAAAATGTCAGAGTGAGCTGGAGAGTTAGGGCTGATGGAGACGTGCTCAAGAATCTTGATGTATTTTAAAGGCATGGGTGTTTCTATGAGGTTTCATTTTAAATAAAATATTTAAAAAGAAATCTATAGTTCGGTATAAGCAATGAAAGTACTGATAGGATGTCTATTAACTAGGAAAGCAGGAAATATTAGCTGCATTTTTAGAGCATATATTTGGATAGTTCATAATGTTTATAGTGCAGAGCTTAAAAACTGTTTTAGGATGGGTTTCTCTCTGTAGAGCACTTCTTATTACATGATAGCTGCAAACTTTTAATTAAGGTCAAAATAAAGAGTACAGGTAGATATTTTTATTTATGTTCGGTGTCTAAGCATTCAATAAGAGTATAATTGCTTGCATCTGAACAGAAAATGTAAACATTAAAGCATATTTGTAACTGATTTTTCCTTTTTAGAGTCAAGGTTGGATTTTATTTTAAACATTGCCCAGCTTTCACCATTACCATATTTTTTACCATTACCATTTCTAACACTTCAAATCAATAATCCAATAAATCAAAGTGACTTCGCTGCTTGATGTATCTCATCTTAAAATGACATCTTCTGACTTTTGTACTTCACATGTAGTCTCTGAAGAATGAGTCTTGAGTCTTTGAGTTTGTTCTTTAATTTTACTTTTGTAATGTTATTTCATTTCATGTTTAAGGATGACCTGTTATCAGAACACACTGTATATGATTCGATATTAAAATGGTAACGCTGTTACCACTAGTGGAATCACATGTTCTCGCATGATATGCATCTAGTACGTAATTACATCCGCATTTCCACATTAGGCCCTCAAATCAGGTCAAGTAAACATGTTGCATCATATAACATGGAAAATAAACAGACAAACAAACAAATAAATAAATGACATGAAAATAAACAAATCTTATACAAAAAAATGGAAAAAAATTAAAACTTTTCGTAAATCTGTGGACCTGAAAGAGGGAACGAGCTGCAGACGACCTCTGTGCTTTTGCTGTTCACAGTATGAATCTCAAGATGGGACTCGGTTCTCTTTCTCAGATGTTCTCCACTGTTGAGCACTTGTTGTTCACAATACAACGTCACTAGTATTAACAGGAATGTCATTCCAAATGGTTACCTGATGCAATCTTCAACAGAAAGCGCAACAACTATGAAATACCAGAAGCGTATATAAGGAAGCAACAAGAAGAGGAAACTGTTGCAGAAACATCAAAACCAACTTCTGCTTCATGAGATTTGTGACTCTCATGTAAAAGGTTGGCAGAGACAGAAGACATATACACACAGTACTATACAGTAACTATTGATCTGGTCATTGATTCTCTATTGCAGCTGATTTGAGTAAAGCCACGCAGGTCTTCAGCTGTAAAACAGAACACAAGCTCTTTAATACATGACGTATTTTATCACAAAATAAATAAGGATAAAGTCCATGTGAAATAAATTTCAGAGAATTCTGATTTTTAAAAAAAGTGAGAATTCTGATTAAAAAGAAAAAAGGTGAGAATTCTGGGGGAAAGTCAGACCTCTGACCTTTTTCCTCAGAGTTCTGACTTTTTCCTCAGTTCTGAATTTTTTTCTCAAAATTCTCACGTTTTTCCTCATAATTCTGCTTTTTTGATCACAGTTCTGATTTTTATTTTTTTGTTTTCTCACAGTTCACAGTCACAATTTAAACTTGTTTAAACCTGCTTGTAGTCATAAATAAAGTTTTTTTTTAAATAGCGTCCGCGCGGAACCAATTCCAAGGGCGGCATCTCGTGTTTCGCGTCGAGCGGTTAATCGTGTTGCACAGGAAGCGGAAGTGGCAAATATAGAGTCGTGACTTTATTCCCTGCGTTATTTGAGATTATTTGACAGGCAGCGTTAGTGTTTTTAGAGGTGGGTTTTTCTTGTTATCGTTGTTTTCATCATTCAAAAAACATTTTGGTTAGTATATATTGGGTATAAATTCTTATATTCGTTATAAAGTCGTAGACATGTAGCTGATTTGTTTATGTATATATGTACATATGAATGTATATATGCATGTATCTATCTGTCTGTCTATCTATCTGTAAATGTTATTAATAATTTTCATTATCATTTTATTTATGTGTGCAACTTCATGAGGTGAGAAAACCCTGTGTTTTAGCCAGTCGGATATAAAAACACACTGTATTGAAGTGTTTCCACTCTGGTCAGTGTGGTTTATAAGGTTTATAGAAAGGTCTATATCATAATGACATATAAATGGACACATGTCAGGAAACAAGCTTTTCAGGGATATATGACGTTGTGATTGTGAAGTGGGCGGAGCTTAAAACCATAAAAGCAGCTAAGTTTAATGTAACATGCTGTTGAGTTTTAATATTACAGAGAATGAGAGGACATTTTGTGTCATTTAAATCCAAAAAAATCTTCTTCATTCGACCTGTATACGTAGCTTTAAAGGTTTATAACAAATAAAACTCTCAACATTTCTGGCTATAGATTTCTGTCCTAAATGTTCACTATGTAGGCATTTACTTTTTAACAAAATAATGTTTCTATATCATACAGCATACATACAGAGTGCTGATATGTCCTGTGACCTCACTGCGATGCTTCACTGGGTGTATCTCTCCGCTCGTCTGTGTTAAGTGGCTGCACTAAACTTAGGGTTAAGGGCAGGGCTAAAAATTCATTTCAGATTTCTGTGAATGTTTGATGACATCAGGTTTAATTAACCTTTTAAGTTTTTTTTTTTTTTTTTTTTTAGAGAATGCCAGTAATGATACTCCACTCTCATGGATTCCCTTGAAGACACCTTCAAGGCGCTGTCAATCTCCAGACGCTTGCAGCCAGATGAGCCTTCCTACATCCTGGACTTAACCCTTTCACCCGTAGACCTCATCGCCGTGTCCTGTTCCAATCATGCTGTTCGCCTGCACGCTAAAGAGACCCTCCGAGTTCTGGGAGAATATCAGGGCCACACGGGGGCCGTGTTCGGGGTTCGTTTTTCTCCGTCTTCGCCCGATCTGCTCTTCACCGGCTCTTCCGACGGGACACTGCGATGCTGGGACGTGCGTCGGCCCGGTTCCTCGGCGGTCCGAGCGTTCGGGAGCGATCCGGATCACTCGTACTGCTCGTTCGACGTGAGCTGTAACGGCACGGTGGTGTGCGCCGGCACCGAGCAGCTGGGCGACGACAGCTTTCTGGTTTTCTGGGACTCCCGGACGACGGGAGGTGGAGCCAAAAAGGAAGGGCTGCTGGGGGTGTACTCGGAGTCGCACAGTGATGACATCACAGCAGTGCGATTTCACCCAAAGCAGGCGGGCAGGCTGGCGTCTGGTTCCACAGACGGCCTGGTGAACGTGTTCGATTTGAGTTTGGGAGAAGAAGACGACGCCCTCGTCACCACGTGCAACTGCGACTCCTCCGCCAGCGCCCTCTGTTGGTCAGGTGGGCAGCCTCGAACGGTCCTGCAAACTATATGAAAGTTTTATGTGCCTTGCTGCCCTCTTCACATTATTGTTTACGCTTTAAGTGGTCTCATGCCAAACTCTATGATCAGGCCGATTTGCGCATGTCTCATTGAGCAGTCCTGAGTTTCTCCATCTATGCTGTTGAGTGCTCAAGCCAGGACTCTTGCATAGAGGCAGGTTAATGTAACACACTCATTAGTGTAATAAGCCATGCCCACTGAGAATGCTGTCAGTATTACAGTACTGCTTTGATGACTGAACTCACGTGGTCTTTCAGCATGTTTCACTCATATTACCATTCTGAAATATGTAGTCGATCATTTTTGTCAAAGATAATTCGTGTTGAATCAAATCCATCCATTCCCTTCAGCATGTCCTCCAAAGCCACGCCCATGAAACACATTCCAGTGCTAGAATAGGACATTTATAAATTAACAGCCTCCCTGATCTGATTGCTTCGTATCGTTCCTTTTGTTTCCCATTTACAGAACCCAGAGCTGCACAGTTCAGCTCAACACTCAAGTGTGGCATGACAGAAAGATATTAAAATATTTTGCACCGTATTGACGACATGTACGGCCGTCGGGAATATTTCAGTAACTTATTCTGAACGCATCATTGAAGAAGCAATAGTTTTCTTGGCTTAATATTTATTAAATATGGAAAATTTTATATTCATTTTGATGGTTTTCAAATAAATTATGTTCCGTGTTTAAATTCTTGAGCACATCGTAATGGTGATAAACCCTAATGAAAGGTTAGGTCATTTTTGGGATTGGCTCCCAAACTGCGGCTCCAGTAGTGGAAGCGTGCAGGGCCTGCACGTCTGTTCACATTACTTATAATTGTATTGGACAGAAGGATGTGGAACATGTGAGGAAAACTCACCACAATTAATCTGGTTTGGTCTGGTTTTTAGGTAAAACTCAGGACCAGCTGCTGTGTTTGACTCACGATGAAGGCCTCCATCTGTGGGATTTGTCTCGGCTTGACAGCGACGACTCGTTCACGCTCTTCAGTTCCTCCGACGCTCGGACCCTCGTCTCTTTACCCGAGGGAATTTCCCTGGACTACTTTGTGGGCGGAGCGTGGCTGGAAGAAACAGATTGCCTGGTCGTGGTGGGCGGCTCCCACAGCGGAGAGCTCCACCTGCTGGACTGCAGTGGCAGTGAACTGAAGCTGATGAAGTTACTGAGTGGTGGCCATTCATCCACGGTGAGGTGTTTCCAGTGGGACGCGGTGGGCGGGGCCCTGCTGACGGGCGGGGAGGACGGCCAGCTGCTGCAGTGGAAGGCGGGAGCTGAGGAGATCAGCGTGGGGAAGAAAGACAACTTAAAGAGCGTCTCGTCCATGCAACTTAAAGCACAATCTCACAGGAAGCGGGCACTGAAAAGAGAGAAAAAGCACACATTTTAATGTTCATCCTTTCTGTGGAAGATGATGGTTTTAAAATATATTTTAATAAAACGTTCTATAGAAAATGGCTTTTTTTTCTTTTTTTTAAACTTTGTAATCTTTCACATGGCGTGTGCGAACATCGGCTACTTTCCTCAGCTATCAAAAACTCACTCGGTTATTGTAATTATTCAAGCGCACACTATTCAAAACGTAACATTGTTCTGACGCGTCGTGTTTTATTCCAGTTGTAACACATGCACGCAGTGTTAATTCACCCATCACATCACTTTTGCATGTGTGTGCGATTTGAAATGCCACAATAAGAAACCCTACTGCAGGATTATAAATTGTTTATTAAGTAAGCCAATTTTACCACCCAGCTATAAAATATAACAACATAGCAAATCTTTCTACCAAAGCGACGGCACTAAAAGCGCTCCAGCAAGCAAATTAAAAAAGTCCCTTTATAGTTATTTGTGTATTTTTAGAGAGAAACATCCAAATTGGTAAATTAAAATGAATCTTGTGCTCTATACTGATTGGATAGAAAGTATGTGTGATTCTTTTAATAAATAAAAAATGCCAGCACTGGTGTAAGAGGACACGCTGTTACAGGGAAATAATCCCGACTCAGCTTTTTGTCATTGATTATTATCCTGTTAAAGCACGTGCCCAAGAGTTTTATTCCTCATATGTTACTGTAGCATTTGGTTTTGTGTGTGTGTGTGTGTGAGTAAGCACTGTATTTAATACATGATGCACTTTTTTAAACACTTCTACCTCATTGTAGGATTACAGTTACATACTAGAGCTCGTTTTTTTTTTTTTTACATGAGTAGTGTGTTAGTCATCATCCAGCACCTCACGAGCGTCGGTTTCAGAATGGAGTTGGCTGATTGATTACCAAAAACAGACAAACAAACAAAACAAAGCAGACAAATAAAACAAACAAACATACAAAAACTTCCAGAGGAGTTGTATGCGCGAGTCGACTCTCAATGACTCGCACTCCAAAAAGAGCCGATTCACATATCCGACTCCATGAAAGCTTAGTGATATAAGATCTATTGATATAAGATTCACTCAAGGTAAATCAGGTAAAAAGGAAAGTAAAACTCATTCTTCTTGTGAGTGTAAGTGAGTATCTCTTGTCAAACCTAAATGTTGAAGTATTTGTCGTTTTCATGCTCGAGCGAATCAAATGTATGGGATTCTTTTTAGAACAAAACAGACCAAAATGCACCGCATTGTAATGAATCGCACACCAGTGGGTGTGGCCTCATTTCAAGTCTAACTTCATTCCACATTTGATTTTTCTTCCACCTTTTTTCCCTCTCGCCGGTTGACAGCAGAGAGCTGTGTTTTTTTCCCCCCTTGTCCTGTACGCGGCAACCTATGTTCATTCTGCATTCTTTTTTTTCTTTCATGATTGGCAAGCGCCTTGTCCAATCGTATCGATGAGAATCTTTAAACCGACCAATCAGCGCAGAGTATGGGCTGGCACACAAACCAGCACCGCTGAGTCCTATCTGTGTGTGTTATGTGTGCCATGGACTCAGCCCAGCAATATTGACAATAGGGTGAAACGATTTAATCGCCCTAAATAAAATTCAAATTATAAAAACAATCGGAAAAGGAAGAATAAGCGGGGAAGCACGGCTAAACACACGGGATTTCTATCAACCGTCAGGAAATGTGCTTATTTTAACGGCATCTTTCTGTTTTCTTTCCTTTTTTTTTTTTAATGCATCCATTGATGGGACACGGAGGATTATTTCACTAGATGTTATAAGGATTGGCAGTTTTTAAGCCAACATTGCATATGTTTTTGCATTTGTCTGCTTTCAAACAGGACATTTAAGCAGAATTGGGAACACATTTTTTAAACAAAGTAAATAAATAAAAAAAAAAAAAGGCAAAAATAAGTGCTTGTACGGGATCACTCTTCCTAATCACCTCCTTCGTTCCCCCGAAACACAGAGGATCAAAAGGTAAAAAAACCCAAACAAACTTGGCCACTCTCTTATTTTTTTTAAATGTTGTGTTTTGTTTATTTATTCATGTATGTATGCTGCTTGTTTTCATTTCCTTTTGCGGCTCCTTTGCTAGCAAGACGCGAGCTGGAATTCGGTTAGCATGCTAGCGAGTTAGCAAGGCTGCTAAGAAAAATCACGTTTCTCTTTTTCTAGTAAACGAAATGAACACGGTGATCAGATACAGGTGAAGGAAAGTGCTTTTGTTTTATTCATGAGCGCTCGAATTATTAAAAAAAAATAAAGAAGAAATGACTAGCTAATGTTTTGATTCCTAGCGGTGATTGCAACCGGCTAGCTAGTTAGCTGTTCGTCTAGCTCGCGAGGATGGATTTAAAAACTAACGAAACGTCCGTGGAAGCTTCTAGGAGCTTATATGATTATGACCTGACATGAAAGAGCTTAAATAACATAATTATGAGTGTAGTTTCGTGGTGCTTGCAACGCGTTTTGTGATTCCTGTTTGATAGTAATGCTAATCGCCTGTGTAGGCCTCAGTAGCTCGAGCTCTGTTTCCTAGATAGATGGCAGAAGTCTAACTTTTATCCCAAATGGACACAAGGTGCACTACGTAGGGTGCATATTGCCGGAATGTATGTACACTATGTAGTGCGCTTATACAGGCAGCAGTGGGGCGTTTGGGATTCGACCTGAGGAGAATTTGCCGTGTAAAATAGTCAGTGAGGGAAGCTTGTGCGGTTATTCAGGCCTGTTTAGTCACTGAAATGTCTCGATTTGACCCAGAAACCATCGCAGAGTCCAATTAAACCGCCTTTTTTGGCTAAATTAAAGCTTGTTGTACCTGTATCTCAGTGTTCTTGGCACCAATTCAATAGTAGTTTTTAAAATGTAAAAAAAAAAACCAATAGTTTTTGAGATTTTATTTTTCGTCCATCACTCACTGGAGAAGATGACAAGACTCATCCTGTACTGGTCTTGTGTTCATCCAATAAAATGCTCTCTAGAAGCTGTATGTCCCGCCCACTAGGGTGTGTCTTGCTCCGCTGTAGAGCTCATTAACAGTAAACATGTGTTTATGGTTGTGCGTCTTCTCTCTTTCTGAGAGTTTATCAGCTGCGTGTTTTACGGTTTATCGGCTTGTGGATGTTTAGTGCTGGAGCTCAAACCGATCGAGAACGCATCTCGGTCTTTGTACCCCGACTTCCGGACATCCAACTCCAGAAACGCGTCATTTCAAACTCTGTACAATATGCCATCGTTCTGATTTCATAAGGAAGTACGTCAGTAATGATGCAGAATAAAATTTTGCGCCGTGTTGAAAAAATCTCAAGATGTTTTATGAGGACTTTAAGGGGAACTCGACTCTCCTGTCATGTGCGCAAAATGCATGGTAAAGATTAAAGCTTCTTATTGCTCTGTAGTTCCTTCACTGCTCGGGTGTAAATGAATGCAATGCTAGATGTTCAGAGTTGGGGTAGCAAAGGTTACCATCAGGGTGGCGCCTGACACCACGTGGCCACGCCTCTTTTTCCTTTCTTACCTGATGTAATCTTGCAGTCTGAATTCTTCCTGAGATCCAGCTTTCTTTATGCCCTGTGTACGGTTTCTGTCCCAGTTTTGCCGGTGCAGATGAGTCTGTAGATGAAGCTCTTAAAACAAATTTTGCATGAATATCTAGTAGAATGAGTTGTCTGTTGTTGGAGGATCTTCATCTCATAATCTGGCGCAGTCATGGAATCCGGACACGATTTCGGGGTCTTTCGATGATCCGGCTGAAGCCTCGGTCTCGGTTGTCCATCTCCGTGACGTCCAGGCTCGTGTGATGGACTGCTCCGTCTCTGCTTAAAATCAGAGTCAGGTTTGATAAAGCTGAAAGTTTACAGCCGGTCTGCACTCCGCAGCCACGCACTCCTCACGACTGCACCTTTATCATGGATCATTTTCCTTTCATGAACGTGCAGAGGTTTTGTTTATATCGCGGTTCTTCACTACTCTGTTTTTGCGTGTAAATCTCAAGAAGCTCGTGATCAAGACCTCAAACTGTCCTTTATCGTTTCGGAGCATTTAATGAAACAGCCGTGTGTTTGGGCTTTGCTCTCCTCCCTGTAACAAATCGCTCATTTTATTTAGGCGCCATTCGAGCTGATGGCGTGTTTTTGCGAGGTCGAAGGAAAGAAGGAAGAAACCCAGACGAGAGCGTGTGCGAAACTCCACACGCGCAGCTCGGATCATGTATAAGCGGTCCGTGTTTCTGAGTAAAACTCCAAGGGCTTGAGTCATGCTTTGAAATAGATGTCTTTTAGATGTGTCATTCGGATGATGCGATCGCGTGCTGTTATCCTCAGACACACCTACACGAACGACAGCATCCTCAAATCACACCTGGCTGTTTGCAGCCCCGCCCTTTTGTTTGATGGACAGCTAAGCTCCTCCCACTGCCAGGAAACACTAAACGTACCCGAAGTTCCTTTTTAGACGGAAGGAATTCTGATAAGTATAAGAATGAGTTTGTGATAATAGTGTATGTTGAATATTCTGCGGTGCGTTATCACAAACCGGACTTTTAGCTTTATATAATAATAATTTGCTACGTTTGATCACTGGATGTGGTAAAGACCCGCCTCCTTTCACTGGAACGGTCTGTTTGATTGACATTTCAGTCAACCAATCACTGACCTTTTGCAGGATGCTGGGACATGTTCTTTTTTTTTTTCCCCCCTTGTCTTGCGCTGAAAAAGCCCGTCGTGCTGAAGCTCAGC
The DNA here is from genome assembly GCA_030068355.1 of Notoglanidium maculatum. NCBI lineage: Eukaryota > Metazoa > Chordata > Actinopteri > Siluriformes > Auchenoglanididae > Notoglanidium > Notoglanidium maculatum. The sequence continues at coordinate 27,520,736 of JAQQZX010000039.1, forward strand.
TCCGGAGCCTCATTTTCTGGCATCAGTCGGAAAGATCCAGACGTTAAGATTAATCCCGATGTTAACTGATCCTGCTCCAGCGGCCCGGTCGTACACGCGGAGCTGAAGGCCGGCGAACGTCCCATGCTGTTGCGATAAAGTTTGTTATTCAAAGTCTGGACTATATTTAGACACAATGCACAATAACCACAAGCAGCGTTGCATGCAAATCCACCGCGAGGCATCGCTGACGCTGAGCCGAACATGTTCGAGAGCATGCAGAAGAGCAGGAGCTCGTATTCCAATATTCACTGTTAAATACTGCATTTGATAGGAACGGCCTGAATAAATGGAGTGCACGAGTATCTAATGTTGGTATTAGTTTCTTCTGTCTCGGCGATATGACCGTTTAATACCGATATTGTGATTAATTTTGTCGCGTGATATCTTTCTTGTGCGTGTCATAATACAGATCATTAATTCTTCTTTTTTTTTTTTTAAATAATTACAAGCTTGACTGATTTGTTCTTTACATTTTGTTTACGTTTTTGTTTTTTCATAAATAAAAGGCTATTTTTATAATTATTAAAAAGAAGACCGAATTTTTGCATAAAAGAAGGACAGAATAAAAACGTCGTTGAGTCCGTATCCGCTAGCTAACTAACTAACCTCCCGGTTTTCACGTGACGAGCTGCAAGACGGCGTGACGGGGACGTGAGCCGCGTGGCTGCTGCTCGGTGAGGGTGTATTATATGTAGTGAAGTGCCGTCGATTAACGTAGTCACAAACGAAATGTATTTTCTTAACGAGGCACAGACGCACTAGCACTCAGAATGGCCGCCGCCGTACAGCGTTATTTACGCTGTCGCCTGATGATGGCGATGTCACGTGTCGGAGAGGAAACGTGTACAGTATGTATTGTAGTATAAAATGTCCCTGTATGGGATATCTTCCTGTTTCGTGTACAAGCACATGCACGGTGAATTAAAATAAATAAATGTTGCACGATCGTGACCCGAAAAGAAAAATATATACGTAGTGGCTGCTCCTTTATCCTCCATTCCCTCGTTTAAATGAAACCGTGGCCACATTTTAATCGATAGATCATTCACACTGCACTAATCCTTGACGTTTTTTGTCCTTAAATAAAATTACTGAAACCGAAAGTGTGCTAAAAAAAAACCGAAAAAGAAACAAACTTAAACTAATGAAGGCACTGCTGAAACGAACGAAACTAAAACTAAACTCAAATCCAGATCGAATGTAAACGAAATAGAAGCTCTCGGGTTTTTCCACGCCGCTATTTATTTATTTTTTTTAAGTGGGTACAAAGTAAAAGCGAGGAATAATGCACAGCCTTGCCTTTCTTAAGCAAATCAAACATTAGCCATCCTGTCTGAATTGTTTCTGAGCGCTTTAATCTGCTGCCAAGTAAACGTACGCTTCATACAACGGAGTTAACAAAAGACCTACATGCAATATATCCGGAACAATAAAGCGCACAAACAGCAACTTTATCGTCACACACACTGCCTTTTCACAGGCACCAGCATGTTATTTACCAACATGTTCATGTGAGATATTACGGCTTTATTGGATTAAAAGAAACCCAGACCTTCCTTAATCCGTCAGAATTACACACGCCGGTTTTGCTACTGTGCCTTTAAGAGCGCGGTATGTAAATGAGCTCTGTTCTGATTGGACGGCTGTCGACAAGAACGACACGAGGAATCCGAAGTCAAGCTTCTAACCTGTTGAACGTGTATAAAGACATTACGGACATTTTCACGCTGATAGTTTGAGTATCTGTAGAAGCTACTGTCGCTGTTCATCGTCATGGAAACGCCGGGCAGGCCACGCCCACAAGCAGCGCGTCACGTGCGGAACCGTGTCTGAAACGATGACATCTGCTAGATATGGAATTGATGGCTAGATATGGAATTACTTAGCCAGTAAGGAATGTAATGTGGAGTGCAAAGGTTTGCGCGCCCTCAGAGGACAGTGCATAAACTGACAAAACGCACACTTTTCACAAAACTGTTTTATCTGCGTCTCTTCAGATCAGGTCCGGAAGGTCATTTAAACGTCTCGTGGCGGTTTAAAGATGCAACCCTTGGTCCATCACTGTGTAATAAGTGGCTGTAATAAATAAATCATCGTCGTTGCTTACGGGAAATAATTAAAGCTCGTGTTTCGGAAGTCGCCCAGATGAATAGCCTCAAAGCGTTAAGGATCACGTCTCCGAGGTGCACTCTCGCACGCGGGAAGGGATTAGGAGAGAGAAGAAGAGACGAGCGTGTACGCGAGAGTGACTCGGAGCTTGGTAGGACGTCAACAGGAAGTCTGGTAGCGTGAGAGACGATCCTTCAGCGCGAGGCTGCACAGCGGATGTGTTCACATCGTTACGTTCAGTGTGAAGACGTTCTGCTAAAGACGGCACACACACACACACACATTTAAATACAGCAACAATCAAACACATGCCGTTTGTTCTGTCGTTCTTACGAGTGAGTCATGATTATAAGTTTAAGATGTTAATAATATTAATGATAAAAAAATGACATGATTTTGCATAAAAGCACAAAACCATCCAGTTTCTGATTATTTACCATCTTAAACTTGCCGCGAGTGTAAAAGAGGCGCTGGTTTAAATGCAGCCTTTGTTTAAACACATTTTCACTGAAAGGATTTGTCACCTTTTTTTCGGATTATACAAGGCCACATTTCAGGAGGTTTTGTTGTTGTTTTTTGTTTCGGTTCTGGCCGCTTCTAACCTTCCGTGCTTTTAGCCATGTTGCGTACTTTATCATGATATCGGTATTGCATCATCACATTGCCCGGCCCTGTAACTAAATAACGTCAGTAACTAACGACAGTTTTCACTCTGCAAATTTAACGTTCGGTTATTATTCAAAATTGCACAAAAATGCAGTTTTTCTTTTTCCCCCCATCACAGAAAACGTTAGACGTTAGATCGACATGTAAATGTGGACAGCCGCAAAGGTCTTCTGAACTCCCCGATGTTAGCCGACGCCCTGGAAGCCCCGCCCCTTTCTCCTCATCTGTCATGAGTAATCATCTCCTCTCGTTTTCCCACTTGAAGACGTGCTGCTGTACGCCGGCCTCGCGTCTCGGCGAGGTAACGTCGGGATGGTTCCAGTCAAGCTCCGGTTCGTGAATCGACCCAGATGCAGGAACGTGGACCGAACCCGGTGCGTGTTTTGGCTCACTGACGAACCCGGGGAAAAGGCCAGAGCTCAGTGTTTTGGAAATGTGACGTGTTCTGAAGATTTGTACTGACTGAGAGAAAAATAAAAGGTGGACAGGAAGTTCAGGCGTTTCTCTGCGCGCAGTAAAGGTTTGTTCATGTCTGCAGCCATGAATAAAGGGGTTTTAGTCATGGTCTTTCTTCTCTGCGCTCCACTCTGCCATTGCATTTTATTTTTGGCTGTTTTGGGGATAATTAGCTGCATCGAGGAAAAACAAACCTTTCATTTCTGCCGTGATTCAGACAGACATTGTGGCTCTTCAGGGTTAGCAGGTCTGACATCCTCGTACTCAAACCGCTTGGCTGATTCAGCGAGGCATTTAGTGACGTATTATTTTGTCCGTGTCTTTCAGGGCTATGTCCTCAGCAGCCACCTCGCCACCGTCAGTGGACAAAGTGGACGGGTTCTCCCGAAAATCGGTCAGGAAGGCCAAGCAGAAGCGCTCGCAGAGTTCCTCGCAGTTCCGCTCTCAGGGCAAACCCATCGAGCTCACTCCCCTCCCTCTGCTCAAAGGTAACGCGCACACACACACACACACACACACACACACACACACACACCGTAAAAACAAATCTCTTCTGTCTTGAAAATGCTGGGAAACTCCAGGTTAGCGCTTTAACTCAGACCCTAGCCTTAGCACCGACACTGACACTGGAGACTCCTTCCTTCAGCAGTAAAAACCCGTCTAACAGGAAACTTCGCCTTGTCTGCAGCGATACGTGTTTTTAAAAGCCGTCTGTGTGCCTGTGATGACGTATAACAGATGTGCGCGTTAACAATATGTTGCAACTGACCAATCAGAATCCAGGATTCAGCAGCGCTGCGGTAAAAAGCTATTTAATCTCGGTATCTCGGAATACACGTCATCACCACTCGTCTTTAAAATTGTTTAAAAATCGTTTTTGCGGAACTTAATTTTGGTTTCCTTAAATATTATATAATTGCGGTAATAATCTTTTTTTCATATATATCCTGTAGTGTATTATCGTATCGTGAGGCGCTAGTCATTAAAGCTAATTTCTGCTCCTGAGGGAAAGTCCTCGCCGTGTCCACGCGCCGTTTCCCAGAGTCACGGGACTCGTTTTACTGGATCCTTGCCGCACGTTTCACCTACACAAACCTGAAGCGACGAACGTTGACCTAAAGCTCGTCGTTTAAAAAATATTCCAAGGCATGTTTGTGAAAATAGGCAGGGTATTAGATATCTTCGCTCTCTCGATGATGTCAGAATATCTGAGGTTTGCTATAACGGCGCTTGATGAAATCTCATGCGTCTGGGGAGTTTCTCCTCTCAGTCTCCGTCCCTCACTGAGGAATTATGGGTAGGACAGCAGGACAGCTCCGCTCTGAGTCTGTAATGAAAGGTCAGCGCTCTGCGTGTGCGCAGGAGAAAGTGCCATCGTTACCCAGATGCGTGTAGGAGCGGCGTTGCGTTATTAATTCAGATCAGTATCAAGGCGTTTTATTATTTAAGCGCCGCGCCGCTGGGGTTGTCGGGTCTCTGCGTGTGGCCTATCTTTTAATAGAGCAGCCGTGTGCGTGAAATGGACCGTACGGGTTCCTGCGTCTGGTCAGTAACGGTCAAATTAGATCAAAGCCTTAATAGTACCTATTCCCAGCCAGCAGGGGGGTGAAGGTGATTAACAATCGAGCAGGTGACAACATCTAGTATTAGATCATCTAATGTTATCTAAATGATGCTGAAATGTGTCTGTCTTTCCGTTACCAAGTGATTTTAGTGTTTGGCTGGGAGCTAAATTAATTATTTATGCGCTAGTTTATTTATTCATAGTTTAATTATGATTGCCAACTGAACGTGTTTGAAGACCCTTTAAAGAAACCACGCAGCCAAATACGGTGTTTCCCCAAATCAGTCAACGCGCGCTTGTTTCTTTAGTTTTGCGCTGGCTAACGTTGCTAACTAATGACTTGGTTATCCCTGCCAGTTTAGCATCACGCTTCACACGCTCAGTCTCAGGAGCACCAGCTGTACGTGGGAACCTCCATCTTCCGACCCGAGGCCACGCTCCTTACCTGAATCTAACGCTACGTTCGACTTAAAGTGCGGAATTCTGAATTGTGGTATTTCATTCGGGCTCCGAAGCGGGCGCCTTTTGTTCGTTGTTGGCAAAAGTCTAGCCAGCTAGCTGTGATGAGAGATCGGTGTTTTCTTCTGTGTTCTAGCGTAACATGTCTGTATGTTGATTGATCGAAAGCAGATATTTGTACGTGCAGTTTAACTCCTTTAGAAAAGTAAACAAGCGCTCCTTTGTTCGCTGCTGATGCAGGGGGCGGCCATGTTGGTTTGACGTCTCTTGCTGGACCCTGGGGATGGCGAGGCCGTCGCCGAGGCGATGTGTTCGGTTTTAACCCAGTTGAAGGACAGCAATTCGGAGTTAGGAGTTTTAGTCGAGTGCAGCGTTTGTGAAGGAGCTGCGACTCTTTTTGGCTCGGACCTCGTTTAGACCTGCAGTTTGTCAGCTATAAAGCCTTGTTATTTATTTAAACAGTGCTGTTAAATTCTCGTGCACGTGATTGGTCGGAAAGGCGTCACTGCAAGACAAATCACAGGCTCATAATCATTCACTCGCTCGCTCGCTGTTTCTGTGGTAATTCATCGGGACTTGTACGTCAGACGTGCCTCGTAATCTCACGTTTCAGCAATCTGTATGTGGTTGAGATGTGGAGGTGGTAACAGTAGCCCTTTGTACACCGAGATCCCACAATACTGCTGTAAAGACGACGCGTCATTATGCCGGCTTTGGTTGTTTACACGGCGTTCTGGAGCCAGAGCCGTGACGTGTAACACAGTGGAGTTCCGGCGTCCAGGGTACGTGTCACATTGTAAAATACGAAACCCCGAGTACTCCGACGCTCCCTCGACCGAGTGTCGAGGCGCTTCCGTGGCCGTGCACATTCACACCGCTCTTTAAACAGAGTTGCTGAGCAGCGAGTCCGTGCGATCAGGAATACGATCAGGGGAAGCTGAAGAGAAGTGGGAAGCGAGTCGAGGCAGAAAGACGGACGTTTTAAATTCCCGCTCGTCTCAGCGATGTCAAACCCGTCACCCCGCCACGACGACGCGTTCCTTTTACACAAGCATCGGATCCGGCTCTGTGAATAACAATCGCTCCGGATCAGAGGAGGAACAGATTCCCTATTCGGAGCTTTTACACAACGGCGAGTTGGAATAAAGGCGCGAGATTCCAGCCATAAACAGGTCGTGTGAAAGGGGCTATTAATGCCACCCTGGCGTTGATTATTTTCCCGTAACAGCATGACATGGAGCGTTTTATTCCTTACTTGTTAGCATTAGGCACTTGTCATTGGGCAGCACATGATTGTGTCGTAAGATGCAGTTGTAGGCTGTGACACGGCTGAGAGAGAATCGTCTCTCTCTCTCTCTCTCTCGCTCTGTTTCACTCTCGCTCTGTCTCTCTCGCTCTGTCTCTATTGCTCACTCACATGCACTATCTCTGACCTCAAGGGCAGAAAGTTTAAAATGAGTAGTGCAGAAAATAGAACTGAAGGCAGAAAGGAACGAGTGTGTGTGTGTGTGTGTGTGTGTGTGTGTGTGTGTGTGTGTGTGTGTGTGTGTGTGTGTGTGTGTGTGTGT
>JAQQZX010000039.1:27538101-27552096 GCA_030068355.1 Notoglanidium maculatum
TGTGTGTGTGTGTGTGTGTGTGTGTGTGTGTGTGTGTGTGTGTGTGTGTGTGTGTGTGTGTGTGTGTGTGTAGGTGGCTGAGCGAGCGCTGTACTACTGGAATAACGAGTACATTATGAGTCTTATTGAGGAGAACTCCAACGTCATCCTGCCCATCATGTTCGCCAGCTTGTACAGGATCTCCAAAGAGCACTGGAACCCGTGAGTACACACACACACAATGTGAAAGTGTTTTCTGATATCCAAGGTTCTTTCTGCCATGTGATCATGTTTCTCTCTCTCTCTCCAGGGCGATCGTAGCTTTAGTGTATAACGTCCTGAAAGCCTTCATGGAAATGAACAGCACTTTGTTTGATGAACTCACTGCCACCTACAAGTCAGATCGCCAGAGGTAACACACACACACACACACACACACACACACACACATATGTACTTGGACACTCCCATTCGCAGTCATCCTCTCTCCTGCTTTCTTTCTTTTTCATATTTGCTCGCTTTCTCTCACATTTGGTTTCTCTTTCTTTCAGTCTGTCTCACTGTTCGATCACCCCCCCCCCCCTCTCTCTCTCTCTCTCTCTCTCTCTTTCTCTTTCTCTTTCTCTTTCTCATTTGGTTGCCTGCTTTCACTTTTTCTCTCACATCTTTTCACTTTTTCATTCAGTCTCTCTCACTCCTTCTGCCTTTTCTATAATTCAGTCTCCAGCTTACTTGCCCTCTTTTTCTCTTGCACGTTCATTTGCTCTTGTTCTCTCTCTCTCTCTCTCTCTCTCGCTCTCATTCTACCTTTCTATAATTCAGTCTCTCGGTTTCTCCCTGTTGCTTTTTCTTCTTTTTCATTGGGTCTCTCTCTCTCATTCAGTCTTTTCAGCTGTCTTTCTCTAATTCAGTTGCTGTCTGTCTTTTTCTCACATCACCCATTTGTTTGCTCTCACTCGTTTCTCTCTCTCTTGTTCTCTCGCTTTCACCCTCGCTCTGTCATTCTTCCTGTCTCGCTCACTCTTCCTCTTGCTGTCACTCTGTATAACTCTCTCATTCGCTGTCCTCCCACTGCTGTAACAGTGACTCTTGTTCTCATCCCTCGTTCACAGAGAGAAGAAGAAGGAAAAGGAGCGAGAGGAGTTGTGGAAGAAGCTAGAGGACCTGGAGCTGAAGAGAGGCCTGCGGAGCGATGCCATTATTCCCACTTAACGCTGCCCCGCCTCTCGCGCCACCCCAGGAACACACTCCCACATCGCCGGCCATGCCCACACAGGCCTTCTCTTTTTTTTTTCCCCGTTCATTTTTATTTCCTTATGTTTTCCTTGCTGTATTGTGCGACTTACTTTACTGTAGATTTCCATCGTCTCTTTCATTATTTCAGCAACGCTGTAAATATTTTTTTTTTCCTGCTATATTTTTTCCCTTCGAGAATATTACACTGAAAACGAAAAAAGGACTTAAAAAAAAAAAACAACGGAGAAAAAGAGTTCGCTCGTCCGAGTGGGAGCGAGAAATGGACTTGACCAGATTTGAAATGAACTGCTACTGTGGAGAGAAAATGAAATCAGCTACGAAACAGAACCCTCGCCTCTGTCGTTTGAGGAAAGATCTGTTCCTGCTAACGCTCGTCCAGACACACTGTCTCACTCCTTCGCTCTCTCTGTCTATCTCTCTCTCTCTTTTTTTTTTTTTTTTTTTTTTTTTTTTTTTCCCCCCCCCGCATCCTTTCATCTGGTCACTGATGATTTCCTCAGAGCCTATTAATAGCAGAATCCTCAAAGTGGAAAGGCTAAATGCTAACCAGCAACCACACACACACACAATCTCATTAGCAAACTTCTTTCCTATTCTCTCGGTGCTGCCAGGATTTTCCACTCATTCTCTCTTAGGTTGGTTTTTTTGGACTTCCTCTCTTGATTCTGCACCAGTCTGGCACTGGTACCAGTAAACTAAAACACACATACACACACACACACACACCATTGCTGCAAAGACACCAAGGACCCAGCGTCCCTGCGCCAAACCTGAGAAGCTGGTATTGTTTGTGTGAACGAGTGTGTGTGAGAGTTTCTTACAGTGTTAAATATTGTAACTGAATGCAGCTCATTGATCTGTTGTTGATTGATCTATTAGAACCTTTAGCGCATTTATAAATATATATATATATATTTTTCTTTAGGGACGGTCACAGAGTGTTAAATATGTATTACTGAACACCACTCGCTGTTTATTTTTCTTTTTTTCCTTTCTCCATTTTTACTCCTATTTTCAGATTTCGGCCTTCTGATGTTTTTTTGTTGCATATGTAAGGAGAGAGAGTGAGAGGGAAATAGAGAGGGAAAGCGAGAGAGAGGATTTTGGGATTGTGGAGATCTCCGATTCAACCAGACTCAATCTTTTTTTGTGGTGAGCCTTGAAATAAATGATGACAGAAAGTCAAAGTGGGTTGGAGAAATGACAAATGTTTAATTATTTTAAAAATAAAGACATATTAAATTAAACCTGTTTTGAGATAACTGGGCATTGTATTATAGCCTTATTTGTGTGTGTGCGTGCGAGTGAGAGTGCGTGCGTGCGCGCGCGCGAGTGAGAGAGCGTGCGTGAGAATGCGTGCAAGTGAGAGTGCGTGCGTGTGAGAGTGTGTGAGGAAATGCTCACTGGAGACGGCAGTGAAATGGAAAAAATTGTTCCATTTGTGTCTAAATTAAATATATAAATAAGTGATCAGAATCATCTGAATAAAAATGGAAATCTGCAAACTAAGAAATGCTTCAATGAGACAAATTTTCTAAAATGAGGGTATAAATATATTTTTACAGTACATAAGGTTGTCATTCTTGTTTTATTACAGACCATTTTTATTTTTTTTATTACTTTATTATTATTATTGCATTTTATTTGATGTCCGCATCAGTGGGCTGAACCTGTTAATGTATATTAGTTTTTATTTTGAAGTTGATATTTAATACTTGCTTAGTATATAATTTTCTACTTTATTTTTTTTTGGTTCTTAATTTTATTTCCTGCATTCCTCGTGACCAGTTCTGAAACTATAGATACTAATTATTAAAATGGAAATAATTGGATTTTCTCTGGGTTCTCTGGTTTCCTCCCACCTAAAATCATGCTACGCGATGCTAAATTCCCTTCCCGCTTCTCCGTATCGTCTCTGTTTCCGGATCAATGTTTACCTAAAGAAAAAAAACATTCCAAATATGTCTCTGTGTATAGATATAAAATATATAAAAGACATAAAACTAGCATGATGATGTGGCAAAAAAAAAAACCATGTTTACTTCAGTGAGATGTCAGAAATCTGGACTTACATCCATATTTATAACAGAGACTACTTTACATTTACAATCGGCAACCAAAGCCTTTCTGGCGCGCGCGATTCTCTGTCTACGCTGACGGGAACAGGAAATGACGCAACGGCAGCGTTTCTTTCAGGCGGAAACAAAACTTCATCTTTCCAAAACTTTTATAGGCTAATCAAATTATCGTCTTTCTGAACAGAACTGTCCGAATTAAGAGTCGGTGGGAAACTTCAATTAAATCCATGTCACAGAACAGGAAGTCCGTGAAAGGTTCACAGCGGTAAGAAAAACTCATTTATATTACATTCAGGTGACTCTTCTTGATTAGTTTTTCGCATTTTACCTTTGTTGTTGTTGTTGTTGTTGTAAACGTGTGATAAAAGTCTGCACTCAACTGTTTTTTTTTTTTGTGTGTGCGCGTGAGTACAAAAGTATTTAAATATCCTTTAATGCTGCAATTCCTCCGTCGAGCCACAAGAGGGAAGCAAAACCAAACTGTTCAGCCTTCTATCCATTTAAAGCGGCGTTAAAAGGAGGAATGCTGACGAGAACCCATGACGAGAAATGTGTTATTTCACCACAAAGGGTCGAATTCTGGACACCTTTTTCTCGGTCAGAGAAAAAAGCCATACCTTTACTGAACGTTTGGGACAAAGGAGCTTACTCTTTGCGTTTTCTCTATAGCATGGCACGATGTTTTTTGTCTTCATGAGAGAAAAAAGGTGAGAGGAAACGAGGGAACATCATTAAACATAACTCTAGATGTACAAAGCATGACATGCTGTTTGTTAATAAATAAATAAATAAAAAATTCTTGTGGTATAAAATTAATCAGAAACTGTGATGCGCTGCTACAGGAAGCTACTCGGCTTTGGGAACTCCGCCTCAACAGCACCACCTCATCCATGATTATTTTCTTATAACAGCACTCCCAAAGTGATTTACTCCTTACAGATCAAAACCCAATACAAACTGTCAAAATTATTTCAAGAAATATTCTTGAAGGATTCAGAATCCCCTTCTTCTTCAAAATAAAGTGATGACACATTTCCTTGCACGCAGATAACAGTGTTGAATGTGATGTTGGTGTAAATACTAGTCAACTTATGGGAAATGTGATTTCCTGTCATTTCTGTAATGGTTTGGGGTTATTATATATTTGAAAGCGCCGATCATCTCTAATTTGGTGATAAAATATAAAACATCCTGCTCCTTTGCAAAATTCACAAAAGCCCCTGATACACCAGAAATCAGCCCTAAAGCTGGAACGATGCTCTTCCATACCCAAACTCACTGATTGTGTGCGTGTCCAAATCATTAATAATAGACGTTCAGGCTTTGTTACATTTTTATGCACTGTGCCTACCACGGGGACAGAATAAACAAATAAACAAAGGAAAGAAAAGCAGAAAATGACGTCATCCTACTCGGACCCTTGTGTGCTATCCTTATTGCGAGAATGACTTTAAAGCTAAACCTGCAATGAAGCAGCATGGAAATGGAAATGAAATCAAGGGATGTGTTATTTTCTGTCTCAGATGAGTACAGACCTGAGACTGATTCCTGAGGTATTAATGTATAGACGACTGGGGAGGACAATTTGGGTAATGAGTCAGGGATTTAAACGGAGGTGTTGAGCCCAACCATGTATTTTAAAAGCTTATGCTATAGCTGTTTGTTTGTTATACATGGAAAGAAAAATGCCAGTGTATGAAGAAATATGCATATTATCTCACTCGACATATAGAGTATTTGACCAAAAAAGAAAAAGAATGTGTTAAATCCAAATCTCTACACTTTTTTCACCTTCATTTTGACCTAAGGATGTACAAACTTTTGCACTTGACTCAATATTGTGCAGTAAGTGTCGGTTTGAGTAGTGCTTCCAGTCTATTAATTGGAGTGGAGGGTTAAAGAAGCGCTGCTGTAATTTATTCCTCCGACACGCACGTCGGTCGCTCGGTCTCGGCCACAAGTGTAATTTGCAGATTGCTTTTCCTCGGCAGCCGTCGTTACTCCTCTCATACCGAAAGAGGAAACGGTGCCAAACACACCGGGAGCCGTTACACCACACGTCTCGTTTTATCGTTTAATCAAAGTGCTTTATGACTCGACTACCAGAATATTAATCCATGTAGTCCACCACTCAGACAAGTGAGCTTCTACAGTAGCACCGTCATGGACTTCATCCATCATCATCATCATCATCATCGTCCAAATGCAGTAAATCTGAACATAAAACACTCACCACTGCTGTTGTTTTTTTTTTTTCTACCAATCAAAATGTCCTATCGAGCCGTCTCTGGAATACAACTAGGTCCACCATCAGGAAGTAAAATTGCAAGAAAGTTCAGAGGAAGGAAAAGGAAGGAGGGAAGCTCAAAATGAAGCAACACTGTCAAAAACGGATGCGAGGAAGCTCTGAAGACAGGAACGGTGAAGGGAGGAAGGATGCTTGAAAGAAGGAAGGAGAAAAATACAGACGTAGTGAGCAATACATTCCTTTCTGGATTAACGTTTCAGCTATAAGGAAGGAGTGATGTTTGACGTTCAGATGGAGGACATTTGGAAGGAACGAAAGAAGTACAGGATGAAGAAAGAAAAGGAAGTGAGGAAGCTGCGAAGGAAGGAAAAGTCTTCAGGACGATGAAGTTCTCAATGAAGGAAGGTTTTAAAGGAAGTGATGATAAGAAAGTTTGGAGAGGAAGGAAGGGAGTAGGGACATTCCGAAGGAAATTATAAAGGATGGAACAACGTCTGGAAGACACAATGAGGAAAAATCATGAGGAATATAGGAGAGACGTACAGTCACATGAATCGGAAGGACGGAAGTTGGGATGTTCTATGAAGGAATGAGGAAATTTCATACGTACTGAGAGATAAATAAGTATCGGGTCGTTTCTGGACTAAAAGTTCAGCTATAAGGAAGGACGTTTGAATAACGTGAAGTTTAGAAGCAAGGGATGGAATGGAAGGAGGGATCTTTGGAGGGAGGGAGAGAAGTTCAGAAAGGAGGAAGGAAGTGAAACAGGAAGTGAGGAAGCTCTGAAGGAAGACTGTTCAGAATGAGGAAGTGAACTGATGGTATATCGAGAAAGAAAGGAAAGAATTTCTAAAGACATTATAAAGGACAGAAGGAGGAAAAGGAAAAAGAAGGACAGAGGTTTAAAAGGAAACGACTACGGTCGAAAGGAATCGGGGAATTTCTAGGGATACTTGTCATTAATTGCTATACCAGCATGCCCAGAAACGTACCATTCTTTACTTGGTGAACTCCATTTAAGTGACGTCCTTCACTGACAATTCCTACGTTTCTATTTAAACCTCTGAAAGAGTTTCTTTGCTGTTCTGTCCATCCCTGTTTTGGATAAGAGTTAATCAGGCACTAATGCTAATTTGTACCTGCTGTCCAGGTGACACACAGTAGACAGGAATATTAGGGCGCACTTGTTTTATTCAGCAGCTCTGGGTCGGAGTGTGAACCGCGACATCTCAGATCGTTATGAGACCCTGACATGGAAAGCAAGGGATTCGATTTATTTTGAAACTCCCGAAGAGGGGAAGGTGAAGGATTTCCTACTCCTATCCCTAAAATAACAGCCATGGCCCACACACATGCCTCTGCTGTCTTACGACCAATCGTCTCTCGGCGCTGTTGTGTAACAGCCCCCTAATCACTTCTAGCAAGTTTAGATTTATCTTCTCTAGATCTTAAACACGAAAAGGAAGGAGCGTTTAGAAGGAGAGGAAGAAAGAGATTGATCAGAAGGTATTGATTATATTTCTGTAACACCAAATCACCGGTTTATACCAATGCGCTCCTTCTGATAGGCCACAACCCCGTTTCTATAGTAACAGCTTAAGCAGGGTCGTGCTGGACACGTTTCAGACGTGCTGTTCAAGGAGAAATTTCAACTCCAGGGAAGAAACGGTGACAGCGACGACAACAAAAGTGACCATTGTTGATTATTTTCCTATAACAGCACAACACGGAGTGTTTTATTACTTACAGGAACGCGTGTTAATCTCCTCAGTCCAGGAATAAAGAAGAAAACGCTGGACGTTTGAAATAAGTGGGAAATCGTGTTAATTCGATTTTTCGCCAAGCTGTTCTCTCAACACGCAAGAAAGCCGTGTCTATATCCAGCGCTCCAATAAATTTAGCATAATCTGCGAGCAAAGGTTCATTTTTATCCCCTGTCCCATTTTTTCATCACCTCATTGTTAGTCTCTTGGCCTTTTTTATGCTGAAGGCTGTAATATGTAGAGGAAGTTGTGTAGGCATGTGGATATTAAAAGCTCTCCTGACTGAGAACGTGTCGTCACCTCTCCTTCTGTTGCTTTACTAACTCCAGCACAAGGCTTGGATTACTATACATGAGGCATTATTCCCAAATGATCCATTCACATCCCACTCGGAAATATCCTGGGATCGGTGGGTTTGAGACGAGAACACTGAAGGTAGAAATAACGTTTATCCAAAGATTTTTTTTATTTGCCTAAATAAACGTACTGAAAATATACCGATATAGAAAAATCCTAAGAATGTCAGCAATCAACTGGCTCTGAATGTCAACCCCCCCTAAAGAAAAAATAAAATCACCCTGTTCAGGTGTCCTTAAGAGTCTGTGTCCTATAAATGCTTAACGACGTTAAGGTCACGACCAAGGTAGCAGACTTTTTACTCGTTCTCTTTCTCAACTTCTCCTTCTGTGCACTTCTGAACATTTTAAATGTTTAAACACACTTAATGCACTCGTCAGACTCGCAGTCGCGTCGATGCACACACCGTGAATGCGCTTTTATGTATCAGACTGCTTTGGATTCAATTAGAGGTAAATGCACATATACAGTAAGCAACGCTTCTTCCTCCGAACATGACAAGATTATTAGAAGAAGGACGCTCCTTCACCTTCACCATGATCGCTACTTTTTGCGTGAAAATTTTCCCAACCAGTGACATTAAACATTGTTTATTGACTTTGCTATTTTCACGTAACCTTTATATATACACATGCAAAGGGAAAAAAACATCAGGTGTGTAAATTTGAAGTATATAAGAATATATGTACTGGAAATATCTAAAAAATCAATGTCTGAATGAGACAGCTAAAAATATGTGGTGAAAGTACACCATAAACCTTTAAAATCCTACAATGTGTAATTCTTTTTCCTTTTTTTAGTAATCTACTCCAAATAGGACATTAGTGCAGAAGTCATGCTTATCAGCAGTGAAATTAATAATAGTTATGCTACAGTTGCGCACACACCCATATGCATTCGCACAAAGCTGCCCTCGAGGTTTATTTTCTTTATCTGGTGTCAGGAGGGAAGAGGGAGAGATCGATACTCCAGGTGTTCGTCGTTATCGTGTGAAACAGACGTGCGGACGGCGTTCGACTTCTCTGCAGGCCTGGACTCGGCGTAGATTTCACAGGTGAGATATACAGTACACATCTGTCGACTCTCTGTTCCCTCGCCTCATAAGCTACCCAGTGATAACTGGCCTCCAGCCATGGGAAACAGGAAAGGAATGAAGACGAAAGGACGGAAAGATTCCTTATGCATGCATATCCATTGAAATTCTCTTCTTCTCCAATGAGCATTTTGTTCCCCTTCCAGGGTACAAGATGATCAGTCGTCTCTAACCATGGCACAATCCGAATGGACTTGCCTTGGGCACGGGCGCCAATATTTTTGCTTTGGGAGCTGTCCATGGTGCTGGGTTTTAAAAGGGTCCTGTTATTAAATGCTGCTGTATGTATAGACAGGTGACGAATTAAATATTGAGTTAAATCCGGGTCTGAGTGTTAAGTATTGAATTCAGGGACGTTGCATCATAAATGCTTGCTTATTAACTCACTTTTAACCACCACTTTATCCTCCATATTTGTTTAAGGTGGACCGAAAAACTGCCATTGGCAGAACTTTTACTTTTTTAACAATAGCGATACACCTTCCTCTCACTTACGCGAAGCTGCACGCTCATCCATATCGCCTCTTTGGAGTGCGTACGCTCTCACACCCGCAGGCCTGTGGTCATGCTGTCGGGTAGTGGGCAGGTACGAAGCCCTCGTGTGGAGATTCTCCCGAGCTGAGCGTTGTGTTTGTGTGGATCTTGACTCTGAGCCTAAAGATAGTAATGGTGGGCAGAGTTAGCGTGCAATTAACGCTGGCATGAAGACAAAAACGAGCAGAGGAGTGTTCGCTCCTAATGCTGCAGAAACAATGCCTCATCGCTGTCTTACACAACACTGCTGGCATGGAGGGAAACGCTATCTGCGTCCAAAACCCCGAGAAGCAAATACACTGCTTTAACACCAAGAAAGGTTAAAAGAGGAGTTCAGCTGAAGATGAAATGCACATAGATTTAGTTTTAGTTTTGATTCAGGAATGCAGGTTGCGCAATGCTGAGCCGGTGTCTATAATCTTCTCTCGTTTATGCGCTCAGGGACGTTCACCGATATCACTCGCAGTGTTTCTCCTGTGGACCCTTAGAAGGGCTCTTCAGTTGCACCTCTGGGTGGAGTGTCAAAGGTTTTATATATAATCTTACAAAAGGGTTTCCCCATCCTAAAGGATTCAAGTAAAGCCATTTATTAGACAAAGAACCCTTAATTATCAAATAAACTCTTAAAGAACCTTTGAAGAACCCTTTTTACTAAAGGTATGATACGGTATCTGTCTCTAGTGGGCGTGGCCTAAGTACCCTGCTCTAAAAATGATGTACATCACTGTGTTACTTTTCTTTTTTGGGATGAAGGGAAATTTGTGGAAATGTCATTTTGTCACAAACAGTTACACAATAGTAAAGTGTTACTGATTGAAAGGTTGTGTTTTTTTGGGCCTCTTGAGCCATTAACACGTCACCTCTGTGCGTTTGGGTTGGGTTCTGCTTCAGAGATGAAGACGCATTCTGTTTTTCTCTTCATTTTGACATTTTGTGATAGTTACTGTACTACACAGAGTGTTGATGTTGTAACCAAAGCAGCTGCTTCTGCTTCCCTCTCGCTAAGGGACTCTCTCTCTCTCTCTCTCTCTCTCTTTCTGAGATGCCGAGGCCGCTGACTTATTGACTCATCTATTTTTAGACACATTAGGTGTTTGATGTCTGAGGCCTTTTGATATCTAAATCTGCTTGGCGGTCAGAGAGGGAGACGCGCTCGCTGGCCAATTAGCGCTGCAGTCAATGCAGAGAAATGGAGGTGTGCTGTGATACTGAACTGAGGGTAGACGGAGTGAGAGAGAGAGTGAGAGAGAGAATACTATGACTGTACAGCTTGTTATCTGTCTGTGAAGGTAAAGTAAGGTCACTAACCCCTCGTGCCAGTGACATTTAGAGGGTCAATTAATTATTCAACACAATACACAGATGAGTCACCTAATGCCTAATATCCATCTATGCATGAGATTTATTTAAACAGTTTTATGATGTTGCGTTGGATCGAGTATCCTAATAAAAACCTCATACCAAAGCACTTTCGTTCCACCATCTCGGTTCCCAATACTCTACATTTGTGGCCAAATATGTCAACATTTGCATAATTTTTTTTTTTTTTTTTTTTTACAGTTAAACGTAATCTGTGTCGGTCCAGATTTCATAGCTGTGGAATGAAGTGATTCAGTAATGCTGATGTTTTACAGTTTTCCAATAGGATGCACAGGTTTCTCAGAATAATATGCACACTTCCCAGTACAACAAACACAAATCCCAGAATCAGCAGCGAAAAACTCCCAATTTTAGTAAAGGGAAGCTACTGTATTCATTCAGGTCTTGAGAAATACAGCAATTCTGACAAAAAAAAAAAGGGTCCTGACAATATTCGAGTCTGATTTATTTAAACTGGCTTTCAAAATGTACGCTGTCACAAAAACAGCAACTGTAGCTTTATACCTTTTCTGCCTTTAGGACCTGGAAATGTGGCTATGGTGTACTTTTACAGATGATGAATGCGGGTTCTATTAATTTTTAGAGGAAAGCTAATGATCAGATTTTGGGGGTTGATTTTCTAACCAGAAATGGAGTTCATACCTGTAGAGTTCAGTTAACTCCTAGGGTTTAATTGTTTTTAAGGTAAACAGAATGAGTGCATATAGAGACAATAATGTAAACAATATAACAAACAAACCAACAAATCAAATACAGACTAACTACAAAAATTTCCCCCCAACTGGACAGACACATATTCTTTTTCTTCAGAATAATACTCACTTTTCCCAAAATTGTACACAAATGCCAGTTTCAAATTATCAACAGATTATAGGAGGATTGCATGATTTTAACAAAATGAAGTTGGTGTGTCATTAAAGAAATTCAGCAACTGAGAATACATCCGTTGTGAAAGTGTTCGCACAGAATGTACAAACATAAAGAATTAAATTTAAAACATAAATAATGATTTAAAGCCTAAGGCGCATAGTTACATTTCACACAAACAGCGCCGAAGCTGGAGCACAGACTGCACGCGCATTAGGAGCACAAATTGCACTAAAGATCCCTGCATGTCATTTGCTACTTAACGCTTCTTTACGTCACGCGCGCCGTTTTCCCGCACGTGCTGCGCGACGTGGTCGCGTGGAGCTCGAGCGTCACCTCGTTTTATCCCGTGCGAAGAAGTTTCCAGAAACGGCGCGGCAGAGCGCAGGGCTCGTGCTCACCGGCTGGAGCTCTACTCGCTCTCAACCGGCTGCGCTGTTGGGTGCGCGCGTGTGCGCGCATGCGCCAGTTGTTTCCCCAGAGCGCGCGCGGAGTCGCCTGAGCTCGGAGAGGGAGCGGACTGTGCCTTTGTGTTTTTGTTGTTGTTGTTTTTAAAGTGCTACACACAGAAGAAACAGGGAAAAGCGCGCGGGGCGTTACCATGAGCACAAGCCTCATCACTGTACCGGCGCTCCACGCCGCACGCGACCGCGTCCGCTTGACGCGCGAGCAGCGCGAAACGGTCCTTCGCTGAGGCGCGAGCAGCAGCGATGCCCGGCGGAAAGAGAGGGCTCGTGGCGCCGCAGAACACTTTCTTGGAGAACATCGTCAGGCGCTCGAGCGGTGAGAAGAGCGTTTCATTTTTTGTTGTTGTTCTGCTTTAGTAGCCTAACACTTGGTGCAGAACCTTGTACAAAACAAGTTCTCGAGATCTTAATGGTTGCGCGCGCATACTCCATATGATTTCCTTGTACGTTATGAATGCGTTCTGTTTTCTTTCTTTTTAATAAAGAGAGAAAAGACTTTTACCAAATTAGTAAGTAGAGCGTTAGAATGACAGCTGGGGGATTAATGAGGAGCTGGCTCAGGAAATAAGATTTGCCACCCCAACTTTTTGAGTGTTTTGAGTAGATGTGATGAATCATGCCTGTCCAGACTCAAATCATTGCAGCGTTGTTGGGATTTTCATGAAATCTCTTAAGTATTCTAATTAAGTAACTATAGAACTACAATGATGCCAGTACAGGAATGACATTAGGGATGCGCTGATACTGAATAGCTACCAGTACATGTTCTCCTCAATACTGATACTGAAATGAGTAACCTATCGTTTGCAGACACAGAACCTTGTATTTATCTCCTCGTGCTGGGAGATGTCATGAGCGAGGTCATGAAAATGACTAAATGGCACAAAGTGTAGAAGCTGCCTAGTGAGAGTGAAGGAAGTGCGAGTGTCTTAGTGCTCAGTTCTCAGTGCGCGCAGAACTGAAGTGCTCTCACGGGGTTTTTAACACCACAAAACACTAACATTTTAACATGGGTCTGTAGACTTTTTATATCCACTGTACACATCCTGCCACACGATGGTCATCAACAAAGTGGAGCCAGTGAATGAACCGAAACATGAGCATATGCTGCTAAACCAACATGATGCTAACAAGGGTGGTGAGAAACATTTACAGAAACATTTGGTCATTTCTGAGTTGAGGATCAGGGCACTAAAGCAGTTTATAGTCCTGTACCTCTGGGCCTCAGTTTAGCTTGTTGATTAGGAAGCTGCGTTTGTTCAGATACAGGTGTATGGCTTGAAGGTTAAGTGCCCAACAATGGATCTGTAAGTGCTGGCATTATAATCTCCATGCTAAATGTTGTGCCAGATCAAGCTTCCCAATGAAATAAACCATCGCTACATCACATAGGCTACAACAAAACGCCTTTTGTGAAGCCTTTGTTGTATTTTATATACTGATTTTGAGAAAAGACAGACTCTCTGAAGAAAGCTAGCTAAATAATCAACTCCTAGCTGCAAAACTGATGCTGGACTAGCATTGCATTACTTTATGGCTAGCTGTCATCCTTCGTTCGATGATCAGATTATCTCTAGCACTTAGTACATTTCCTCTTTTCTTCTTTCCTCTTGTTTGCTCTTTCTTTTCTGGCATCCAGAGAGATATTTTAAAAAGCATGACATTTGTAAAGTTAGCTACAAGTCCCACATGCTAGTCAAATGAGATCTAGCCCCTTTTGGGGGTTTCTCATAAAGCGCTCTACTTTACCCTTGAGAGGTTTTGGAGGAATTTTGCAGTTTGAGATTTGACATTTTCATGGACTTAGTGTCAGACTTCAGGAAATCTCCTCAAACCCAAGCAACTCTCTGCCTACCCTGTCTTTTAGCTCCACCTCTGCATTGTTGTACTGTATTAAATCCATCCATCCATCCATTATCTATAGCGCTTTATCCGTCTGGGTCGCGGGGAAGCTGGAGCCAATCCCAGCATG
>JAQQZX010000039.1:27555379-27566537 GCA_030068355.1 Notoglanidium maculatum
GGAGAACATGCAAACTCCACACAGAAAGGCACCCTGGGTGACCCGGGGATCGAACCCAGGACCTTCTTGCTGTGAGTTCTAACCACCACACCATCGTGCCACCCCCTGTATTAAATCATACTGTAATAAGTTAATCATGCTGTAATCAATTAATTTAAGTATAATGGAAGCTTTGCTGCTTAACAATAAAAACGGGGCTGAGCCTTGTTTTCATTACTGCCTGATTATCCAACTATAAAACATTCTGGCTTTACATCATAGCCTGTGCCAAATGAGATGGCTGATTCAGAGTTCTCATAATGGAGTACATAGACTGCAGAGAGACTAGGGCACGGTTACGCTCATTTCAGAGTATAGCCTATCCTTGATTTCTCCTGATTCTGATGATCTTTAAAAACAGGGTAATGAATGGTTTTGGTACATTCACGCTAACCTCTTGACTACAGGACATTCCTCGCTTGGCTGTGTGATTGATGGCCAAATGAAGAATGCAAGAAGGAAATTCAGAAGGACTTCCATCTCAGAATTCATTCAGTGACGGTGCATTTTTAACATTTCTGACCAGACCAATTCAAAAACAAGTCAAAAGGATCACCAGTTAAACATGACAGTCTTATGGTGTTTGTATGGAATGTAAGGAGCTGAAAACATAAAAACGTGAAGAGCCACGCATCCACAAAGAAATAAATGAGCAATTCAAAGGGTGCTTTCATTTCATTATTGTGAGCTTTCATTTTCTTCTAAAACGACTGTAAACTCACGTTTGGAATGCCTGCTCAATATTTACAAGGGTGGTGTTTTACCAAGAAGAACAATATGTGGGCGTGCTTCGGTTTTTTTTAGATGACAGGAGACCCTTGTGCACCATCCTTTAACAAAAATTACATGCATTTGTTGTGTATAGACTTGAACCGAAATGCTTCTTTCCCATCTGGAAGAGTACATTTGCATATTTAGTTAAAGCTAAATAGGGTCTGCTACGAATGTTTAAACCATGATCTGGGCTTGTTAGCTTGTCCTTGGTGCCGTATAACCATACATGTTCAGTCAGTTATTGTAGGTTTTTTTTTTCTGAAATTTGCTGTTGCATTTTCCAATTTGCTTTTGCATTTCTAAGTTTACAAGCTTTTTCTGACTTGCTGTTACGTTTTCTGTTGTGTTTCCTGATCGATGTTGTGTTTTCTGATTTGCTGTTGCTTTATCTCATCGGCTGATGTGTTTTTTGAATGTGCTGTCGTTGCACTTTTGGTTTGTTTGGTGTTTTGCACGTAAAGGGCACTATATCTGACAAGCTGCTTCTGTAAACCTAGATGCAAACAGGTGAATCAGGTATGTTACAGCAGAAAAATCACTAATAGCAAAGTTTTCGATGGCTTGTTGATGACTGGTCACTCTTGGCCTTTTGGTGCTGACTCTGTATGTTATCTTCACAAAGTGCTTGGTCTTATACAGGGTCATTGAGGTAAGAGGGAGAGCAGAGCGAGCTCAGACGTCTCTGTTCTTCAGCTCCTCCTGGGAGATCGCTAGAAACAGCTGGGTGATGAGATTCTTTCCAGCGTATCCTTGTTTAACCCCATCCTCTCCTCCCAGTCGGTCATTCCTGCCACATCTCCAGTGGGCGGAGGCATCCTGATGGCAAACGCCTTAGCCAGCTCTTCTCAGGAATTGAGTTGTCCCTCCTGATTTTCTCCTGGTTTTTTTCCTCAGAGACGAGTTTTCTGTTGGGGAACGCCCAGATTGTCGAATGGCCCGTGGTCTACAGTAATGACGGCTTCTGCAAGCTGTCAGGATACCACCGAGCAGAGGTCATGCAGAAGAGCAGCACATGCAGGTGAGTGGATATGTTCAGGTGTGTGTGTGTGTGTGTGTGAACCTGATTGTAAACCTTATTTAGCACCAGTCCATCGCAGGACACCATACATGCATTCATTCACACCTTGCAATGTTTAGCGTATAACACAGCGAATTACGAAGCACTGGCACTGGAGACTCCTTCCTTAAATGATCAATAAACATTTCCTCCCAGAAAACAGCGCAGTTTAAAATCATTAAGCTTATTTGGTGCATCCTCCATGTGAATGAGCTGTTACTACTGTCAGAGTTAATGAACACCTTCTGATCAGAATCCAGAATTCAACAGCGCTGATAACTTTCGCTATGTTCAGCTTCTAGGCTTTTTAAACAATTTAACCTTATATTTTTATATGTATATATGAAAGTATAACATTCATCCTGTATGATTTAATTCTATATACATGCAGACAGATGACAAATTATAACTCTGTTTTTGCTGCCGTGGTGTCGGTCCACTTAAGGTGAAGTGTGAACACAAAACACCCAAACAGCAGTGGCTAGTTAAGGCCCCGAGGAAAAATGTATTAGTGTTAATAGAAAAGATGAAAGTGTGTAACAATTGAATGCGGTGTGTTTGTTGTACTCTAGCAGCAGAGACCTCCTCGGAGGCCAAGACGTAGCTCTGGGCCTGAGGGCAGACATCGTCGGGGGAATCTGTTGTAGCGAATAGAGAATGAATCGTTTCTCCATGGTAACGCGGCTTTTGCATTTTTCCTCGTCTCTTCTTTTGATGAGCAACACTTTCATTCCTCCCACAGTGAGCAAGCTGCCAGAGTTTGGGCGTGGCTCTGCCCCAGGGGGCATCTGCTCTTGTTTATTTTGTTGCTACCCCTTGTGCTCGACATGTTGATGTTTTGCTGAACTCCATTCGCCAACATTTCCAAGGTGGTAGTGCTATTACAGGATGCCTGACCTCACAGTATGATAAAGTAATCTTTTGGCGGAAAAGTAATATATACACACAAATTCCCAAAATCTAACCTATCATCCAAGACATTCAACACAATCCAAGACAAGTTTGATGGCTTAGTTTGCACTGTGGCTAGAGATGTTAGAGGTCTAGGACAAAAGGTCTAAGGTTTAAAAAACTAAAAAAAAAAAAAACATGTTTGGTTGAGATTTTGAGTTTCTCTCTTGAAATCAAGTGACCCCACAAAACACCGAGTTTGGGAATTAGTTCTTCTAGTTCTCAGATTAGTTCTTCCAAACCTTTTCTCTGAGCCGTAAGTTTATAACTGTGTAACTTTATAACTCTTCTAGGTGAGCACTTATTCATCTCGACAGGCTGTTCTGACAGGGTGGCTGCTCTCCATGACGCTTCAAATGAGCCGATGAAACGTGTTATTCTTTACATCCTGCTGTGCCTCGTGCTTTTCTTTCTGTGTGTGTGTGTGTGTGTGTGTGCGTGTGCACCCATGTGTCTGTGCATGTGCTCCTGACAGATGGATTAGACAGGTGTGGAGTCACACATGTATATGTTTATGTGTTGGTAGGTAGGAAACTGTGACAGGTGTGTGTGTGCGTGCATTCGTGCGTGCGTGCGTGTGTGTGTCTATATATGTGTTCCTGTGTGATGGGCCAGACAAATATGTTCATGTATAAACTATGTGTGTGTGTGTGTGTGTGTGTGTGAGTGTGTGTGTGCATATGTTAATATACTGTATATATACATTCTTAACTATAAGATTCTAGTCTGAGTGTGGGTGTTGTTCCTGTGTATCCATATGCAAATATATGTTGTTATAGTGTTTTTTTCTCTCTCTCTCTCTGTGTGTGTGTGTGTGTGTGTGTGTGTGTGTGTGTGTGTGTGTGTGTGTGTTACATCACTGGTTAGGAAGCTCAAACTAAATTGACCCCAGTGTGGTTTCCATGGAGAATGCGTTTCTATATGGGGTCATCTGTCTGGAAAATACAGCACAAGAAACACATTACTTTGAATAAATTGTGTGTGTGTGTGTGTGTGTGTGTGTGTGTGTGTGTGGTAACATGCCTTCCTTCGCAATAATGTACTTCATCTCCAGTGACTTTTACAGTTTAACTTCCTTCACATTTCATGGAAACAAGAGATTAAATATCACACTGTATACACCACAGTGCTGTTGGATTCTGGATTCTGATTGGTCAGAAGGTGTTGATTAATTATCCATAGCAGCGGCACTGACAGTAGTGCACCTCTAAACCACAGGTTTATATTAATGCGCTCATTTGAATACATTATCGTTACTATAGTAACAGCTTCCTCAGTGACTTGTATAGCTTTAAGGAGCGTGTCTCCAGTGTCAGCGCCTTGTAACAGTCAGGAGTAAAGCTGTAACTTTTCATTTTCCCGACAGATTTTCAGTACAGATGACTTGCATTTTTTGTCAATTTTAATTCCCCAGATGTTCGAATGATGTGAAACAGCTGTGCTCTCACATGGAATTCCAACAGCAAAAAACTCGTTCTATTTTTGTCAGTCTCACTTCCTGTCTCATGCTTTCTCTCTTTGTCACGTATTTTGTCCATCTCTATGTGTCTCACACTCTTTTTTTCTCTTCTCTTTCTTTCTTGGTATCTCTCATCCTGTCTTTTGTTTCTTACCATCTGTGGCAATCTTCCTCTTCTAACCCCCTTCTTTTTTTCTTTGCTTTTTATCTTCTGACATCTTGACTCTCTCTCTCTTTGACTCTGTCTCTCTCTCTCTCTCTCTCTCACTCTGTAGTTTTATGTACGGGGAGCTGACGGATAAGAGGACCATAGAGAAAGTGAGACAGACCTTTGACAACTATGAGTCCAACTGCTTTGAAGTGGTGCTTTACAAAAAGAATAGTGAGTGTCCAATCCACTCCTTCCTCCTGTACCTCTCTCCCTCTTTCTCTCTCTCTCTCTCTCTCTCTCGCTGCTCGATCTTCATGATTATTGTGATATGATAATCTTCAGCGATTATTTGTGGATCTTGACTCTTTATTGCTTGTGACACCTGACATTGATCACAATGCATCTGTGATCATCATCAGCCGGCGGCTCGTGTAGACGTGGGTTAGATGACAGAACAATTCTAAATTTTATCCTGGACTTCTGAGTGCTCGAGTGAAGTGAAATGAAGCCAATACGTGTATAAATGACTGTCAGTTACACAGCAGTGACACAGTTCTTTTTGTGACTGACCTTCATGGTATATGTATTTGTAGGAGTTTCCTTTTCAGATTACAAAATTTGGGAGAGGAGAGAATATAAAGGATCATGCAAGGTTTGCGGCAGTCAATTTACTGCTGATTGTGTCATTATTTAACACAGAAGAAAGCACATATTGATCCTCGATATGGCTTGGCATGGCCGTGATAGTTGCTGCTAGAAGGAGGAACTGCTGAGAACAGAGCATGTGGTAGAAGGAAGAGAGTTTTCTACACTCGTGTTAATTTATCTGGAATGCCAGAGGAAGACATTATTGGAAAACATTGATTGCTGAGGCGCATTTTTCTTAATTCGCTGGAGGAAATCAAATACGAGCTGAAACCTCCAAGTAACGAGCTGCGGTTGTGTTGTTAGTAGATTACCTGCACCCGTTTGTGACCCTACACTAATTTGCGCTGCTCTTAGTAGATTGCATTGGTCATTATTGAAATGAGCTGACTGCGTCTGTATTCATAAATTTGCGCATTGTTAGTGGATCACACACGAAACAAGCCATTCCCATCGATGCTTTTCGTGATTGCAGCCTCAAGCTAATTTGCCCTCCTTTGGCGTCTAGATGTTTCGAGGCATTTCATATTGATCCTACACGGCTATTTCTCACATCTCTGACACAAGACATGCTAAATCAAGATTAGAGTTAAATAATTTGCATTATTTACAGTGTCATAAAATATTGCTGACATCAGAACACACATAGAAGAAGTTCTCACATCTGTACTTTTATCCAAAACAGGAAGGCTGTTGCTTTCATTGCTTGGATTTTGTCTCAGATAATGCTTAGTTCTTAGTAGTGAGTGATGAAGAGACATTTGTTTGTCAAGTTTATTACAGCAGATGCTGAGAAACAAAGACCACGCCCACTTTAAAGGGACTGACAGGCACAGAGGCCACGCCCACTTCACTTCACAGCACAAACATACAGATCCACATGTTTTTTAAAAAGCAGTTTCAAACACTTCCTGCGTGTGTTTGATGGTTTCACTTCTGACCTCTGACCTCTGACCCATTCCAGGAACACCAGTGTGGTTCTACATGCAGATTGCACCGATCAGGAACGAGAATGACAAGGTGGTGCTCTTCCTGTGCACCTTTAAAGACATCACTGCATTTAAGCAGCCTATTGAGGATGAGAGCACTAGAGGTGGGCACACACACACACACACACACACACACACATACTTTACTTATTTATTTAGGAGTTGAGAGTATGAATGCTCTCTCTATGCAGGTTTTCATCCATGAGAGTTATGGTTTAATGCTTTAGTTAAATTAAGGTTTAAAAGCTCTTGTTTCTGTTTGATACCCAATGTACAATACATTTCTGCAATATGCGATGCGTTCTGTGGCAAGATTTTTGTCAGCAGGAAAAGCAGGCAGTGGCAAAGCAGGGACCATTAGACAGAGGAGGACACAAGAATTTTCTTAATTTCCAGAAAATAAGCTGGTTTTTACGAACAGAACAATAATTTAAAAAATTATTTATACAATATTAATACGTCTTCAGAATCTGTTGTATCTTTGTCATCCTTACAAGTGGGCAGGATAAAAATCGGGAGCCAAATTAAATAAAACATTTACAGTTTGTGATATGTATGCATGAAATTATTGATGGCGATGTATTTAATAAAGTAAGCGTCAAAATAAAGCAGGAACTTGCGTCCTGAAAATACACTTTATTTGAGAAGTACCCACATTTATGACACATTCATAAGCATAGTGTAAATCTTTTATAAAGCAATGCTGAATTATTTATCTCAGGCGTCTGTAGAATCTACTGACATGATCAGAGAATTTCTGTAGAACATCGTTCAAGGCTTTTATACTTTAACAGACTTAATATTTTTTCACACTTAAGAAGCTTACATTTGTTTATGACTTATCCGTTCCGTTTCTATTCATGAAGGGCGTTGTAAATGACTGACACGGTACATGGTACAGATGCTGCCTCATTACATAAAAGAGTTGTGATTGTCTTAAATGAATGAGCATGTTAGGTTGGCGACTTTTACCACACGTTACACTGTAATGGTGCATCATAATAGCTCTTGTGTTAAAGACGATACAAACTGTATTGCTTGTATCATTATTATTTGAAATAAATCCTCCAGCCACATAAATGATTAATGTAAGACCCAAAATAGCTAAAAAGTGTTGGCAGAATTCGGGTCACGGCACCACCTTTTTTTTTTTTTTCAGAAATTCATTATTATTTATTATTTATTCATTATTTAGATGTTTTAGATATTCATTATTATACACAGTCAAAGCCTCTGCGATCTCAGACCTCTTAAGCACATGTAACCGTCTTCCACAAATAGACATCTAGCACCCACACACACACACACACACACACACATGCTTACACACATGACCACATGCGTGAGCCCTTCTGTGATGCTTGGCGCTGATGGACTCCCATTCAGCACGTGACTCAGTGTCACATACGTGGGTCTTTGTCAGAAAATCATTCTTTTTCATAATGCTGGTTCTAGAGCGTTTTTTTTTTTTTCTGTTTCGACATCAGCAGAAAAACAGTGGGAACAAACACATTACGCGTTGTTATGGCTGACTGGGTTAGACAGGACTTTTCATTCTCTACCAAACTGATGTCGATGTGTGTGATGTGTCAGGAATTTTCCACGAAAGCCGCTTACTCTTCCTTTTTAGAGTACGTGAGGGTGTGAAAGTACAGGGATACATTTTGCAGGCCATTAAGCACTGTGTGGGGAAGTGAATGAATTGCATAGTCCCCGAGCCTGGGGCAGTCACAGACTCCGCTGTTTTACCTTTAGTTACGTAATCCATCAGCGTAGATCTGTGTTCTGGGATACAGTTGAGTGCGTGGAGTGTGCGTGTGAGTGTGTGTACATGGTTAGCTTGGTCCAGTGCAACGTACACGCCTCAGGACGTTTGTAGCAAATCTTGCTGTCCTTCAGATGAGTCAAATGACAGTTATTGTGCTTCCTGGTAAAGTGCAGCACTTCCTTTTCTCGGTCATTTTTTTACTTTGTTTAGAAACGCGTGTGTGCTTTCTACCTCAGAAGCTAGCATGTGTGTGTCCATGTGACTCACCGCGCACCATGCATCAACGTCTCCTCCTGAAGTTGGATTTTGTCTGTGCAATTGATCTCAAAAATGTTTGGTACTTAAAGTTTGCAAACCCACTGTCGCTTGTAAATAAAAGCACATGTCGTTTTAGCATTGTGTCAGAATCATCACATGTTCGATCAAAGACAGATCATTTGTCTCAGTAACACCATTCCTACAAAAAGAGTTTAATAAATTAGCAGGATGAATCCGTAACATCAACACCAATCAAACTGCTCAAAGAGGACTGTTTTCAGCTGTGCCACATCCTTGCGTCCAGTTTTTCAGCGCCAGCAGCGTCAGAAACCAAATCAGCAGCTGCAAATGATTTGAAGCGATGCGCATGTATAATGATTCAGATTTGCATATTAACCTTTGGATTCTTACTTATTTACAGCATAAAATTAGCATCCCTGTTTAATCCCAGAAACTGACAAACGCTCTCATAAACGTGTCATGTGATTTTTTTTTTTTTTTAAAAGCTCTCGCAATAGTGGCATCGTTGCGCTGCGCTCAGATGGATATCAAACATTTAGCAGAGCTAGACTTGGAGCGATGGATTTGCGTACACGTAAACAATACTATCTGTAGGGAAGGTCGGATTTAATGAGGCTTTATTAATCTTTAATACAACGCCACGGGAAAAATCAATGCACGTTCACACTCTTACAACTGAACTGTACTTCATTGACTATTACTGAGTCAGGTTTAAACTTCAGCTAAGATGAAACACTGCAGGATCTCTTGTGACTCGCCAAGTCACGTTTGAAGACTTTTGTGATGATCTGGGATTTGCACACTCATGCAGGGGAGCGAGGGATTGTTGCTGAACTCACACTGCTGGTTAGCGATGAGTGCGTTCTGGAGAAAGTCAGAGGATGAATAGTGGAATGAAAAAGAGAAAACTAGGAAACGCTGACAGATCCCTTATTAGATCCCTTATAGACGTCCCAATCCGGCTCTCTAGGCTTGCTGACAGCTTCCACAATGCTCCTGTATATTAACAGCCATATACGTCAGGACACACGTACAACATGGGTCAGAATAAAGTAACATCTTTATATGAAAATAGCTCTCATCACCATCACAGTGTGCAAAATGCCGTCTTCACTGCATAACTAGCAAAATGGTAACAGCGACGTGGCTAACTCCAAAAAACTTCCACATAGCAACACCATCAATCAGATCTCAAAAAGAAAACCTTCCATCAAGCCCCTTCCCGTCTTTAAGCTACAGGGCACGCTAAATTTAAAACTGAATTCCACTGACTAAACCAAACTAAACAAAAAATGTGACTAAAATGTAACTACGATTTCCAGTAAGCGACTATTCTTGTCAAAAATTCTTGTCAAAATTAGCAGAGTGCATCTCCAAGAAGTGTAAAATGTTTAACATAGACCTTTCTTTACATAAGCTGTTTTCCTGTCAAGATGCTGTTTGGTTAACACCAACATACTGCACACGTCAAGGTTCTAGTTTAGGCCCACTTTTTTCCCATTTATGTACAATTGCATTGAATATTTATGAAACGTTTCTTCCTCATGTCATCTAAGGGAGTTTTTCCTTGCTACCATCACCACTTGTGGATTAGGTGTATATATATATATATACGTGTGTGTGGGGGTGTGTGTGTGTGTGTGTGTGTTTATGGGTAAATTTATTATTATTTACATGTAACTAGCATAGCTTCAAGTAATAATAAATAGGCTTATCCAAGGGAATGACTAGCAGCTTTGTTAGCCACCCTGCGAAGCCATATACTATCATATTAAGATGAACAAATATAGCTCTAATGAAGCAGCTGGCTCTCATGAATGTTCCTGTAATAAACATATTGTGCATGGTAAATATCACTGTGGTTAATAGAGCATCAATGCATGTCTCATTATGTGAAATCATTAAACTGTAAAAATGCTTCTTTGCTATTGGTTAACCTGAAAGTACCACCTAGTTTAAAAAAAATAAAAAAAATAAAAAATCCAGTCCATGAGCTCGCCTGCTTCTAGTGGAAGTCAACAACAACCCCTACTCACTTGCAATTTCTCTCAGTCCCCCCCATAAGTTCTTCTGAAGAACGTCTTCTTTAATCATTGATGAAGTGTGAAGTGTTGGAAGGTTACATCAAAAGGAAGGACGGCTTTGGTCTGCTGCCTGTATATAGATGATAGCTTTACGCCTTATTACTGACTCAGTGCCAAGGTGCCTCCACTTCAGCCGGTCAAAAAAAGTCAGGAAAAGTTGAAAGAATGATGTGGTCAGTGGGAACCGTCTGAACGTGATGTAAAAAAGTAGGACATACCAGGATACCTACGGGTCCATTTAGTACAACACTGAGTACGCAAGAATGTTGAAAATGTGCGATTAAAGATTTTCTAACAAGTTGAGAGCAGCTTTGCTCTATTATACAAATGAATGTTGTAGTCATCGAACCACAGTCCTTGCCCTATCCTAACCGTAACTGTAAGCTTTCATACAAACAACATTGTCTTGGAAGCTGGAACAGACCTGGACACATTCAGACCTGCTGAGCAGTGCTGCAGATGGCATGGCTGAGGTTAGAATCTGAATTCCGCCGCTCATCATGTGTTGACCGATGTTATATCTCATGTCCTCCTGCAGGCTGGGCTAAGTTCGCCAGGCTCACTCGTGCTCTGACCAACAGCCGGAGCACCATCCAGCAGCTGACTCCTATGAGCAAGCCCGACGTCAGCTCCCACAAAACCTCCCGACTCGCAGAAGTGAGCGTGTGTGTGTGTGTGTGTGTGTGTGTGTGTGTGTGTGTGCGCACACATGGATATATACACTACCAGTCAAAAGTTTGGACACACCTTCTCTTTCATAGGTTTTTATTTTTTTGTTGTGGTCTACATTGTAAAACAATACTGAATACCTCAAAGTATGAAGCAACACATATACTGAATTATGTAGTAAATAAAAAAATGTAAAAAAAAAAAAAACCAAACAAACAAAATATGTTTCATATTTTAGATTCTTCAAAGTCGCCCCCATTGAGCTTGATGATATTGTGGGCGTTATCTTAACC
>JAQQZX010000039.1:27616517-27673244 GCA_030068355.1 Notoglanidium maculatum
GTGTGTGTGTGTGTGTGTGTGTGTGTGTGTGTGTGTGTGTGTGTGTGTGTGTGTGTGTGTGTGTGTGTCAGTGTGTGTGTGTGAATCATTAACGCCCAGCTGCTCTTTCTGCAATAATCAGGTCTTCTCATCCATCACCATCTTCTCAACGTATCATTCCAAACTCTGTGTTTTTTTCATTTAACGCTTAATTGCACGGAGCTGATCCGACAGAGAGGGGGTAATTTTGTCAATTACGCCACACCTGAATGCAGGCTGACGTGCAGCCAGAGGTAACGTTTAGCAATGTGAGGCGTTTGGACAACTTTCAAGCAAAATGGCGCAGAACTCAAAAGACAGCTTGAATTTATTTAAACAATATTAAACCAGAAAAATATCCCGAAGTCAGAAATGGAAATCGAGTGCCATGTTTGTTGACTGTGTCGAGTCTGTGCAGGTATTTCAGCCTCCGGTTCTGATCAGTAAATACCAGAGTCCTCTTCTGTTTCCTCTTTAGCTTATTGAACAATGCAAGTGAAGCATTCATATACAACACACAAGAAAAAAAACACCCAGTGTCATGCTGCTACAGGGAACTAATCAGTGATGGGGTGGTGTGTACAGAATTACTGAAGAGTTACTGAATATATATATAGGAAATTGAATGGATGAATAATTGAGTGGGTGAGGGAATGAAATGGTTATGTAAGTGAGGGGGTGGGTGAGATGGTGGGTGGATGAGTAAGTGAATAAGATCTACTACATCTATCTATCTTCAAGATCTAAGGGAATTATTGAGTGGAAGTATAGGCAACAGAATAGGTGAGGATGGACGGAGGGAGGGAGTGGGGATGTATGAGTGCATATATAGTGAGTGAGTGAATGAAAGACAGAATGAGTGACATAGTGTGTGACTGGATGATTGAGTGAAGAAATTGGTGAGTGAATGAGTGAGTTAGTCAAGCATATAAATGGGTGAATGAGTGAGTGAGTAAGTGGCTAAAATGTCATTGAGTGGGTAGAAAATGGTGATTAAAATGGATCAAAAGTGGCTCAGAGTTGATTCTTTTCATGGCTCTTCTTTTATTTTTACTGACTAATCTTTGTGCGTGCATGTGTGCATGCGTGTGTGTGTGTGCGTACGTGTGTGTGTGTGTGTGTGCACGCACATGCAAAAATAAACTCAGGCTTGCCTAAGGAGACAGCACTGTCATGAGTGATTTGATCAGTTATTTTTTTCACCTAAAGCATGAAGAGATGAAGCGCTGGCTGTGTTTCTGTGTCACTGTGTGAGCTCGTCATCTTTTGTGCTTTATTTAAGTAAGCGATTAAATACCAGCTTCTGTCTAATGCAAATTATTCTCCTCATTCTCACTAATATCACTCATTACCTCTCACAACATCAGGCGAGAAAATACTCAGGCGAGAGTTATTTTTAGATTTTCTAGAAAAGCATGCCTTTATTTTTGGACTTTGAACTGCTTGTTTGTGTGTCTGTAGTTTCATGCCCATGAGTTGAGATATGTGTGCAAACAAAAAATTTTATTCAATGTCTTATAAAAGAAAGACACAAACATAGAAAACTATTGCAAATAAAGTAACAGAAAAAAAATCTAACATTTTATGGATTTGTATAGATTCCATTTTAAATTTTCTAATTGTTATAAAAAGTCATAAACTTGGAGATAAAAGTTCTAATAGTTTTAAAGCTTTCACTAGTGCAACTTATAGGTCCGAAACTTATATTCGTGATATTTTGATAGCAGTAAATGATACAAATTGTATTAAAGGAGCAGTTTGTACATTTTTGAGCTCTCTAGTGCCTACAAGGAGAATTGCAACTTTGCTTGAAACACTGAGCAGCCTTCACAAGCTCTCCAGGTGATCTCATCTGCTGTGTTAAAACTAGATAAAGCTTGTGCATTTCCTTCTTCTGGTTGGAATTGGAGATCATTTCAGGGCCAGAAGCCAATAATGAAGATAGTAGAGTGACCCATTGATATATAATATTGTGAATCACAAATTTGCTAAGGTGTCTTTGAAATGGGAAGACTGTTACAGGTCTTGAAATACTTTAACGTTTTACAGACCACACCTTTAATACGTCCTGCCTGGAATGTTGTCTAGTAAAGTATCTGATGATTTGCACCGTGATACTCAATGGGAGAGCATTATATCATCATAATTTTATATTTTCATTCACATTGGTTTAACAGACATAGAAATCTCAAAAGAAAGAAGGAAAAGAAAAATGGAAAGATGGTCTCCTGGCTGTCTCTCTCAGATGGAGGTGATACACTCGGTGGTGCTGGTCACACACACGCCACACTCACACCTCAGGGCCACGGGGTAGGTGTAGGACGGGTCCACGGCAGCCGAGCAGTTGGGCAGCTGCACGGTGGTGAATTGGGTCTGGTTGTAAGTGCACACTCGCTGATGGGACTCGATGAAGGGCAGGTCCAGGATTGGTTTCTATGGAAACAGACATGAGAGGTGGAGCAGCCAATATAGTGTGAAGAGAATGATTTGATCGCGCGTGTCACAAAGTCTCGATTGACATTTTTTTGCCCTTTCAAGTGTATACTTATCACACAAATAAGGAATAAAACTCGGGGGCATGCTGTTACAGGAAAGCAATCAACAACAGGATGGGGAGCTCCAGCCTGAGTTACTGTGACCAACCTGAAGTTGACTATTTTCCTGTAAAAGCACTCACTGAAGTGTTTTACTCTTCTTAGACCACAGCGATTTGACCGCAAATACAATACTTTATTGATTAAAGAGTAATAGAGAATGAATATTTTTTATCCATTTATAATTACATTTAACACTTGTGAAAGAAGTGTTATCACTTATGTTACAGCAGCCTTTCTCTCAATAAAAAATGCAGCTTGAAGGTGTTTTACAATTATTAGGCAATTTATTTTAGAAGCATTTTTTTTTTTAAACAATTCTTGAAATTCTCTTTATGTCCCGACAGCAACAAATAAATCAAATGGTCTGACAATAAAAAGAAAAAAATCTGTCAAATTTGGTTGGAATGAAATGATTGGATGGCCTACCTGTCTGTCTGCCTACCTACCTGCCTACCTGCTCGCACTCTGCCCATGCACTCACTGTGTGTGACCTGAGTCTTCCACAAGGTTAGGCAGACACACTGCAAACATATTGCTAACGCTAGCAAGCTAGTCAACAGCTCTGAGTGCCAACAAAAGCCTTGTCATTGTTCTCCAGCGAGAGTCAGGCAGTGCGCATTCACATGATCTGGAGGAGTGGCTTATAGTTTTTAATGATTTAGCCATTTTGTATTATAAACCAGTAAAACCCATCTATTCAGCATAAAAAAAACGCTAAATAAACAAAACCAAAGAATTTTTTATTGTAATGAACATTAAATTGTGAGATATGTACTTGGTGTAACACCTCGCTATTGGAATGTTAGAGAAAAGAGTGCCTGAAGTACCGTTTAGTCAGGATTAATTTACTGGAAATACAGTTTAATAGATTTGCCAGAGGACATCTGTAAAAATTATAATCAAGTCATGTTGGATTTTATCTTTGTATAAATCAGACAAGGGGATGGAAATGTCTTCATGATGTACGTGATCGTCACTCCAAAGTATTAATGCAGTCTGATTAATTCTTAGAAGGTCACATGACCATAGCATATCTGTAGGCTGTGTCTATTCTAGGAATTCAATAACTTAACTAAAATTCCTGGATATGCTGCTTCTCTGTTAAGGTTTTATTTTTCTGCATTTCAAACTCGACTTGGTTTTGATTTGGGTTCAAGAGACAGTGTTAAAGAGCCAAAATTCACCAATTGAGGTGCAATACACTTTATATTATTTCTACAGTTTGGTTCATGGTAGGTATATGATGGTAGTAACCTGTCCAAACCATAACTAGTAATTACTCACATGACGGATTGTGGTGAGACTCTAACTGCAGCGAGATCATGATGATGATTACATTGCACCATCTTCCATAGTGACACTAACCCAGCTTGAACAGGCTACAGTGTTTATTGTTTCATATAATTGGAAATAGGTGACACTTCAATTCATGGCAAGCATTATATTACACACATACACAAGCACACCAAATTGCACTTTATGATGGTTCTTTGCCTTATAGACTTCCAATCCTGCCACTCTACACACTGCACTCTTTCTCCTACTCCAGGACTGGTCAAGTTAATGATGAGTGTCATTCATACTTTTCCAAATAATCTCTTCTGTTAATGCAGTCATTTAAATGTAATAACAGCACTATGTGAGATATGAGAATATTAGGAGGTCTGGATCAGAAATAATACCTTCATCAAATTTTCATGCCTTCTCAACTTCTCTACTTAGTTTTTTTTTTAAAGAACATTTATATACATGAAAAGTGCTCCACCACAAACTGAGTTAGATGGGTTTTTTGTGGTGAATGATTATTTAGGTCAAAGTAAAAGCCTTCACCTACTGTCTCATAAAATTACAATTGCAGTCAATAATCAAGAAGCAATGGAAAATCGAAGACAGGGCATTTTTTGTGGCTGTGAAGAGTTTACTCGCTTGGAAAAAGGGTTTCAATTAAGCTTTAGCTTCAGTCGATTAAGCACCGATGCGTTAAATATACCATATTAATCTGCAGTTACACAGTTTTGAGATATAAACAAATATACAAATATTTTGAGACTGCTATGCATCTCAATAATGATGAATAATGAATTGAAAATATTAATGTACAACCCCAGAATTAGTTTTCTGAAAGGGCATTAATAAATAAAGCAATTGCAGTAGTGTATTTCTAAATACCCAGAGGTTTGGATGAGTCACGGCTTTTATTATCATCCAATAAATGAAAGTATTACAGACAGCAGAGATCTGGAAGAAATTACTGGTTTCTCTGAGTCTCTGGAGGTTTTGTATTGATGGTATTTTGTGTTAATTAAACCTTGTACGTGTTCCTAATAGTTTAACAGGTGAGGAGGGACAGATTCTAGACATGCTTAATGTTTTTTTAGAAGAGTGTGGAAGTCTGTAATGGTGTGCTTGTGATAATAAGCTGTTTTTAATGATGGTTCAGGAGAACAAATGCACTATCTACTAGCCCAGCTGCACTACTGATTGTCGTCAAGTCAAAAAAACGAAGACATACTGTGTTAATGGTTATGTAGACAGAATTGGGCAATGTTTTTTGTTTTCAATAGTTTAATTACCCATTTAAACCATTAGAACATGATTAGAAAATTGGAAACTCCGATTACTGAGGTTATGTCTGGTCTAGCCTACGACTGTGTGTGTGTGTGTGTGTGTGTGTGTGTGTGTGTGTGTGTGTGTGTGTGTGTGTGTGTGTCTGTGTGTGTGTCTGTCTCACCTCCCAGGTCTCACAGCGCCCCCAGCAGGCGTCGGTGGTGATCTGCAGTCTCCCACATCCTGGTTTCTGGGCCACGAAGGTGAACTCTCTGACAGCACAGCCGATAAAATGCTGGAGATTCAGCGCAGACGCGTGACTCGGGTGAGGAAAACACAACAAAAGACACACCAGGGCACAGCTTAGAGATGTGGCAGGGGGCCTGTACACACACACACACACACACACACACAGAAAGAAGATGTGGTCTTAATATCACTGCATGAAGTGAGACGTAAAGCACAAACTTGCCACATGTGAAGCGTACACACTAAACTGTTACAAATTTAGGAAATTAATAAAATTGCTTTCTTCCGGCTGCAATGGATCGTAGATCAGCTTGATATCCAATATGGCACAGGTCTTTTGCCAGATACCCTTCCCGACACAACCAAATACCAAGACCACACTTTGTTGTGTACTGCAGTGGCAATGGGCGATTTAGAGAGACCAGCTGACCTAAACCACATGTCCCAGGCTCGACTGGGGGATCAAACCCAGGACTGTCTTGTTGTATCATCTTTGCATGTAACAACATCAGTTCTGATACGTGGAGGAATTTTCAGCATTCTTGTATTCAGTGAATACACAAGTATCGCCAAGTAAAAAGCGGTCAATTTGAGCATTTGTGGTACTGTGTGTATTTAAATAAATAATTGCCTGTGGATCCAAACTTTTGGGACACCCTGTATAAATTCAAACCACAGAAGGTGTCAGAAGGTGTTGATTAACTTATTACACTTATTTAATTAAATAGTGCAGCTGCAAAGGACAGGTTTATATTAATAAACTGCTTCTATTAGGTTCTATCTTTTCTAGAGTAACAGCTCAGTCACAGGGACTTGTACAGAGGACGTGTCATGAAGACGAATTTTACAAAGTGTTGGTATGATGAAGGTTTCTGTAAGGAGGCATTTATGGAAGGAGTCTCCAGTGTCAGTTTCCAGACATCTTCAGGACAGAGGAGTTTACACTTTGTGGTTTCACTGTAGATTGAAAAGCTCATTTTTTTGTCTTATCAACTCAAGATAGATAAATAGAGAAGCTGGTACGGGAAAAACGTGTATAGCTGCTATAATATAAGTAAGAACAGGAACGAACTTGTTTCATGGATATTCCACAACTTTAAACCTAATTATTACGGGGTAAAAATATGTGTCAGAGCTGGCAAATTGCTGTTGTATAAGAGGAATAAAACACTTTATTCCATCACTGATTATTTTCTTACAGCATGCCTGATTATGCATTATTTCCTAAATATGAACTTTGACATTACAAACGATGTAAGTTTAGAAATAAAGACCATTGTCTTACCGTGGAGTTTGGAGTCTTTTGAAAGCCATTGAAGTTTGGATCAGAGTTACGTTCGCTTTTCTTACGTTCAATCAGGTCAGCTTCCCAGTCAATATCTTAAACTGTCTAGATCTTAGAAAAAGTCAGGACTATGCAGCAAGTGTTACACAAAGATTCACTTTAGATGACTACTTCTGAGTCAGAAACCTCACACAGCTGCTATTTATATAAAATGAGACTAATATAAACATCCAAGCTATAACAACGGCTGTCTCAGTCTCATTAATGGCATTACATCATGGTGTAATGTGTTTTCCAAACAATTAAACGCATGTGTGTGAGTGGGGGATTGTGGATTAATCCTCCCTGTAGGCATTATTTCTGAATATCACTGGCGTCTGTCTCAGGTACTGGTGCCTCGCACATTAGATTAGTGAACAGGGAAAAGAAAAGCAGTTTGTGTTCTGAGTTAACAGCATGAAAAAGTAAGAGGCGTTGCCATATCCTTCAATCCATCCATCCATCCATCCACACAGAATGAGAGATGCTTGGAGACAGA
This sequence comes from Notoglanidium maculatum, assembly GCA_030068355.1. NCBI lineage: Eukaryota > Metazoa > Chordata > Actinopteri > Siluriformes > Auchenoglanididae > Notoglanidium > Notoglanidium maculatum. Next base: position 27,623,752 of record JAQQZX010000039.1, read on the forward strand.
GTTATTGGTACCAGCTTTATTCTCCTACCTCAGGACTCAGATGGGCTAAAACATATCCGGTTTAATTAATATCTCTGTCAGGCTTAGAATTACCGAGAGGCTTTATTAAAGTCAAACTGAATTAGCAGTGCACTGGATGAATTTGCTGTTTGTGTGATGTAATGCATCTGTAATTTGAAACAAACAGGATTCCTGATAGAGAACTTGCACAAACACATAAAATCCACTAAATATTGCCAGTCCTTACACTAATTTACACTGGTTGCAAAACTTATGATGTTCATCACTTTGTTTGTATACCTTCGTGAAAATGTGAGCTATAAAGCCAGGGTAGTGAATAATGACAAACAAACAAACAAACAAAATGCTCAAATTATTCTGAATTTTTTCAAGTAATATTTATACCATATATAGTCTAAAAAAATAAAACAGATTTTCATAGTATAGGACAGTATAGTATAGAGTATAGAGTTGTTTCAGAAAAAAATGTGCCTTTCTTATCGTATTTACTTGATTGTGAATGTCACTGCTTGACAATTAATATTCAGTACCATGAATCATTATTATTATCATCGTAATCATCGACGGTAATAATTCTTAAATCTATTTTTTCAGGCCAGCATGTTTAAAATCTTTGATGTTATATTTAGAATAGAGCTCTTTGAGCTTCTTTCTCCATGACACAAACTCCTCTGAAAGCAGAAGTGTCGAATGATTCACCTTACTGATTTGATTCTTGGAACCAAACCTGTTAAATGAATCAGATCTTTAAAATATATATATTTTTCATTTATCATGATATAGACCCCAAATATTAATATTAAATTTTTTATTTGATTACACTTACCCTCAATGTGACTGTTGTTATTATTATTATTATTATTATTATTATTATTATTATTATGAGGAGGAGGAGGAGGAGTAGTAGTAGTAGTATCAGTTCCTAAAAAAAACTTTTTAGGACTGAGTACACTGTTAATATATACAGTATATTAGCTAGTATGTTACTTTGTTTGAATGAATAATGTGATACAAAGATTGTTTAATATTTCTCTTTGACTTTATAACACACTTATGATTTGTCGTCTTTGTGCAGAATATATAAACATTTCATTTTTAATTTCCTCAAATCTCATTGTTTTATTTAATAAATACATAATAAAAAAATAAAGAGGTTTATCCCCCACGTTTTCCACTCAAGAAAAACAAACAAACAAAAAAAACCCGGGTAAACTTTTGCACCGGGCTGTACAGGCGCACGCGCGCTGCCCTCTCGAGGCTGCTCTCTGGCACTGCTCTCTGGCACGGCTCGCGCTTTACGTGCGTGCGTGCTTGTGTTTGTTTGTATGAAAGAATAAAAAAACACATTAATTAACGCATTTTTACACAAAATAAAACATGATGAAACTACTAGACCTCTGTATCTTCATAATTAATGGCAAATTATCCGCTATGGCCGTTTATCTCACGTAAGTAAGAGTTTTTGGAAGATATTTTAACGAATTAGCATTCGTTTGGAAAGTTAGCTTAGCATAAATGTAGGGCGCGAGGCGCTGAGTATTTAAATGAATGATTTGGAGGGGTTTTCTACAAAAATATACACGTTTGTTTTATAGTAATAATAGGAGGTATAATTCTTATACGTTGAGTGTTTGTGTGGAAAGCTACAACAAACAAACAACCAAACTTATAACCGATAATTAATTGAGTTTAATTGAATGAATTGTTAGTTAATTTAGCCACATTGCTCTTGACAACAGCTATAGACTAATAATAATAATAATAATAGTAATAATAATAATAATAATAATAATAATTAGGATGGTAATGATAATAATGACCGAAATATAACCCGGGACTATAATGATATAGCCTATCAAATGTATGAGACACTGTTTTATTAGAATATTACATAATTTTGAGAAATGTTCTCATTACCATAATTCATAAACTCTTGTCATTATTATGAGATATTAATTCATTTGAGAAACTTTTGAGTGCTGTGATGCACTAAATCTCAATTTAAAGTATCCCTTGAAGTAACCATGATTTCGAATAAACTTATTCTGAGCCAATTTTGAGAAACATTATCATGATTTACTAGATTAAATAATTAAATCAAGAGGTTTTCCATCCTTTTCTGTACTTATCGATATTAAAACGACATTTATTCCAGTGAAATGAGGCACAACTTTAGAATGATTCGTTCTCGAATCGACTCTCACAATCGATTCATTGAATCTTTCTGTATTGACTCAGTGGACATGAGCGCGCGGCTGTAGGAAAGGGGGGTGTCACGCGCAGCATTTGCAGTTCTTGCTTATTGGAAACTAAAACTTTAATCGGACTTTTTTCCACATGTGAGTACATTAAAATAAATAAATAAATAAAGCAGGTCATATTTAAATGAGTGAAGTTTAAAAGTTGCAACGTTTTTTGTAGTAATTGGTCAGGAAACTGTTTAATTTTGTAGGGTTTGTATTTAGCCTTTTAATATAAGCTCTTGTTCTTTAACAATTTTATGCTGAATGATTTTATTATGTTCATTGTGACATTGAATCATGAGACACCAGGATCTAGAACACATACTCAATCTATCATGAATAGCAATAATGAAGTTATAATGTTTTATATATATATATATATATATATATATATATATATATATATATATATACACACACACACACAATATATAATATTGTATATCTTATATATTCTATATACAGTATGATAAAGACGATACACATAATTATAGTACTTTTATACAATGCAGTGCATTGCATATATTATAAATAATGATGATAATAATAATCATATGTTTGTATGTTTTCTGTCATTACACACAGTCTTTATGTGCTGTAATAATTTCTGGAGAAAGATGTCGTATGTTATGTTGTGACTTTTTATTTGCCCGTTCTTCTCCTCTCGCTGCCGCTGTTGCTATTTTGGGCCTTCACTCCCCTGGCATTCTGTAGGGTCAGAGGTCACGTGGCTTTTTCTGGCCCTCTGCTATGCGTCAGGTGTTTCTGATCCTACAGATCACCACTGGAGTTGTCAGTTCAAGGAAACCATACATTACAGATGTACAGTTATTTGTTATAAGGATGAAATAAAGCCAATAAAATATAATAATATTATTATTATTTTTATCACATCGATTGTGTATTTGTTTTTTTTCCTCTGGTCTCGCATGATTTAATGTCAGTTATTAAGTTTTGTGGGGGGGGGATACTCTTCTGCAGTTACTTTGTGAATTAATGTCAGTTTTATATGAATTTATATATACATATAAATTATTTATATATTTATATGGAGCTTTTTAGCAATAGATACTGTCTCGAAGAAACTTTACAGAAATCCAGATGTCGCTTTGGATAACTAATTTTAAAAAAAACAAATGGTATTTGAAAGAATGTAAATAAAATAGATTATGGTAATGTGGTAAAATGTTTAGTACATGTCCAAACAGTATGCTTATATTTTGACAATGTGATGAATTTTTAATAAGCATTTAACATATGATTCAGTCAGGCTGCTGGACAGTTTGTATTGACAAAATGCTGGAGTGAAATGCAGTGGATGGTAATTTTGAAGCTAAATATAAATCTATACTTAAATCAACATATTGAAACAAAATTGTGCCTCTTCTGTCCACTGCGCCTTCATATATCTGTCTAAGCGATCTGTACATAAATACATTTGTGAGTTTTGCTTCAGCATGTGACTATATGGCTGCATTGTTGTGTGTGTGTGTGTAGAGATTATTGTGTACTGTGCTTGGTGTTCTAGATGCCACAGCTGCTAACGTGGTCACCTCTCTCATCCAGTTTCCAACGCAGATAAATATATTTTTGACCTTCGTCCCTCCGTGTTCATTTCCCAGAGGTGACTATGTCAGTGTCGCACGCTAATAACTCCTCTCTTTATCCATTTCATTTCATTGCACAAGGTCCCATAATTTCTGTTATGTCTAGGAATGCATAGAAATTTTCCTTTGCTTTGTGACACGTTATGTAGAAATGCTCAAACCTCTTTTTCCACAGGGTGTCTAAATTCCCACTCTAGCTGTTAAAAGCTTGTTACCCCCCTGTGTGGCTGCTATATTTACCTAACTAATCTGCCTCAGGTTTACAGATGAAATGACAATGCAGTCCCTCTTGAACTTCTCTTCTTTTGTAGCCTGTATATCTTATCCTGTAAAGAAATATTTCAGTGTCACAAATGGTCTTGAGGATGATAACCATGGTCTGACTTGCACAAGGAGGTTGTAGGAATCAAAGCTTATGTTCATGCTAGTGAGTCACTCATTTTGCTTGTAGCTTCAGTAGTGGACAAAATGTACAGCCTACAGCTCTGTACACGATTTATACACATCACTTTACACAATACGCGCTCGGCTTTGTACCGACTTCATTGCCATTTAGCTAAGTCTACTGGCAAAGTATATTCTCTGCTACCTCGTTTGGAAATTTGTTTTTCTTCGTGATGTCTTTATACATGTTGAATATGACAGGATAAGATGAAACCTTAGTTAAAGTTTTTACTACCCAACAGTAAATGGGAACTAATTGCGGGTAGGAACTAAAGTGATGACTGGGTGAAAAAAAGTAATAATTTCTGTTTTAATGATCTGTACTTATGGTCTGATTTTTCCGTCATGATTGCTCGAATGGTCTTACGGAATTGTTAAGACAGGCTTTCTTTAAAAATAAACTATATAGTCAAAAGTATTTGTCCACATGTCCATCATACCCTTCCTATAACTCGTCCCAAAGGTGTTCAGTGGGGTTGAGTTCAGGGTTCTGTGCAGAGCACTCAAGTTCTTCCACTCCAACCTTAACACACCATGTCTTCATGGAGCTGGCTTTGTGCACATGGGCATTGTCATGCTGGAACTGGTTTGAGTTCCACTGAAGGGAAATTTTAATGCTTTGGACCAACAGTTTGATGAAGAACCACATATGATACTAGTACCAGCATTGTCTATGAGTCTTTTACTTAGGCTTAAAAAAGCTGAAACATTAAATCACATATCTGTGTAATGTTTGCCTAGAGAAGCTGGTGTGTCCTCAGGTCATGTGGCGTTAGCTAGCTAATCCATAGCAATGAATCAATTCAAACATTGAAAGAATTTTTTAAAAAATATGTGAATTGAGAGTTAGTGTGATATTTGAGTATTATTTTGAAGCATCGGCATTCAAGGTTTCAATGATCGATTTCAAAGATGTACTGAAGTGTACGGTTTAAACCACCGCCCTGTTGAATTCTCAAATCTGATTGGTCTGAAGGTGTTGGTTAATTTTCTGGTACAGGACAGCTTTCACAATAGTGATGACAGTAATGTCTTCTCGTGGAGATTCCACAACTGTAAATGTAACATTAAATGGATTAAAAAAAACATCATGTGTTTATTCATTAATAAATGTAAAACATTCTGCTGTATAAGAGGAATAATACGCTTCAGCAACTCCATTTTGTGTCAGACTGCAACACACCACCCTGTCGTGGATGGTTTTCTTATAACAGCTCACAATGTGTTTTATTCCTTACATACTGTATTGCTAATTAATGGCCATCATAAAAGATTAAATGATTATCATTATATGGATGGAACTCAGAATAAGACCACTAATGACTACATTCTCTGAATCATCTCCTCAGAATAACACCATGTGTTAGTGGAGATCTGAACTGGTCTGTCCCTTTGAGGTCACCATGGCATCAGAGAGGACCTCGGAGGACCCAGTCGTGGAGCGTGGTTCCCTCCCACTGGACATTGATGACGTCCATGTACTGCTTCAAGGTCAGTTCATATCTCTTTTGGTTATTATTTTATTTTTATGCTTGCAGATGAGCTACCAGTGATTTTATGTTCATCATAAAGAAATCTGGATTTAAGAAATCTCCAGGTATAAAGGTGTTAACAAAAAAACAAAACAATTACAATCCAATTAAATATTTAAACAGGAAGAGTAATAAGTGAATTTCCACTGAATGAATGTGACCCATATCAAAAACAACCGGAGGCTCAATGACTGCTTTATGACTTTCCACAGTAACATAGCGATCATATGTGAAGGCAATTTATAGAGAATGGCTTTATAAATAAATGCTAGAGGGTTTTTATTTTCCACCCAGAGAAGTTCATCTATATCTTTCCATATAAACCACAACAATGAGTTCTTTATTTATCACCAATTATTCAGCGCTGAATAATAAAGAGGTTAAAGGAAGCACACGTTACCATTTTTGTGAATGTTACCTTCTGTACTTTAATCTTTTGTGCCAAAAAGACTACTGGCTAACACCGTAAACTGCAAGAGACTGTCCATAACAAGTCAGACTACATTAATTAAACTTGTAAAAAGTGTTAGATCTTCAGTAAATGATTTATCCGGGTGGATCCCGGGAACGCTAGACGTAAAGCGGGAGTGCACAGTGAGTGGAACGCTTGGCTACTATGTGTGCACACATTCATTCACACCTAAGGGTTCTTTAGAGTCACCAATCAAATTCCTGGAATGTTTTTGGGAGGTGGGAGGAAACCGGAGAACCCTGAGAAAGCCCATACAGACATGGGGAGAATTTAGGGATTTGAATCGAGGACCCTGGAGCTGTGACATGCACCACCTATAAAATATTTACTGATGATTATATCTTCAGTCTTCAGTATCTTCAAAAATCTTCATTTTAGCTTTTCTGACATTCAAACTATAGTTAATATTAGTACATCAATTCACCATTATTAGTGAAAAAGAAAATTATGATGGCTAGGAAGAAACTACCACTCTTGGCACTGATGGGAAATATAAACTATTTTGTCCAACTGAATAAATTCAATTGTTATTTTATTGTATTTCAGGTAAATTTTGTGCAAAACCACATGTATTATACTTTATTCAACTAAATATATTCATTAAACTCAAAGTTTTGTTTAATATCAGTACTTTGCAGTGATATGTGTTATAGCCTGATAGATTGCAGTAGTCATTATCTTGTCTTGCATCTCCTTGGACAGATGCCATCTTAATTAATTCATTAATTTATTTTTTTTTTTTTCCAATCAGTCCAATAAGTATCACAAACCACTTAGATGATTAAAATCATCCTCACACTGTTTAAATCACTGAAAATACTTTGTGGTATAAGTTTAGTTTTCTCATGGCTATTGGACAGTGTTTATAGTTTTACACTAAATAATTTCCTACTTGGACAAAGTTCTATGGACTAGGCCAATTTGAGATATAAAAATCTAACCTGTGTGGACTTGTGTTTGTGTGTGTATTACCTGGAAGGTGTGGTTCCTCTTATGCACAAAGCTGAATCCTACATCCTGACTACCAGCACTAAACCCTGTGTTGCATAATATTCCTGCATTTTGGACTCGCATGAACATTTTAGTGGTTTAATTGTTATCTGTGGATTTGCAAGATGAGGCACATCGCTGAACTGTTTCCACAACTGTTTTGGGTTTATGTGCACTACATCTGAGGTTAAAGACTAGGCGAGCTGAGTGATTGTAGGCAAAATGGGTGAGTTTGAAAATGATTATATTATGTTATGATATATTATTTGCATGTTGGAGTGTTTTGTTATGCAAAATGGCATAAATTTGACTGTAGGATCTTCAAAAGAAAGTAAGAAATTTCTGATGATAAAAGAAACTGCATGCATGATTTAGGCTAACAAAGCCTGCTGCAGGTTCTTACTAGAGATGGGATTGATCCAATACCCAGGATCGGGTATTTTTTAGAAAATCCAGTCCTTTAACAAATGAAAATAGATTGGAATTGTATTTGGGAAAAAATGTGTTTTTGGAACTGTAAATACTTCATATATTTTGTTAGGATTTTTGTTTTTTATATGTATCTGTGTGTATATATATATATATATATATATATATATATATATATATATATATATATATACACAAACACATACTTTATAAATTTTTCTGTTTATTATATTTGCAAAGGAAAATGAAAATTTTGGTGTGAAAGCTGAGTGTTTCTTCTTGTATCCTGTAAATGTTTGAGTTTGACAATCGATAGATTTTTTTCATTGCTATTTAAAAAACAAAACAAAACCTGTTATTCAACAGAAACAGGAATGATAAGAACAATAACATTACTACTAAACACATAATACTAAAACAATGACCACTATAATAGGGTGGAGAAGTTTGTGCATCTTTGTTTTGTCTCGTCTCTCACGCTCGAGTGATTTGGATCACGGCCCTCTCACTAATATGAGACAGCATCACTCGAGCCAGGGCTTTAAAAAAGCAAACAGGAGGATAAGGTTTGACCCCTGCTTAACCAAGAGGCATGTGTTAGCAGCGCGGACCTCTTTCTCTTCTGTTTAAATGCAAAGTGAATGCTAACTTGGTGTGGATAAATCTCTGATGCACTGAGCATAAATGAAACAAGTGTGGCCTTATGGTTTTGTTGTCAAACCACAAATCCCTCAGGTGTAAGCGGCACCTCTTCGACTTCAACCGGATTAAGTCTGGAGAGTGTTATTCATAGTGAGGGTGATCATCTATACCAGCACTGGAGTGAAGAGATGCTTTCAGAGTTCCCTCAGGGTGACGGAGAGGAAAAGATCAGTCCTGAAGTGTAGTGCAGAGAGTTCTTAAGAGATCAGAGCATGAGGTCATTTTGTGAGTTTCTTTAAAAGAAGCCTCGCGCACCAGCGGTTCGACTGCAGTCTTGCACGAGAGTCTGGAAACTGGGACGCAGAAGGTTTTGCACATATAGGATTACTGCTGAGCTTGTTAGAGAACATCAGTAAGAGCAGGAAGTGGATTTTGAGAGCATGGATGGTGACGAACGTGTGGTGAAGAAGCTGCACCTGGCTCAGGACTTGACTGACTTTGCAGAGATTTATGAGGGTAAAGTGGAAAGAAAAAACAGCATGACTGGAATAATGTGGTATCATTCTGTGTGAGATGAAAAGGGGAGGATTCACAACACAGATACACAGAATTGTTCTGCACTCTAAAAGTCACGCAGTGCTTATGTGTGTGTAAGCATGGTGCCTTGCGATCGTTTGGCATCGCATCCAGGTTGTAATCTTAGCTCAGCGTTTCCTCATGCTATCCCTTCTCTTTTACAAAGTCAGTTATTTGAGCTATTTAAAGCAATGAAACAACCACCACTCTAGTCTTCTATTAGGGGGAAAATGTTGAAATGAGCTAAGTTAGCTTTGTAGCTCTATACATTTACCGTACTTATCTTTATTTCTGTGGTGGACGTCTTTTTTCTCTTTAGTATGCATACTTATACCTTTAAAAATATTTTCATGTGCATAATCGGACCTTAAGGACCACCTTTAAAACCTTACCTTAAAAAGCAGTTAAAGGTACACGGCATGCACCTCCCCAAATTAAAGGTATATAAAGGATGATTTCTGGATGGTATAGACAATTTCTGAGACTGCAATTCAAAATAAAGATGCAGATTTCAGGCTCCAGATGCTTCTTGGTTGATCAATTACATTTAGTGCAATTGGGAGCCTTGGACATATTAGATTTTTAGGTAATCTGATTCTTTAAATTGGAGTTTGTGGATGTGAGCAAATGAATGAATTAATTAACTAATGGAAGAAGGATAAACAGCAACGCTTTTTCCTGGATTCAAAATTGAGAAACAAAATAAATAAAACAAAACCTTGTTTTACCTTGTTTGTTTGTTTGTTATTTATGATGCAAATAACATAATTCCCAGAAAAACCCATTTGTGTTACATGTGTTTGATTTTTAATGTGTAATCTTTTTCATTTTCTTTTCTCAGTGGAGCAGGAACAGATTCAGAAGAGAACCTTCACCAACTGGGTAAATGCACAGTTATCAAAGGTGAGCTCAGGGGTGAAAGTTCAAACACTTTCTCCCAAACCTTATTACACTCACTGCATTTACATGCACAGAATATTGTGGTGTTTTTTTGGGGAAAAAGGCAATATTCCTACTAAACTGTTTACATTGCTAATGAAAATGAATATTCCACTAATATTCCTGTTTACGTGCAGCCGTGCATGCTCCAATTAACGTAACATGGTTTGTGTATGAGGAACAGAGCTGACTGTAAACAGGCAAGAGAGAAGTGTGTCACAAATTGCTGTAAAAAGCCTAACTGAGACTCGTATTCCGAACCCCCTCTATACATGTCTAAAGGAAACCTGAATAATATCGGCATATCCTGCATGTCATAATCAGAACATGTTAAATTTGGGATAACCAAACCAGAACATGCTGTTTACCTGACCTGTATCAACAGTGGAATATTAGTGTGCATGTAAAAGTACTGACTGAAGTAAACGTGTGTGTGTGTGTGTGTGTGGTGTCATATTTCCTGGTGATCAGTCAAGACAGAAGTGAGCACCAGGTCTGGAGTGCTCTGTAGTAAAATATAAAAATAATAATATCTAAGTATTTATGCAGCATTGTAAGTAGATTTCTAAAAGACTATAAAGTTACTGTTAAAAGTTATGTTTACTTTTGAGATTTTGAGAATAGTTTTTATGACTTTTGTTCCTAACTGTTATAAGTGTAAGGTTTTGTTTCCTGCTCTCTAAAGTAAAGGTCATTTCTGCATGGAGTGGGGGGGAGAGGGTAAATATAACCTACCGAAATATAGAGACAGACAGCAACAGGAGTTAGACAGAGACACACGTGCTTGCACACACACACACACACACACACACACACACACACACACACTCCTGCAGTGTTATATTGACCTACAGTTAACTCCTGAAAAATTGGCACTCATCAAGATAATGGAAAAAAGTTTGCATTTACTTTCCTTTTCTTATTTTTTAATGAAACATGGAAATTATTGGCTGTTAATATTTCAAATAAATGCAAACAAATGATCATTTCTGAGAAAATCTTAAGCCAACAGGATCATAGTAAACTAGTTTTAAAAATCTGTAATGCAGTTGGAAATCATTCATTGAATGTGGTGTTTGTTTTATTATTATTTTTTTTAATAATGAAGGGTGCCAATAATTAACAGCACTCAAGCCTATAACAAACCTTGATCTCAGTAAAGCAGCGTAGTGTCTTATTGGGGTGTATAAATAAACATGATGTCAGAAATGCCGTGGTTTCTTGGCCAGAAATTCACACACACACTCTCTCAATACACATGAATTTATATTGATTTATATTTCAGTGTGATGTAGTGGAGTATTTTACATTGGAAAATTTTAAAGGAAATTCATAGTCAACTTTTTCCTTATCTCTCTGAACTGCAAACAAACAAGCATAGTGTTCATATAGTGATGTTTATGGTGTAACTTACAGGAAAGTCTTTTAATTTGTATCTGTTTATTAAAGGAATTTATATTAAAGGAATTGTTTCAATGTGGTTGCTGTTATACGTTTTTTTTGTTGTGTCACGTTGTGCTATCTTCTTGATTAAAAGAGATTTTAGACTCAACATGACTGCCCTCATTGAATAAACAATTAGAAAAAAAGAAAAAAAAAGTTAGCCTTTGTGTCAGCTTTAACCAGGTATAACGTTTTCCCCTCAGAGGAGGCCTCCAGTGGCTGTGCTGGACCTCTTCAATGATTTCAGAGATGGATCCAGACTGCTGGACCTGCTGGAGGTGATGTGCAGCCAGCAGATGGTGAGTGTGTTGTGCCTTTGTCTGTGCTTGGAAATATCGAAAATATCTGCAGAAACACAGGCATTTCCTATGCTAATGTGTCATCTTCTATAGACTATAGTACAAGATACTATACTATATATGCTATAAGACACTATAATCATGTGGAGGTCTGCGTTGTGATCATGCAGATGAGCACAGGACAGTCATTAGGATATGATATGTCAGCAGGTACATGTCCAGCTGTTATTTCCTTTGGACCAAGGGTGAATCTTGGGCATAAATTCAATCTAATTGAATTACATTATGTGTATTGGATTGTTAATCCTTGCCCTGTTGTCATGAAACCTTGCATGTTCCCATTTGGAATTTAAAGAAGACAAGAATTAAGGTTTTTACTTCCATGCAAGAGCTGTATCCTACCTCTGTTGTGTGTGGGTGTGTGTGTGTGTGTGTGGAGGAAAGAAAGCTTTTCTCCAGTGGTAGTGAAATTAGCAGACCTATGACTCTAAACAGCAAACTTTCTTTTTCTGTTTTGCTAAGCTGACCTTTCGTTATTGTTTTCAGAGTAGAGAGAAAGGCAGAGGGGTGTTCCAGCACAGGACGAACATCGAGAAAGCCCTGGCCTTCCTCAGAGGGAAATCAGTAAGACTTTAAAGCTCACTTGCTACCAGTATGACATTAGAGAGATTTTATTTAAAGAAATGTGCTAGGCATGCTCTTTTGTCCTTCTAGATCAAACTGGTGAACATAAACGTTCCTGATATCATGGACGGCAAACCCTCCATTATCCTGGGGCTGATCTGGACCATCATCATGCACTTCCATGTGAGTGTAATGTTCATGTAGATGCTCATCCTTATCTAAGACAGCTGTCATTATTTACAATTAATGACATCTCATTTACCACAAACATTAAAATGAGCTAATTTAACGAATATATCAAATTCTTTACAAGGCTGAAATGCCTGAAATTAATCATTTTTTTAACACATTGATGATGTATAAATTTTACAACCAGGATTAGAGAGTCACTTATAAATAATGCCAAATCAACTCACTATTTAGATTTAAGTATTTCTCATTTCATCTTCATTTCTTATTTCATCCTCATCCAGATAGAGGAGTTGGCGAGCACACTGTCCTTCAGCTCTCGCCAGTCGTCTCTGGAGTCGTTGGCCAGTTTGGACACATGTTCGACGAGCAGCAGTGCACGCAGCAGCCCGGTGCCATCACGCGGGTCACCGCTACACACACACTTCAGGATTACTGCTAAAAAAGCCCTGCTGCTCTGGGTCAGAGAGCAGTGCCAGAAGTGAGAGAAAACATGCTTTAATTCCATTCTTCAGTTAGATGATGCGATATCCTCTGGCTAGAAAATGTGTAAATAAATGTGTAATTTCTGTAAGAAGATGTTTATTTAGCATTCTTATAAGGAGTCTCAAAGTTTTACACTTTGCAGTTAATATGACAAACTGGGGTTTTTGTCTTATTAAATTGAATAAAATTATATGAGTTTATAGGTGCTATAACATAAATGAACTAGCTTTTTTCGCAGAAGTTCCTGAACATTAAATGTAACTTGGAAAAAAATGTAAATGAACAAGTAGAGGGTATTCTTTAATGATTTTATTGGAGGAAAGAATCTTGGAGGTGTTCTTCAGGATGCTCTGTAAGTCTGTAATTAGCGCTATAATGTAAAAAATGATGAATTATGAACAAATTCATGACATGATGTATGTTTGATCTCGATTCATTTGGGTGTGTCAAAATGAACAGCTAGAGCAGGGAATCATTCCGAACAATTAAGGAGCATATACAGCATATTTAAATACAGAGAAAAGATTTTCTTTACTTTAACTCGCTTGTCAACATTTTATAAGCATGTTTTGTCTTTTGATATTCACTCCTTTGTTCTCTGTTTATTATTCTCTTTATCTCCCTGTCTGTCTCTGTCAGGGCCGGCTGTACTCTGAATGTGAAGGACTTTAAGGCGAGTTGGAGGAGCGGCGTGGTGTTCTTGGCCATCCTCTGCTCTCTGAGGCCGGACATGGTGAGCTTATCCAAAGCCAAAACCAAAAGCAACAGACAGAACCTGGAGGAGGCGTTCCACATCGCTGAGAGAGAGTTACATATACCTCGATTACTGGATCCAGCAGGTGTGTGTGTGTGTGTTACACAACCTTCTTTTTTACAATGGAATTTTCAGTTTTGTTTATCATTACACCTCTAGGGAATATATTGCAAAAAATGCAAACATACTGCACAGTTTGTGCGGTGATAAATTTGTATGCAAGTATTAGTATAAATTGTTGCGGTGTTAGTTTTATTGTTTATTCTAAAGATAATTACTTCAGTCAGTTATGCTAGTCAGTTTTCTCTGCAGACATCAAATTATTCTAAATATTATCTTTCTAGATTAAACTTTTCCCTCACAGTTGACATGTCCGGTAGTGTAAATCATCTTACAATGGAGTCAAAAAAACATAAGGTCAGGATTTATTGAAAAATACTACTTTTCTTTATCTTGCTTCTCATCTAACTGACTGTGGATTATTATTAATACATTTTTGAACAATGCCTACAATAACCATGTCTGCCTATGTGTTTCATGAACCTGTTTGTTCCAGTAATTATCATTTTGGCTTTTACAAATAAAAAGGCCTTCCTTATAAGTAAATACACAAATTAAACGCAGCAAATACTAATGTATATTCTGTTCGTGTGTGTGTGTGTGTGTGTGTGTGTGTGTGTGTGTGTCAGATGTCGACGTGAGAGACCCGGATGAGAAGTCCATAATGACGTATGTGGCTCAGTTTCTACAATATTCCAAAGATACACCTGCTTCCGAAGAGGACATGCAGGTAGAGTTGTTATGGATTCTGGACTCCGTTTAATTGTGAGTGTGTAAGAATGAAGTTACTTTAAAATTTTCATCCCCACTGTGAAGCTTGCTCTATTGCTACACAGAACGTACACATATGGATAATATGATGACAAGAATTTCCCCCAAAAAAAAAGACATATTTGGTGTCTGGATTTTGCACTAGATCTACAGGGTTAAAGTGGATAATAGGTTATAGCTACAAGGTTATGACACATATCTCAAACTATGTTGACTTCATATGACTTCATTGGACACTGTATGAAACATTTATTGCAATAGAATGTGACTCTAGGCTAGCTGATTCTAGCCTACATTTGTTGTAATGATGGAAATTGTAGGTAAAAATGCCAAAATGTTGCTTTAATTCCTCCTTTTTCCTAAAGGTTCAGTATCTCACTCCAACTACCTGTGTCTCTCCTGTGAACCTGCCCTGTAACTTCACTCCTGCTGTTGCAGCTGCTCCACTCCGACAGGTACGTTCACCCTTAAGCTTTAGTCTCCATTTCTGTCTCTGTTTGTCTTACTGTCTTCGCTCTTCTGCCTACACACAGCTTTTGTTATTAACACATGGTAAGTAAGGAATAAAACGGAACATGTCTCTGCTAGTGACCAATCAGAATTGAGCATTCAGCAGCACTGTGGCATAAAAGTTAATCGAATCGAATCGAATACTGTTTTATTAATTAAATACAGACACTTGTATCTTTAAATGAGATTAACAGCATCTTCATTAGCTTCTCATCGTAGTAGCGGGCGCACCAGACTCTCAGTGTCATGATTATAGATCACAGCAGCAGCTGTTTATTTTTGTTTTGCTTTTTGAATGCGTGGGAGGTATAGGGCTTGATGAAAAGAGGTGACCTCTCTATAACGGCGCCATTAATTCCTTCCATTAAACCTTGGCAAGGACTGAATGAATAAGTGCCAGAGAACTTAAAACAGCACTGACATTCAGACTGTTTCACCTTCCTCAAATTACTGCACAAACATATACAAAACCATACTGCTGTGGGCGAGCATAACGCTTCATACAGTATGGAAAACAGCTTTCCAAAAATCCTTTAGCGCCATCACCACATTTTTTGTCTTTTTTTCCCAGACCAAGTTAATTAATGAGATATTATTAAAGTTAATGAGATACACTACTCCTATCTGTATGTACACTTTTAATTTATGATTGTTCCCTAAGTAGAAGTTGTAGGTAAGCATTCCTAGTAGATACAGATTAAGTGATTATTCTATGAGGAAGTAACATAAACTCCTGGATTTCTGCACTTTAGCCTCATGGTCACTTGGCTAAACTTGGCTAAATCCAGCAGAAACTGCAATGTGTAAATTCCTCTATTTTATTCAAGCTTTTTGTGGCAGAAAACATAAAGTTTACAGCTTTACCTGACTGCTAAAAAGCACTGAAACTGGAAACTCCTTCCATAAATTTTAATAAATGTATTTTTATGTAAAACTTCACAATAGCAACAATTGCACACATTTTTCAATCTGTTTATATGAAGTGACTTCTAAACAACTTCCTGTGTAAGCTGTTACTATAGAAACATTAACTTACTTCAGCAATCCATGAATATAAACCTTGCATCTGTAACTAGTCAACACCTTGTTGACCAGTCAGTTTCGAAAAGAATGGAGTATTATAAAGAACAGTAAATTCTATTGACATTCTTAGTTTATTGTAATTTTTATATTTTTTAATGTATTTAGACCTCAGCTACTCAGAAAGCCCAGGAGGTGACGTGTTGGCTGGAGCAGGCCTATCAGGAGCTGCTGGAGGGATGGGAGTCCACTGAGGGCGAGAGCTACGCTGAGAGATACCACGTAAGAACCGATCAAAATCAGTTAACACTTATTCGAAAGACACATTCTCTGAGAATGTTTCATGTTGATGCTTATCGTCTTCATGGCATATGATATTTAGTTAAATTTAGTGAGTATAGTAAAGACAATATTTCAGCAATAACAATAATGTTAATGACTATTAAAATTGGACATAGTAGTTAAAGTACTGAGCAAATGACTTAATTTTTAATACAAATATATGATCTCTTTCGCATTAATGACTCAGCAGAAAAGAGCAAGTTTTACATTTCCAAAACATTCTTTTTTCCAAAAATTATGTTAAATATTTTGACTACATGAGACTGTACCTGAACAGTATTGTTTCTGAAATACTAGAAAAAAGCCAACAAAAAAATTATTAATTAATTAATTAAGCCAAGTCTGGCCACACCAAATACTGTCTTGTCGTGATTAGTTTATTCCTATTTACTGCTCTTTAGTCAGTTATTAATTATAAATATATATATATATATTTTTTTTTTTATTATTTATTATAAATACAATTTATTTTCTATTTATTTGCAGAGTACTTTTATTATGCATATTATATATATTCATATATTATTTATTTATATATATAATTTAATATAATTAAATAATTAGAAAAGTCTTACATTGCTTGTTTCAGGTGTTCCAGACTTTTCTGGTGTCCTTTAATGAGCAGCGTCGGCCCGTGATGCCGTTGCTGACGGCAATGAAGAGGACAGTGAAGCTGAGCGAGGACCAGCAAGCTCTCCGACATGCATGGGATTCCCTGGCTGAAAAGGTCAGACATTGTCTAATCATTGTGTTCACCCAAGGACCCAAAAAATCCTAAAGAACCATGCATCGTTAGTGAACAACGTACTTCAATGATTAAAGTGATTTTTGAATACTATATTTGTTGGTTATAGCTGCGTGAGTATAAGACAGAGCTTGATCTGAGTCTGCCCGTTCCTCTGGACACGGTGGGCCGCTGGTTGCTGAGGGTTGAGGAGGCCTTGGCAGATGGTGATGATGATCGTCAGGACCATGTACGAGCTGCTCAGGAGGCCCGCGAGAAGCACGAGCTCTTTAAGGTGTGTCTGATAACGCAGAGAATGCTGCAGTAATTAATTGATCTTGATTCTATTCCGATGAGTTGGTCTGTAATTACAAAGGTGATACCCTCATACGGGTTTGTAAAAGTTCCAATATAATTCGTCATATTAAATATTTGATACATTTAAATGAAATATGGTATTTTGTAATTCAATTTAATTTTAATATATTTATCAATTAATTTTTTTGGCATTGGTTTTGTGTAGTCATGTCTTGAAGAGATGCCTCGTCACATGAGGACGTTCCAGATATTCAAGAATACAGATGAGTACGGAGAAATGGTGGTTCCTACTGACAAACTGGGAGAGATAAAGAGGAGGTCAGTGATCAAAATCTAAACTCTTCCTTGTGATAATTTGTGATTTGCACAATCAAATCTAGGACAGGTTTTAGTATTTCCAGCATTAGATTCCATCAACCTGATTGTGGAAGTGGGACCTGAGATTGTTGAAACTGTGAAGCTGTCTTTGAGGAGATGTTGTCAGTGCTGATTCGTACGAGTCAGATGTAAAGCTGTAACATGGGAAAGATGAGTTTACATTTTATAGTTTCTTGGTACCCCGGACAAGCTGCAGTTTTTGCCTTTTTAAATTCAAAAGAGAGAAAAAAGAGAGGCTGGTGAAGTAATGACTGTATCCATCACTTTAAAAGAGTTTTACTAGTGTAATAATTATTAAAATTTGCTTACTTTCTTAGATGTTGTCAGAACTGATGTTTGAATCCTTTTGGTATGTGTGTGTGTACATGTGTATTAGGTTCACAAGTGTGCGTGTGAGTGCTAAGTATCATGGCATTAGACTAGAGTACCAGGAGCACAGACACACAGTGCTAGATCTGCTGGCTCAGCTTACCCTCAAGCTACGCACTTGGAAAAGAGGCTACATTTCCCAGGAGGCAGTGCGAGTCCTGATGAAGGACTGGAATGTAAGTGGAATTGTGACAGAATATATTAAGTTTAAGAAATGTCATTCAGTCTCAACTCTATAACATTATATTCACTGTAGCCTGTAAAAATTAATATGTATGCTTAGATGTGATGGGAATGAAAGGGTGTGTTTGGTCTTGTAGGAGACTGTCAACAAGCAGGGACTGCCTTCTCTGCTGGAAGGAACTCTATGCAAGCTCAGACGCATTGCTATCAAATACACCAGCAAGTCTGCTCTGGGTGAGTGAGTGTTTTCTTGCCAAATTAAGTAAAAGAAAAGAAAAAATAGCCTGTGTACTTCAAGATGACAGCAGTTATGATGTATAATCGATATTGAATTACAGGATTAAACCACTTAATGTGCGAGTGTTTGATAATTGCTCATGTCTTCTCTCTGGCAGCGGGTGACTCAAATCGTGTAAGTAATCAGATGAAGGATTTAGAGGCTGAGGCTGCAGCGACACTTGAAGAAGTGAAGATGGTGAAAGGCTCTATAGCACGCACGCTGACAGCTTGGGACTCCTACTGCGACACTTACAGCTCACTACATGCATGGCTGGAGCAGGGAACTCAGACGAACAGACACGGACAGCGAGCTGAAGTACATCTAGCTGTTTTTATGTGTGTAAAAATATTGTTGTGTTTCAGATTATTTATTATTATTACCCATACTAGGTGACAATAGAGATGATGTCCGAGTGGAGTTCTCACCGGGAGCGTCTGAATGAAGTTGGAAACTTCCTGATGGACGTCACAGATCCACAGACCAGCCGTTCGGTTTCTGATGATCTTTGCAAGATTAACCTGATGTGGGCTGAGTTTGTCAAAAAAACCCAGTTTGTGAGTCACTTTTCAAACATTCCACATAACTTAGCCAGGCTATTTTAAAAGTTAAAAGTGTAAAGGAAGATGTTTAATATCCTGTTCCATGTCCTAGGAACTTGTTGAAGAGCAGAATGTAACTCCACCAAGTCCTCAGACTCTCCAAGCTTTGATTAGAGAGGCCACACAACTTCTGAAGGAACCAGTGGAGGTTCTGTCAGCACCACTTCAAACATACAGGAAGAGGCTGCAGGTACAATTAATCATCCATAGTAATAATTCCATCTTTTATTGCCTATAATTATGCAATATATATAATTGTAATCTCTTATTGGTTGTCATTTGTTGTTGAAATAACGATCCACTAAAAGACTTGTTACTTTTAGTTCGTGATGAAGAAAATACAGGTTGTCAATCTGGATTCTCTCTCTCCATCAATTGAGTGCTCAGCTGAAACCCTAAACAAATTCAAGCAGGCAATTCCAGAGGTAATAACAGCATGACATCTTTCAATCACCCACCAACAACAACAACAAAAAAATCCTAAGGCTTTTCTTAAATCTTTGTGACATGTATGTATGTATGTTTCTGTTTTTAAGCATGATTGCATTCACATTTACATGACCAGGTGCTTCAGACGCTCTGTGAGGCCATGCAAGTGTGTGAAGAGTTGCAACAAAATGTGTCAAGCCTGGATGGTCGTCTGGCTGAACTTATACACTGGGAGGCTGAAGTCAGAGAGTTTTATGCACTCCTAAGGGAAAAATCACACCGACACCAAAGGGAGCAGGACTCTAGGACCCGGGTACTTTCATTTCACACTTTGTGTTTTTTTTGTCTTCAAGAGATCGTCTCTGTTTTTTTTTGGAAACTGAGCGAGTAAACTTTATATATCTTTTTTTTCTGCTCGTCCACTGTAGTCACTGATTTCTAGAGGTCTGCAGCTCGAAGGCCAGGTTGTGATGGAGGAGCAGGACCTGCAGGAGATGGTGATGTCACGTCTAAAGAACTCACCTCTGCAATACCTCATTGCTTCTACCATGCAGGACAGAGTCCGCGCCACTGTCGCACAATCACAGGTGTTTAGTATTTTGAACTTTTACTGTAAGCCATCCAATTTGTGTATTTTCTAAAATGTCCCTTCATAACTGATCATAAGAGAAATCATCTTTGTTCTTGTATGTTTTTCTCTAGGACGCTATTGGGATGCTCAGCTCCTTGGGTGCTCGCAGAGACCGTAGCCCTACAGGACGTCAGCCTCCACAGAAGGTCTTTGTCCAGGAACAAGAAGTTTCAAAACCTGAAACACAGCCTCAGCCTGTGCCTATGATTGTCGTGCAGGAATACCAAGAGGAGAAAAAGCATCAAATCCGAGCAATAGCAAAACCACAGTTAAGGCTTGACTCGGCGGACCTTTCACATCAGAGTAAACATGAAGACCATGCCCAAACACAGTTTTTTCCTGAAGTCAAGCTGCAGGGTGGTCTTGTAGGTGTTGTGTCACAGGGGGAACCAAAGAGACAAAAAATAGGTGATGATAAAGAAACCATGGAATCTCAGCCACATTATCTGGATATTGAACCAACATCAAAACAATTTCAGCAAGCACCCACAAGGCAACAATCTTTGACTGTGCAGCAGGAACCAACACAGCTACAGATGCAACTGGACACTCAGCACCAAACCCAGGGTCAGCAGCAGCAGGAGCAAATACAGAAACAAGGTACTAGCCAACAACCAACCTTATTCCAACAGTCTGTAAAGGTAAGGAAATCTCAGAAACATGCAGAGAATAGGCCTTGGCTACAACAGAAGGCCCAAGCAGAGGTTTTTGCCTCCGAACAAGTGGGTAAAGTAAGCTCAGAAGTACCACCACAGCCAAAGGTTATTACTGCTGCTGTGTCTCAACCTCCGCTATCTACATCAGAACCAGTCAAGGCACAAGCCAAAGTGACTTGGATCCAGCAACAGCAGCCTATCACCATGACAACCAGTGTTGAATCTCAAGCTCAGGTTTCTACATCAGGCACAGACCAAGCTCATACTAAAAGGGTTACAGAGACACATGCCAAAGTCCAGCAACAGCAGTCTGTGCTGCAAGCCAAAGTGGTTCAAGCCCAGCACCAACAGCCTATGACCATAATTGCTACTGTTGCATCTCAACCTGTGGTATTTGCAGTAGACTCGGTCCAGTCTGAACCTAAGAGTGTTATACAGACACAATTCCAAGTAACTCAAGAACAGCAAACTCTCATGCAAGCCAAAATGGGTGAAACTCAACAAGTGACACAAACCAAAGAGGTTCAAGTCCAGCAACAGCAGCAGGTAACACAAGACAAATTGTGTCAAGTACACCAAAAAACCCCCGTCTCCCAAATGCTAGCAAAAGAACATGTACCAGCTATGGCACCTGCTAGTTCACAAAAACAACCTCAGGCTTTGACTATCCAGCAACATTCACAGTCATTCACAAGCACCACATTTACTCAGCCACCAACAAAGCAATCAGAGATGCAACCACCAGTCATGACACAAATCCAACAGCCAGTCATGGCTCCAACTCAACCCCCAATTATGTGTCAGACTTATCAATATTTGCCGGGCACAGGGGGAGAACATCAAATCATGAGACAGCCCCCAACACCAGTCCAACCTCAAACAATAACGCAAAGGCAGCCACACCCAGTTGTAGCCCAATCTCCACCTCAGCAAGCAGTACCTCCCAGTCAATCTCAAGGTATTACCATAATTCCAGCCCAGCCCAAAAGTACAGCACCTATCCAACCACGAATAATCTCCATGCCTCAGAGTCAACCACAGTTCTATAAACCACCTCAATCCCCACCTCAAGATATGGGCATAGTTCAAACTCGTGACAACATTCAACTAAGACCACAATCCCACATCCAGCAACCTCAGTGGAGATCAATCATGCCTGACATAATGACGCAGAGTTATCATGAGGCCCCCCACCAGGGTTTCATGCCATCCCATATGCCAGCCCAGATGCCATTTCAGAGCCAGAGCCATCCACAGTCACAAGGTGTCACCCAAACGTCAGCCCAGCTTCAGCAATGGGCACCATTAAGAGGAGGTCTGGTGAATCAGACTTACACCAGTATCCAGGGTACAGGTCATGTGCAGCCTTATCCTCAGACTCAGGGTTACCCCAGTCCTCAGCCACCGAGTCAACAGTGGGGCCAGTTTAGATCTGAACCAACGGCACAGCCTTATTCACAAATAAGGCCTCAAAGTCTAGTTCAGTCATTTGTACCACCGCAGCACTGGCAACCAATCAGACAATCTGACACAGTAAGACACGTTTACCAACAAGTTCAGGGGTCTGAATATCCACACGCCCAACATCAAGTCTCTCCAAGACCACAGAGCCCTCCTCAGCAATGGTCTGTGCAACAAGAGCCACAATCCCAAGTTCAATTTTTGAAGTTATTTCCTCAACCAATGGCCCACACGCCTTGGGTACAACCATCATCCAGTACCCCAGTAAGACCTCAAGGTCCTGCTCCACAGCAACCCCAAACTCAACAGCAGCAGTGGCCACAAAACAGGCTTCAGGTTCCATTTCAAGTTCAGATTCAGAGCCAAACTCTGCAGTCACAGCCTCAGCTTCAAGTTTTGCAAAAGCCACAGTTGCCAGAGCATGAGCAACCCCAACAGCAGTTAGTCGCTCAGGTCAGACCTCCAGCTATGACTACAGTAAGACCCCAAGGTCCTGCTCAACAGCAACCCCAAACTCAACAGCAGCAATGGCCACAAAACAAGGCTGAGGCTCCATTTCAAGTTCAGATTCAGAGTCAGACTCTTCAGACACAACCTCAGCTCCAAGCTTTACAAAAGTCACAGTCACCAGTGCAGGAGCAACCCCGACAGTACTTAGCTGCTCAGGTCAAACCTCCAGCTCAGGCCCAGGCTCCTCCACAGACCTATTCAGAGACCTATGCAAAAGCACAGGTGCTGGCAAAGAACAAGTTTGAGGATGCCAAGCACTGCCTTCAAGAACACATCCTAGAGGCTATCAACATATTCAAGGGCAGGAAGTTAACTCAGAAGCAGGTGCTTTTCAAAGAAGTATGTTGTATAGACCATCTTTAAATGAAAAGTGAAAAGGTTGATTAGGTTTGAGACACACTGAGCTTATTCCAATATCTAAATAATACTGATTGTAGTTAGAATTGCAGTTAGAATACCGTTGCATGCCCACATGTATGTGTGATTCATCCTTCATTCACATGTGGATTAGATCTTGAACAATGTCTATAAATATTTTACAGGAATCTCTGGATCTTGAGCTCTTGAAGGAATTCCTGAAGGCTGTACAAGGAATGGAGGCTTTTTGCACTCCGTCTCAGCTCCAAGACATGGAGCGCTTTACCCAATCTGTCAGAACTCAGTGGGAGGTAGGGTGTTTGTTTTGCTTCTGTTTTCAGTTTAGCATTGCATCTATAAAATGTAATGGTGTGAAAAATACAATTTAATTATCCTTAGTGTTTGCACTGTGATATTTATTTTGATCATTTAGTGCCAAAATTTGGTTATGCTTCATGATGCGTTTATTAGACATTATAATGTAAAGTCTTAAATTGCCTGGTGTGTAAATGAATTATCTGCACTCTAATCATATTTCACAGCAGAGGGAATAGCACATTTTAACAAACCCCCCACTCTAACACTTTTACTCTTTCTAACTGCTTGACCTGTTTCTGGGAATTCACAAAGTGATAAAATACTTATAAATAAATATTGGAAAATAATCAACCGTAGGGGCAATGATGAAGCAGAGCTAATGATACCACCACAATGTTTTTTTTTTTTTTAAATCCCTACAATGACCTGTGTATTCCGCTTAGAGACCCTCGTCCTTTCAGAGTATAATTTTATTCTCCTTGTAACATGTCAAGCACATTGCATGCTAAAGAAGTTCTTCTTCAGGTGACTTTTGTTGAAGTTCTTTATTTGTACCACCACACGTCCAGGCCTGCTTCTCTGCTGACAGCAGTCTAGTGTCGGCTGAACAGCAGCTGGAAGCCCTAAAGCAGCTGTGTGAGACGTTGAATCCAGAAGATGCCAACAGGTTGGCACAGGCTCGGCTCCGGGAATGTGAGACGGCAGTCGCTGCCATCCAGTGTCAGTCCAGTGGAGATTGTGACATGACACCAACAGACTCTGGGTGAGAAACTGAAATACATATTTACAATGTATAAAAACAGAACAGGGATTTTTTTTTCTCTTTGATATTGGCAATAGCAGTCAGATTTGATTTTCTGATGAAAATAGCTGAGCTGTATGCATCAGTTATGACTTTTCTTTTTTAATTCTATGTTTCTCTGTGGACATTGTATTCTCTCCTACTATATCTTAGAGTACATGTGGAGCAGACAAATGAGACCTCTCCCCAGAAAACTGCTCTTCCAGAGAAACCTGTGGAAATCACTACAGAGGTATGTGTGATGAGATAACAATGTTGTCTGCTACATAACTATATGATGTATTTGTAGTGTTTGGTCTTTATATTGGAGAATGTGTTTACTGACTTAATTTTCTATAAAAACACATAATTGAATGTTGAATGCCCCCAAATGTATTCCATATTTAACACAGAAAAATGTTTGTGTTATAGACTTCACCTGTCACAGCTCAGTGGCCAAAAACTGTGGAGAAGAAAGAGATTCTAAAGCAGATAAGCACAGAAGAGGACAGGTAGGTCTAAGTGAAGCCTTTGAAATTTTCTTTGAAAAAGATCTGCTGTTCTTGGTGTCATTTGTTCAGCTTGATGAATCAATACATTTAGATTGGTTTTAGGGCTGGGTCATACATCAATAAATTATCGTTATCACGATATGGTCATTCATCTGAGTATTGTATCATGATTTACCAGAAATGAACTTTCCTCCAGAAATGCACAGTATCTTCAGTGTTTTTACCCCCCATGAATACATAACTGAAGAGTCTGTATAATGTAGCATGAAACAGATTCAGTTTAATAAATATTAGGCCTATTATGTTACAATCTTACTGCGTGCATAAGCGCTCCTGAGCACCCCCTGGGTCCAGTTTGCATGTGCTGCCTGTTCTTTTGTGTCTGAACATTGTTTTCATAGCATAATATATACCCTGATATATATCATTATTGTGAAAATGTAAGAGAATATTGCAATATAATTTTTAGGTCATATTTAACAGGCCTAATTGGTAGTGGTGGATTGTGTATACTGTATGACAATAAATGGACCTGTTAATGTCGGTGTGTCAGTGTGGATAAATGGGACTAAGTGAATTTCATCTGCCAAGGGGAATTTGTTACTGGTCACATCATCAAAATGTGAAAACATCTAATTAACGCATGTGTAAAAATGATCCTTTGTTAATTTCTATATATATGTATTTTTTTACAGGTACAGAAGTTCCAGATTTGCCCTGCAAGCTCAGCTGAATAGGAACGAGCAGAACATGCTGGGAGATCGCCCCTCAGGGTCGGCCACAGCCACAGACCTGCAAAAGAGGCTCAGAGAGCTAAAGGTAGAGTCGGCATTCACTACGGGTCATAAAGTGGCGAGCAGAGGTCCAGGATTTCAGCTTCTCCAGTTTTTTTTATACAGGAGCTTATAGAAGATCCTCTGTTTTGGTTTGTAGTAGTCAATCACATACATTTATTTAACTAAAATGTAAAACAGTAAAAAATAAATCGCAAACATTAATGAGAATCTCACAATAGCAGTATCCAGTTTTCTAAAGTGTCATTCTTCCGATTTCCTCGTGTCTACGGTTTATGCTAATTAATTGTAAGCTTTCAATGAAAACACATCAGTATCAGAGAAAACAATGTTCGAGTGCTCATACAGTGAAGGCATAGCAATGGACGTAACTCTTATAGCTGAATATGCCAAGTTATGATGAATTAAATGCAATACCTGTTCATGTGTGTTTTGACGTTTCAGGCTTTGCAGGATGAGACAGAGTCTTTATGGTCAGAGTATGAGGTGCAGTGCTCACAGTGTTCTCAGATGAACGAGAGAGCGGTGGAACAGGACCGAACCGAGCTCACAGTCAAGTGGAGGGAGCAGAGACTGCAGCTACAGAGGAGGTGCACGCAAAGAATTTCAGTGCATACAGATTTAATCATCATTTCTTCTTGTATGTCACAGAAAAACTATCATGGAAACTAGTGATTAAGACCAAACCTCTTTCTGACCAACACATTTTGTTGGACAAAAGTTTTTATTGTCTTCCTCACCCAACAGCTCAATCCTGTTTTTAAAGAGTGCATATGAAACTGTCATATTCAACATTCAAAATTATTTTGGACTTCCAGTCACACGTTTTGCCCCGAGCGCAGTGTTTCACAGCATGAATCAAGTCCCTAGGCATTGTGTGTGTGAGAACATCCGTGCTTTGTTTCTGTCTCAGGGTCGATTCTCTTGGCTCGGCTCTGGAGCTCATGGATTCCATTGAGCACAACATTGCAGAGATTTCTGAGCATCTTGAAAAGTTCATCAAGGAACCCAAAGATGTTAAAGGATACATGCTGAGCAATGCAAACATCCTGAAAGATGTTAAGGTGCAAAATGAGCAGACACTTAGGGGGCATATTTACATTTTAAAAAGTTGTAATTGCAAGCCTTTTAGTTAATATTTGGACGTTGCTGTTGGATCTAGCTGATGATCTACTACGAATGTTGTGTAATTGTGTTCTTAACAGGACTTGGATGAGAGTATCCAAACGCAGATGGACCGCCTCTCTCGGTTTGACTCAGAACCGAGTCACCTGGACTTACATGACCGCTCTCCCCTCACCCAGCTGGTTCTGAAGCACCGATCCACCCTGGATCGTCTTTGTCAGCAAGTGCGCAAGAGTGAGGCAGCAGCTCGTGCCCTAGATCGCTTTCTTGCATCACTGCGCACTTTGGATCAGGATGTCTTGTTTGTGCAGAGCGCCCCCTGTGCCGATGTGATGGCGGTGCAAGACAGCAGGTCCAAGATAGCTCTGATAAGGAAGGGAGCAGCAAGCCTGAGTGATAAAGCACCACAGTTGGACCAGCTCCTTGGTGGAGCTCAGATGGAGGTGACCCAAGAGGCAAGCTCCATGACCTGTCTGGATATGGTGGCGGTCTTGGTGCGGAAGGTGGATGACGCCGACAACAAGCTCATTATCCGGCAAGAAGAGCTTCAGAAAGAGCAGCAGAGCAAGGGACTCGGGATGAGGAAGAGGACTCTGCTGGCAGAGCTGAGGAAGGTGCAGGGGGTGGCAGAGAAGCAGGGGCTAAAGGAGCCCTCCATACCGGCAGTTCAGCACAGGTGGGGACACTGTGAATGTTTGTGTGATCTCATTTTAAAAAAGGTAATATTTACAGGTTGTTTATGAAGATGGTTATAGGTTTGTTAGTCTAACTTTGTCTGTTTTGTGTATTTGGTAGGATTCGTGCCTTGTCAGATCTGGAGACGCAGGTGAACTCGCTGCGTCCAGAGTATGAGAGTATCAGAGAAACTGCTTCAAAGCTTTCTATAGATACAGAGCAGCGTGATGATTTGGAGTCCGTTTGGGAGGAGACAGAGAGAGCTGTTGCCGAAAGGTGACACAAATTACATGTTGACAAGGATAGAGTCAAATGTTGGCGTAGATTTTGTTTACAGTTTAGATAACAATGACTTGCAATTTAGGGGTTTAAACACTAGTAGCCAACCAATGGATGTTCATGTAGGATATAAGGAATAAAACACTGTCATGTTGTTTCAGAAAAATAAGCAATATAATAATACAACTAACAACACAAAATTGATTTTCCTATAACAGGACATCCTGCAGTGTTTTTATTCCTCTAGCATTTTGCCAATGATTTAGTTTTTTTATTTATTAACAAACATCTTACTTTTTAACTGATTATAGTTACATTTAACCTCCAAAGGTAAAAAGAAATTTCCAGATATAGCAGTTATAAATCGCTCGCTCCGCCACCTCTCTTTATGTATCTTGAAGTTAGTAAGATGTGAAAACAAACAAACAAAAAAATGCAGCATGTCATGTTACAGCTTTACCTCTGACTGTTCCAAAATGTTGACACAGGAGACTCCTTCCATAAATGAGGACACTAAAAGACACATGGTTTTATTTGTTGAATAACAAGATACTTTTTATTTATTGTATTTATTATTATCTTTAGAGTTGTGACGCATCAGTCATAGAAATGGAACTTGTACCATGGAAGTTAAACGGGTAACGGGTATGATGTGTTCTTTTAAAAAAAAAAAAATTATAATTTATTGTTGTCAAACTGCTGTGGTATAAGAGGAAAAAAACACAAAGGGGTGTTTTGTTATCGGAAAATAATCACCTTCGGTATGGTGACAGTAACTCCAACTCATCATACCACCCCATTGTTGATTATTTCTCTATAACCGCATGACCTGGAATGTTTTATTCCTTGCATAAAACAGGCAGAACAAGTAGTTTGGGTGGTATGAAAAAAATGACTCCTTAATCCTATGAAGGAAGGAGGAGAGAGCTAGAGAAAGTTTTATTGTTTTTGAGATGTGCAGTGTGAAGCTATAGCTGCATTGACAGCCGCCAAATGTTGATGTGTCTATGACAGGCAAGAGCAGTGCAACACTCTAATGGAACTGCTGAAGAAGTTTCAGAGCTGCCGTGCTTTCCTGGACAACATCCTCCAGAGGGCGGAACAAACCATCAGTGAGCAGGCGTCGTACATGGGTAAAGACAACCTCCAACGCCTCATAGCCAGGGTGGGTCAGCATTCGCATTGCAGAGAAACTGCAAAATACATTTGTAACACAGAGGCTGATCTGTTTAGCTATTAATATATATATTTGTGTTGATCTTATTCCTGTAAACCAGTCAAAAATGAAACAGTGCTATTCTTGAAAGCTCTAAGTTGATTGAATTGCCCTTTTCCCCCCACAAAATATTAATGTAAACATTTAAAAGGTTGGACACACAGATTGTTTTGATAGTATAAGTAGTGTAGTTTACTTTTATAGATAGAAATGTAATCCCAAAACACCTTTTAACTACATGTATAGCATTTTAAACAAAGATGCCAATGAACAGGTGGAAATTTACATGTGGCAAAGCATCACAAGTGACAGTCTTATAAAGCTGGCCATATTGTGTGGGTCCAGGACAAGAAAAAGTGTTTATAAGTAGTCTTTTGTGTTTATGAGTCCCAGAATCGTGGTTCATGTCCATGGTGAAAAAGTAAGCAGATGAGGCATATCCATAAGCAGTAGCTATGTGCAGGAAAGTAAATGTTAAAGCCAGAAAACAACACTTTTGTCTAAAAAAAATCTTTAAAAATGACTCGCAGCTCACAAAATGGAGAAAAAAACCCAGAGAAAGTCAAGATTGTATAAATTACACACATTAATTGAGGCTTAATGCTAAAAGTGTGTACAACTGTCATCATGACTACTTTATAAAACTTGATTGTTTAACATTTGTTTGTTGTGCCATAATTTCTTATGTTTTAAAGTTAAATAAGAAAAAGCGTTCATAAGTAGCTGTGTC
This sequence comes from Notoglanidium maculatum, assembly GCA_030068355.1. Taxonomy (NCBI): domain Eukaryota; kingdom Metazoa; phylum Chordata; class Actinopteri; order Siluriformes; family Auchenoglanididae; genus Notoglanidium; species Notoglanidium maculatum. The sequence goes on from JAQQZX010000039.1 coordinate 27,653,470, forward strand.
CAGACTTATAACTGGGTGTGAAAACATTTGAATAGGACTAATAATAGAATATATTTATTTGCTCATATCAGGTTTGTGGGATAAAGGAGGACCTGAATGGACTTGGACGTAAGATTGAGGAGTTCAGGGTTGTGTGCAGGCAGCTGCAGTCTCAACTAAAGAAACTTCCAGACTGTTCGGAAACTCCATTTGAAGCTGAGGCAGATGCTCTGATGGACTCCTGGCTGGATGTAAGAGCGTTTTAACACAAGTCTGTCATCCTTTATTATTCTCTCGCTCTCCACAGGTAGTTTAATATTAAAATATAGACATGTAAAGTCTTCGCAGTCCTGAAGTTTCCTTTGCGAATTTTCCTTAATGTTTATTGTGTACCATGCCTTCAAAAAAGGTGTCAGAGAAGACAGACGGGTATGTCGACAGCCTGCGCATGGGTCTGGAGGTGTGGGAGAAGCAGCTGATGCTTGGTGGAGAGTTGGAGGCTTGGGCTGCAGCTAAACTCAGTCTTTTTGCTGAGTCTCACCCGTTCAGCAGCGAGAAAGAGGTCTTCAAAACAAAGGTTTGGAAATCTGCTTCCTGTTGTGTGACGAGAGACATTGTTAGCAATAACGTATTGCTGATATGTTTGTATCGTTATTTTGCATTTCACCTGCGTTAGGATGAGATCCAGACGCATGAACAGAGCATCGAACAGTTTCGCAGGAAGTCGCTGGAGATCCAGGAGCTTCTGCAGAGTAAAGAGTCTCCACTGGAGCTGCAGGTTATTCCTCTTTCCAAAGTCTTCCTAATTTTATTTTATTCTCTAGGTCCTGCGGTGTCTTTCCTTCCCACCTAAATTCTGTTTCTCATACATGTCTTCAGGTCATGGAGACTGCTCTGAAGAAGAAGATGGAGCAGGTAAAGGAGCTTTTTGACAGCTCCACTGAAGTCTTCCGAGAGCTGCTGAGTGTCCGAGCGCACCTCATTCAGAGGATTGATACATGTCAAACAGCCATCCAGAGAATACACTCCTCAGTGAGAATGCTCTGTGCTGACAACAAAGATTTGCTGCAGCAACTTCTACAGGTATTACAACAAATAATGGAAAACGCCTCCAGTTAGATGTTTAGTGTCAGATCTATGCATCCTACGTTTGAACTCCATTAACCTTACAATCCTCAGCCAAGCAGTAAACACAGAGTTAAACTGTAGCCGTGTTATTCTCTTTTTCAAGAATCATTTTAGTGGGATTGAACCAGCTACCAAGAAGCCCTGACCATAATGACCATAGATTGTTACTCTCTGCAACCCTCTGTAGGAACTTTCTGATCAGTTGCTGGATCAGGAGGAAGAGGCTGACTCTCTGGTGAAGGAAGTCGAGCTCATGACCAGTGTGACTGCACCCCAGGCCCTAGAGGAACTGTGCAATAAACGCAAGCGCCTCAAAGATAACATCGCACTGACTCGGGAGCACATTGGTCAAAAGAAAGAACAGGGAGAGAAAAGCATTCTTGTCCAGTCAATTAAAGGTGCACATTATTATGTTTATTTTGAGTGCTGGGAATTTTCTTTTATTTATCCCCTTATCACGACTGTACTTTTCTTTCAGATGAGTGCCAGATGTTTGAGGACTGGCTACAGGACACACAGCTTGCTGTAAATGAGTGTTTTGAGAACCCAGAGACGAGGGAGGATGTGGAGGCATCCATGCGGAGACTACAAGTAAGCAAACCAGTGATTTGTCTTACAGCTGGAACTATTGTTAGAGCTGCTGTTATGGAAAATTAATCAACACTGTCTGACCGGTCAGATTTGAAAATTCAGCAGCGTTGTGATGTATTTAAAATAGTTCCGTGTGTGTTATGTGTAGGATTTCCTGACTTCCGAAGAAGGTGAGCAGCGACTTGTGCAGGTGAAGAAGGCTTTGGAGAAGAAAGGTCATGAGGAAGTCCCTGCAGAAACCCAGGCTGACCTTTGCGCCTGGCAGCAGGAACAGGAGGGAGAGCTGACCACACTCCGAGCTCACTGCCTGGGACGTCACAAACAGCTGGAGGACATCCTAATCAAACTCAACAGGTCAGGTTTTTGCTACTTCTGTCTGTTGTTCAATGATTCTATAAAATGAAATTGCTTACAATACATTTTTTCAAATAGCTTGCAAGCAGAACATGACCATTTCAAAGAGTGGTTGCATCAGAGAGAGAAGCTACCAGAGCAAAGGGAAAACCTGAGACAAGTCCATGAGGATTTTCTTAAGGAAAGGTAGCACAGTTTACACAGAATTTATTTTTCATAGACACTCATTTTTATTTATACAAATTAAGTTGTCTATAGTCATCTTTGGGTATGCACTGATACTGATATTGGATAACCATGCTCATTTACTTGTAAACAAAATGCTCAGATACCAGATCCTACTATGTGACATAAGTCAAGTAAGCATTGTTGTGTAGGAACGCTTGACACAAAAATGACAGCAATCTAATCTGGATGTATTTCACGATTAATGATGACGATCAGTTTAAAGCAGACTCAAACTGTGCCATCTGAAAATAACAGGGGGCGGGACTACAACATCTTAAAAAATTAAATCATCATGCCTAAGCGCATTAAGGCACCTTTCTGAATACCTGTGCGTTCAGAAAAATAACATAAAAACAGCTAAATAATATGTTCTGTGATGTTCCTAATTGATAGAAAACCAGCAATACCGTTTCTAAATCACCTTACATCATATTTCTTTACTGTCTAGCGGACGCGTTGAGGTGTTCAGTGACTTGCTAGCTTCTGTAAGATTGAAAGGATTAAGAGGAGACCCCTTGCTAAAAGGCAGCGAGTCCCTGGTGGACCAGTACCACAGTCTTGGAATTCGTTTGGAGAATCAATATCAAATCTATAAATCCTTGGAAAAGGAGGTAGAACTATTCCATATGAAAGAGGAAAACACCAGGACATGGGTGAGAAACTTGAAACAGAGTCTAGAATCATTGGACAAAGACAGAGGCAGTTCAACAGAGGAAAAGCTTTCGAAGATTCAGGTATAAACGCAGTTGTTTGATATCTAAGGTCCAGCATATACATGAAATCTCATGTAGAACATGTCGATAATTTAATGTTGTGTTGATAGGCTTTTTTAGATCTACGTGTCGAAGGGGACTCCAAGATGGCAACTTTGAAGATGGATGGCGAGAGCGTGTGTGCTCATGAAGAGTTGGAGGAAAGCGCACGGCAGGAAATTAACCGGGCCCTGAGAAATATAGACGACGAATGGAGAAGAGTTCTGGATTCGGCGCAGCAGCTTAAAGCTCAGGCTGAGCTACAGCAAACTCTCTTGAAGGATGTTGAAGCTCTCCAAGGTGAGGAGAGGAATACCCGTTTATGGGTGGATGAACAAATGCGAAAGCTGGACTTCCTGGACAAAGAGACTCCAATACAGGAAAGACACAACAAGCTCCAGGTAGGCTCAAATCCTCAGGTCATAATTTTAATAAGGATTTTAGAGATATCTGAATGTACAAAATATCTGTTCTTTATTGTATTTAGGAGGTCCTGAGCCTGAAACATGAAGGCGACTCAAAATTGATAACTCTACGAAAAAAGGGAGAGAGCATATGTGCTCATAAAGAGATGAAGAGACACAGCTTTAAACAAAGCCAGAGAGAGTTGGAGGGGGACTGGGCAAGAGTTCTGCAATCTGCACGGGAGCTGATGAACCAGACTGAGTGTGAAGATTCTCTCTCCAAGGAACTAAACAGCTTCCAAGACCAGCTGGAAAGCACACAAGCTTGGATTAGAAAGCTAAATGTGACCCTGCAGCCCATGGATAAAGCCTCTCCAGCTGAGGAGATAATTAGCCAAGCTCAAGTACAGAAAGAATTTAATATTTCTATACTATATTTTGCAGCTTTGACTTTTGTATGTTTACGTGCTTAAAAAAATAATATCCATAATCTGTATAAGAAACAGACGTGTACAGAAATGTAAAATCTATAAACCGATAAATATTTGAAATGTCTTTTGAATTTTCCAAAACGCAGACAGTTTTGGTCCATGGTCCAGAGGGTGACTCCAAACTTGCTCTTCTTAAGCATACAGCCGAGTGTGTGTTTACTCGTGAAGGGCTTAAAGAAGACACTAGGCAGTCCATCCAGCAAACTCAGAGAGCCTTAGAGCAAGAGTGGAGAGAAGTGCTTGATTTTGCTGAAATCCTGAGGAACAAGGCAGAAATTCAGGTTGCTCTTGATAAGGAGCTTCAGGATTTTAATTCCCAAGAAGAAATCTTTCAAACTTGGATCGTGGAGCTGCAGGAACGATTTGAATCACTGGATGAAGACACTCCTGTACAGGAGATACTTGATATATCACAGGTAATGTACAGTTGATGTTAGAGGAAGTAGAATGAGGTGCAAAATGAATAGTGTTATTTTATGTATTTTTTTTTTTACCGTCAGACCATCCTGAACTTGCAGCCAGAGGCAGACTTGAAGTTGGCTGCTCTGAAAGGTAAAGGAGAGTATTTGTGCGCAAAGCTGGATGAAAGCAGGAAGGAATCAATCCAGCAGACACTTGGGGATGTTCAGGAGAAACTGAGAATGTTGATGGAAATTGCCCAAGAGCACAGAAATCAAGCCGAGCTCCAAGATTCTCTCTCCAAGGAGCTTCAAACTTTCCAGTCGGAGGAAAATAAGATGAAATCCTGGGTTGGAGAGTTGAAGCAAGACTTGGTTTCACTGGGCAAAAGCACTCATGGCACTCAAGAACAAATAGAAGAAAGGCTCAAAAAAGCTCAAGTGAGTATGCACTGAATATATATTTAAAAAACTGCTCAGAGGCAAAACAATAAATAATGAACAGATTTATCACCCGTGTCTCAATAGTTTTATTTAATTAATTTGATATTGATTAATATTAAAAGACCAATATCTCTCAGGGTGTTCTGAGCCTTCGACCTGAAGGAAACTGCAAGATGTCCTCCCTAAAGAGAACAGCAGAGAGTCTGTGTGGCCGGGAAGATCTCAGTGAACCCATGAGACACACTCTTGTGCAGAGCTTGAAGAGCTTAGAAGAAGAATGGAGAGGAGTCCTCCAGAATGCTCAAGAGCTACACAGGTCTGTAAGCCAAAACACACATTAATAATATTATTAAATATGCAGATGACTCCATGACTGAGATGCCATTTAATTTACTTGAACCTTATTTTTCTTTCTTCATTTTTTAACATCAAATCTGAAAAAAAACGTGTTTAAGCATTTAAAATGCCCACTTTAGCTAACTATGATTGCATTTTGCTTTTAAATGAGTATCTCAATTGAATATTTAGCACATAACTAGCAAATAAACAAAATGTGGTTAATTGTGGTTAGCATATATGCTAATGTCATGTAATTTTCTTCTTTCCATGATCTTCAGGAAAGTTATATGATTATTGAACATGTGACATGTGGAATATGCCACATCTTTTGTAGGGGTGCATGTGTTGAGGTAACAAGGTTGAGTGAATGTTAGGGGATGTTAAAATGAACTTTTTTTTTTTAATCTCTAATTTATAACTTGTGGAAAATGTCTCTGTTCGACATATTAACAATGTTATTGACGTATTTTATTATTATATTTCAAGGTAACTTAGTTGGCCTTGGATAGACAAAATTTTCTAAGTGCTGTATATTGCATTAAGGTTTTAAAATATTCACATTAAACATTCATAGCTCTTCACCTTTGTTTTTTATTGTAAAGATTAGTACCTCACAAATGGCATCTAAATCATAGAATAATTGATTGATTAAAACTGATATAGTGAAACACTCTTTGCACAGCTAAAACTTTAACAGTGATGTTATTATTGACAAAAAGCCCTTTTCTTGTCTTCAGTCTCTTGAGGAGAGTGGTGGAGCGTCTGGTTTCATGCGAGTGCCAAAGACAGCAGACCCAGTCTCGTGTGGAACAGCTGAAGCAGCAGACAGCAGCGCTGCCTCGCCACTTTCACTGGCCTGGATTAGGGGACCGCAGGCATGCAGTGGAGCGGGCTATGGCTCTTCTGGACAAGGCGAGGTCTCTGAGCCCTACCCTATCTGCTCTCAGAGCCCTGGGTCGGGAGATGAGCCAGCTCACACGGGACCCGAGCTGGACGGATCCGTCTTGGGCAGTCATGGAGGAGTGCGTCCCAGGGTTAATCAAAGACTTAATGGTAAGATTCGTAAAGCGTTCAGATTGCTGTTTCTGTATCACTGAAAACTATTTATTATTTGGGTTTTTTGTATGTACAGGAATTGTGTGAGAGCCTAGAGGAAGGCATTCGCATAGAAAGAAACTGCGTTCAGCTGGTGGAACAGCACAGTGCCGCAAAGGACTGGCTGAGAGAGCAAATCAAAGGTTTTGGAGCCCTGCCCAGTGATCGCCATGGGTTACAAGGATCTGTTAACACTTTAAAGGTTTGTATAAGATGGAAATGTTATGTAGGAATCCGTCAACGTGAAAATAGATCAGCATGTCGTTGAGCATGTCCTGCAGAGTGGATTTTTCTTCCATTTAATTATGCACTTTGCCATACTAAACTGCTGTTTTTTTTCCGTCATGATTCTGTGTCTTCAGGCTCTCCTTCAGACAGTGGAGAGGGAGGAGAGAGAGATGAGAGAGCTAGACTCTGCTAAAGACGCCCTGATCAACTTGTGCACTCCAGGGGGTCGTGATGCACTGACTTTAGAAACCAGCCACCTCCATGACCTTTGTGTTGCCTCTGAGAGGGAAATAAAGGAGAGGCTTGTTGCGTGTGAGACTAGACTGGCTGATATCGAATTGAAGATTGCTGAAAGAGCAAAGAGTCTTAGAGCACAGGCTGAGTCCATTCTGAATGATCTTAGAGCACAAGAATGTGTAGGATTTGTAGAAGCAAACAAGAATATAAGCCAACTGCAGAAAAACTGGAATATCCTGAAGGTACTGAACATAGCACGTATCGATATTAAAATAATCGTTTTATCCAACAGTCTCACTTTCATTGCTTTTTCTTAGACGTGTGAGAAAGAGCTCATAGCAGTAGAAGGCAAGGTTCGTGATCTGGGCCAGGCAATTGTCATGGTTCCCCCTGATGAGGATCTTCCTTCTGATGTAATTTCTCTCGTAGACACCGTGACCCAACGGTACTGCAGGTATCAGAATTCATTTTCTAGTCATCTTATCACAACATTTCCTAAAAGTAGTGAAGAAGCATGTGTAATTTATCTTGCTTCACTTTTAGATTGCAGTCCAAGCTGTTGGAAAGACAGAACGACTGTGCTGATAGCGCAGTGCGTTGTATGAGAGATTCACTGCAGGCTCTGCGTTTCTGGACCCAGTCATTGCACAAACAACCTCTTTCGGACTCTGCTTACACAATTCAGGTTTGTATCCGCGGAGTGTCTGCTATACTGCACTACTTCAGAGCTATGACGTACCATACTTAAAAAGGTATTTCATATCATTTTTCCTCAGGCGATGGTAGAGGAAGGTACAGTACTGCAGAAGAACCTGCAGGAGGCAGTGTCACATAAGCAGCTGCTCAGGGACTGTCTGGGTCAAGAGCTCACCGACAAGCTGGAGAGAGACGGATCAAATGCATTGAATGATGCAGATTTGCTCATTAATCAGCTTCAGCAGAGGCTACAGGTGATAATTTGTATTCAGTTTGATTAAATTTCAGGTATTTCTTACTGTCAGTTAGGTATACACAATGCGTTAGCAATGCAGTTAAAATGTGTTATATAGCATGCAAAATACCTAGTAATACCTGGCATACACATGTATAAATGCTCAATTGTAGTTCTAGTTATAAACACTATAACAGCATCGCTAGTATAGCTTCTGCAACTTGGGCTATAATTCATTATAACGTCTTTCATAGCAACAATACATTATAATGCTAGTCATACTCATGTTTAAATGCCCAGTTATACTTACATGTGTAACACTTTATAAAAGCACACATTATATTATCTGTTCAAATCCTGTTACCTAGACTAGTACAGCTTCTAGTACAGCATCTGCACTCAACAAGAAATCTGAGCTATCTTTGTACAGACTGCCTAAAGCTAAAGAAAAGAAAAGCAAATGGAGGTAGTTGTTTCATGATCAACTGACTGTAGCCTTCACAAATGTTTATAAATGGTTATTAAGAAAAGGCCTATTTGTTATTAACTTTTCATTATTAATAACTATAATATTTTAGTTAATAGGCTATTATTTTACTTCATCCTTTACAGATGTTTGTAAATAATTATTGTAAATTATTATACAATTTAGAAAATGAAACAAAAGTAATTTTTTTAAGAAAAAGAATAGTAAACATTAATGTTGCATTTTTGGTAACATTTTCTTTACATTTTCTTTTTTATATATATATAGATATATATATATCTATATATATAGATATATATATAGATATATATATATATATCTATATATATATATATATAATCATGGCAAAATCAAATTGTTGACCCAATATCATGAATCGAATCGTAAACTTGGTGAATCGTTACTACTTATGGACAATTATACAGGCTTTTGTTTTATGTGTGTATTGAAAAATAAATGCATAATGGATACAGAATTCATAGGAAGTGTTTTCAGTCTTTTCTACTAGTTTATAATAGTAATTTTGTTAGTATCACTGTAAATATGTATAATTCACTAATTTTACTATTTGTGACTCAGGATCTTGAAGAGGAAAGTATGAAAAATAAAGCTCTTTCATTGACACTGGAAACACAACCCAGTCATTTTGTCCCAGAGGTAAAACTGATCTGTTTTTTTAAATTAAAGTTATAATTTTACAAGTACATATTAATGCATTTTTGGTTTCTATTCATTAACGTGTCTAGCTTTTGCTTCTGTAACTTCTTCATATTTAATTATCAGGATAAGGGTCATTATTTAGACTTTTAGTCTATGTTTTAAGGTTTATTTTTTTCATGGCATGATGGCAGGTTTCATGTGAATGCCCCAGCACACTGGATGCGTCCACAAAGGTTGAGCTTGACTGGTCAAAGCCTCAAGATATTTCCACTGCCCCAGTGGCCAGTTCTAAAAGTTCAGTGGTTGAGCCTTTTGAAATGGTTCATCGAGATGTTGCCATGCCAGTTATTGAAGAAATGCCAGCAAAGACAGAACAGCCACTGGAAACATTAGTGCATGATGTTCTTGCTGATAATCAGTCAGATGGCATGCTGACTACAGCACCCGAACAAACATCTGGAGTCAGTGAGGTTTCCAAGACAGTTAATGAAGAACTGTTGCCAGAATCTCCTACTGAAGAACCACCGGAGGTGTCTGCAGTAGATGAGTATAGGGCTGAATTAAAAACGGATGATCAGCTAACCACAGCATCGGTTATAAAATCTAAACTTGAAGAACCCACTGATGTCGCTGGATCTGAAAGCCTGAGAACAGGGATTCAGTCTCTCCATGCTGATCTTCATGTTTTAGAATCCATCACTGAGAAAATAAAACCATCCAAAGTGTTAGAGCAAAGAGTACTTCCACTGGACACACCTGTCTTCACAATCATGGACAGAGAGATTCCTATAGAGCTCAGTGAGGAGATTTCAGAAGAGATGAACTTTCCCACAGCAGACTGGTCACTGACAGCACTACACTTTGACCAAAGTAAACTTAAAACTGATGTTTTGTCTACCACAGTTTTGACTGTGCAGTCTGATGTAGTACTAGAAGTTGATGAAATTGCCAGTGGTTCAGCAAAAAGTGAAGGAAAAATTGAGATGGAAATGAATGGAAGGGAAAATATACAATCTGCTTTGTGTGATGAGCTCCATGACGCTGAGATATCCATGGAAGGGAAACCCAAGGAATCAGTTGGAAGTCACAAGAGTATGATATATGCTCACAGTCTCAAACAAGAATCTGATGCAATTGAAGAAGCACATAGGAAGCGGTCATTTACTTCTGAAACCTGTGAACTTATGAGCGAGGATGGTAAAATGCCAAAAAAGAAAATAGCTGCGCTAATTCTTGATACAGACACAATATGTATTCATACTACTGAGGTCCCTGGCTCAACTGACCATAATGCAGGGAGAATTGATTCAACTTCAAATACTGGCTATAATACCACATTGTCTCAACAACTGGAACAGCTGGATACATCAGATGTAATGAGAAAAGAATTTGACAGTCATACCTCTCTGGATCAACAAGGATTGGGAAATGCTGGAAATGTTGTTGATTCCACTAAATCAAGTCAACCTCCAGAGGAAAACATTGATAGGACTTTACAAACTCTAGAACTTTCTGGACAAACAACTGAGACCCAAATCTTAACCAGGATCCGTGAACCAAATACCACATATGCTGAGAGAGAAGGAACCTGGACAACAAACAACGGTCCACAGGAGGTCCAGAGAGTGATGGAACCGCTTGAACACCTGACTGTGAATAATGGCCCTCGAGAGAACCAACGCAGATACGTCATTCTGGAAAGACGAGAGGAACTAGAGATACATCGTGAGCCAGCTGCCGAGACAAACATACCAGCACTGGATGCTGCTACAACGAAACGTGGTGTAGTAACAGACGTTTCTGAACTTGAAGTTGCAGAAAACATTGAACAAGAAGTTGGTGAAGAGTCAGTTGAGACTGAAGGCAGTGAGAGAGTAGCATTGAATGCTAAGAAAGAGTCTGAGACATTAGAGATCGTAGAGACATTACCAGTTCCACCAGCTGGAAGGAAATCAGAGAGATTATCCTTCAGTACTGAAGACAAGCTAGTGGAAGAAGTGGATAAGGTAATTGTCGAAGTTCAGAACACAGAAAGGACAACAGTGAGAGGTGAGACTAAACCAACCCCATCAACCAGACAAGCTAAGGAATGTGAAAGATTGTCAGCTAGTTCAGAGGTCCAGTTTGAAGAAACAAACCTTCCAGTCAACCAATACAAACAGGATGAAACCCAATTAGCACCTGCAGAGGTTCTTCCAACTCCACCAAACAGAAGACATAAGGACAATTTAGGAGATGAAAGGCTGTCACTGGATCTTGATTCTCAGCCAACCCTACCAGAAGGAAGACAAAAAGAGAATGCAGAGCAACAGCTTGAACTGGAGAAGATGAGTGTAACAGCTGTTGATGAGCCTCTTGTAAAACCAACTCCACCAGTGATGGACAAAGTAAGTCTGGTTGAAAGTGATGGCACCTCAGTGGTTTCCACAACCCAAAAAATGAAGACACCCACACCTCCAATGAAACCCACACCTCCAACAAGAAAGAGAGATAGCGGAAATGTGATTGAACCAGTGTCTGACAGCAGTGATTTGGAAAAAACAAGGACAAAAGAGATATCTCTTGAGGAGTCTCTTGAAAAACCAACTCCACCAGTGAGACGAAAAGCAAGCACAGATCAGAGTGCCTTCATCTCTCCACTGATCTCCAAACCCCAAGGAACAGAGGACATACTTCTGAAACCCACACCTCCAACAAGGAGGAAAGATAGCGGAAGTGTAACAGAGACCATATCTAAAGAATTGGCCAGTGAAATTTCTAAGGGCGCTGAATTGGAAGAGATAGTGACACAAGAAATAGCTGTTGAGCAACTTCTTATAAAACCAACCCCACCAGTAAGAAGAAAAGGAAGTCAAGTAAGTCAAATCCAAGAAATGGAGGAAGTACCAATGAAACCCACACCTCCAGCAAGAAGGAGAGAAAGTAGAAATTTCAGTGATGGGGCCTATGAAGAAATGGCCAGAAAAATTTCCAGTAGCATTGATTTGGAGACAGTGACACGAGAGAAAGCTCTTGAGGAGCCAATTATTAAACCGACACCACCAGTGAGACGAAAAGTGTCAAGTCAAAGTGAAAGTGACACTGTTTCACTGCTTTCCAGAATCCAAGAAGTGGGGGAGAATGTAGTGAAACCCACACTTCCAACAAGAAGGAGAGATAGCAGAAATGTGAATGACCTAGTAGCCATCAAATATTCCAGCAGCACTGATTTGGAGAAGACAGTGACACAGGAGAAAGCTCTTGAGGAGTCTCCCCTAAAACCAACTCCACCAGTGAGAAGAAAAACAAGTCAAGTTAAAAGTAATGTTACTTCAGTTGGGTCAAAAGCCCAAGAAATTGAGTCTACATTGTTGAAACCCACTCCACCTGGAAGAAGGAGAAATAGTGGAAATATGACTGACACAGCAGTCAGAAGAATTTCTGGCAGCTGTGATTTGGAGAATTCAACTTTAGTGACAGCAGAAAGAGCTTTTGAAGAGACTCTTGTAAAACCAACTCCACCAGTGAGACGAAAAGCAAGTCGATCTGAAATTGACATTTTCGTTGTTGATAAAGAAATGGAGGAGACTTCAGTGAAACCCATATCTCCAACAAGAAGGAGAGATATCAGAAATGTGAGTGACATAGTAGCCATCAAAAGTTCCAGCAGCACTGATTTGGAGAACACGGTGACACAAGAGTCTTTTGAGCAGCCTGGTATTACAACAACTCCACCAGTGAGACAAAAAACAAGCCCAACAGAAAGTGATCATTCCATGGTCTCTAAAGCCCAAGAAATGGAGGAGACTTTGGTGAAACCCACACCTCCGACACGAAGGAGAGATGGTAGAAATGTGAGTGACATGGTGGTTGGCAAAATGTCCAGCAGCAACGATTTGGAGAAAGTTCCAGAAGAACCACTTATTGAACCAACTCCACCAGTGAGTGGAAAACCAATTGAAATTGAAAGTGATGTTATTTCAGTGGTTTTCAAACCCCGAGAAAAAGATGAGACACTGGTGAAACTCACACCTCCAACAAGAAGGAGAGATAGCAAAAATGTGAGTGATTTGGAGAACTCGGTGACACAAGACAAAGCTGCCGAAGTAAAACCAGCTCTACCAGAGGAAACACTGGTGAAACCCACACCTCCGACATGCAGGAGAGATAGCAGAAATGTGGATGAAAAAATACTTAAACAAATACAGGGTGAATTATCCAAAAATACTGATTTGGACAAGGCCATGACACAAGAGAGAGCTGATATGGGGGTTCTTGTAAAAATGTCTCCTCCAGTGGGAAAAGAAGCAAGCCAAGCTGAAAGTGACATTTCCATCATTGATAAAACCCAAGAAATAGAGGAGACACTGGTAAGACCCACACCTCCAGCATGCAGGAGAGATAGCAGAAATGTGGATGAAATTGTACCTAAACAAATGGAGAGCGAAATTTCCAGCAGCTCTGATTTGGGTAAGACTGTGACAGAAGGGAGTGCTGATGTAGAGTATATTGTAAAGCCAACTCCTCCAGCGGAACAAGAAGCAAGCGAAGCCGAAAGCAACATTTCTTCAGTGGTTTCCAAACCCCTGGAGCCAGAAGAGACACTGTTGACACCCACACCTCCAGCAGGGAGAGGTAGCAAAATTAAGAGTAATATAGTTACCGAAATTTCTCAATCTGAGGTACAGGAGGGTCTGATTGAACCAACTCAGAGAGAAGATCATAATGAAGTAGACCAAGAAAGTATCAAAGTATCATCTGTTAGCAGAGAACCTGAAGAAGCTCTACCTAAACCAACCACACCAATAGACCAAAAGATGGATTCAACTACAACTGATCTTGATACAATTCCAATTAAAGCAGAAGAGCCACCGATTCAATCAGCCCCACCAACCGGAAACATAGAAAAAATAGCTGAGATCCACCCAGTGATTAAACAAGAAGATGAGCAGCCTGAGAAAGAGCTCTGCTCTGCTCTGGGCATGGAACCTACAGAAGGCTTGACTGAGATTGAAAGCATTACTTCGGTTGAGGTAACAGGAAATTGCATGTATGTGAAAGAGTTGGTTGGCATTAGAGTTTGGTCCTTGTTGCATGATGCATATTGTCTGCATGACGTTTACAAGAGAGTTAGTAGCATTAATATAACCTTTACCAAAGATACAAGAAGGATTTGTTTGTGATAAGAGACAGCTAAATCATATACCTGAATAGTGTTCCATGTGGACATAAATATGCTCTGGAATCTAGAATTTAATCACCATGTATTTGTTAATATATTTGCAGAATTGCAAAAAAGAAATTGAATAATTGAGCAGAAAATGTTATTTTTATTTATTTATTTATTTTTATTCATGTTTTCATTTTTTGGGGTTAAAGGTTACTACATACTGCCTTCATTGATAGTCAAACTTTTGTATATTTTATTTAAATAAAAGTCAAGTAACTATTTTTTTATGATCAGCATGCTAATGTAATTATATGTGATTTTTAATCTAATCAAAATTGATTCTTGTCTATAATGCATGCAATGTCTTTGGTCTGAAATAGGTTCAGCAGTGTCTGTATGAGGTTTTTTTTGTAGAATACCAGTGACCAAAGCCTAACCACCATTTTAAGACATCTTGAAGGGAAACCAAAGTCTTGTCCAGAAATTAGATTAAAATGCTATTTAATATTTCTTGATGGTCAAAACAAGCAGCCAAGGTCATGAATAGATGAAGATTGCTCAAGATGTTTGAGCAGATATGAGAAATGTTGGGAGACCTGGCCTAAGGAAACCCTCTCACAAAGTTCAGCCTTTTTAATCTATTAATTCTTGGTTTCCTTTAAAAGAAACACATTTCTCTAACTTTTGGGCAACTTTGGCATAGCTGGTCTAGAATTCCTTATTTTCCAACATTTGAATGTCTTGAATGATTTCTGATTAGTGACTAACTGAGCCTAAACATTGTTCTTGTTCCACTAGTTCACTAACCATTGCATGATTTTACCATATTGCATTGAATTATCTCATTGTATCTTTAAATTGCAGGCACAAGAACAAGATATAGACAAATCAGAAATCCCCAATCAGGATGCCTCAGTTACCAGAAGTATCGAGGCATCTGAGGCATTGGAAGACGAAGAAGAAGAACCGCTTGGTGCTACGATGAATAATATTTTCACTGAGATTGAAAAGCTGTCTAAGACAAGACCAAATAGCCTGCTAATTGAGGTATTCATCAGGGCTGCAATATTTTTGTAACTGGTGAATTGACACCACCATCCAAATAATATTAGATGCAGTCTGATCACTTTCAGATTTAGCCTCTTAACCTTGCCTCTGTGTTTTTGTGACCACAGAGCAGGCCTTATGAAGATCCCCTGGACATCCTCAACACCTCTGATGCTGACCTGGAGGCCCAGTTGAACCGGTTGGTGTTGTGCATACTGAGATGCCGCAACAGCCCTGCAGTGCTCAATCCTACAGATATGGCCAAACAAGTAGAAGAGGCAGAGGTGAGTTAGCAGGATAGTTTGCTGAAAACCTGTAATTAATTCACATACTAGTACCATGGTTAAATTTATTGTTTTATTGATCAGTTTTGCAGACAGAGTGCTCAGAAGCAAGTTTCCTCAATCTCAAAGCAAGAGCACTTTAATGGTGATGTTCGCGCTCTTGCTTTTGGCTCAGCCACCGACCCTGAGGCTATGCAGCGACAGAGTTGCCAGTGGACAGAGGCATTGTGGGATGCATCTGGCACTGTACACACCAAGGAAGCACAATTGCAGCTGGTGATTGACTATGACAGACAAATGCAAAAAGCCAAAGCTACTCTTGAGAAACTGGCGGGTGAACTAGAGTTCTTGAAAATGTAAGTATTCGAGATGTGTTATAGTTGATTTATATATAATATTATATACTCCCACCCACTAGCTAGCTCTAGCCAATCAAACGGCAGCTCCCAACCAGGTCATGTGAAGCTACCATATCTTTTCTTTTGATTCACATTTTGTTTGGAAAACAGATTTCCCTGGCTGCACTTAAAACAAATGCAATACAAGCTCTGGTGTGCCATTTATATTTTGAGACAATTTTTTAATATTCTGGTGACTTAAAATGATCTGAACCCTTTCGATCATTACTGTAAGACTAATTTGCAATTTGAAACTGTACGTCTTTTCGGTGACCTGGGAAAATGCTTCACGTTTTTTATTACATATAATTAAAACTACAACTTGATTCCTGTTCGGCTGTGGCCCTGGTTATCGGACCATGAGCTGAATTGATGACATCAATTTTACTGCGACATGTAACTAAACAAAAACTTGATCAAAGTTTGCCACTCACAGAAAAATCAGAAAATCACACTTAGTGGTGTTTTAGACAATTTTAATCAGACTGAACATTTTTACCACTGTGTTTGCTAAACTGGCTCCTGACGTGATCCTTGCCGTACGATAGCCGTACGAAACCTAGGTTGGGTTTTTTTCTTGCCAAAATTCACCATCAGTGACATAAAAATGGATTTTCACAGCCCGCAGACACAGACTTTGTATATACAGACACATACTATAGTGGTACATTATTTAATTTTGGCCCAAGCATTACTGAACTTTATAATTGTTCTCACTTTAATATCCGTACATCTGAAGGTGTCCGGTCGAAAGCAGTTTTGTTGAGGAGCAGAGACTGCGCTCCTTCCTGAGGACTATGGAACAGGAGAGGACAGTTCTTGGAGAGCTGATCCAGACACATTCCCAGCTATCCCCCCACCTCAGCCAGCCTGAGAGAGCAAAAGCACAGTCGCAACAGAGCATCTTGCAGTGCGAATGGAGGGAGCTAGAAAAATCTGCTGAGAAAACCTTGCATAATGTCAGCACATACACCAAAGAGAGTTTTGACCTTCTAGAGGATATCAGTAACTTGAAAGATGATGTGGAGAACTTTCATAAGATCTTGGGATCACCTTGGATTTCATCTCCTGACTTCGATAACAAGAGAGCGCAAGAAATGATTGAACTCAATGCTGAGCTCACAGTTGCCAAACAAAGATATTTTGACCTCCATCAAAGCTTTGAAGCTCTCTCCCTAGGATGTAATTTCAAGATCGAGGCATGTAACATACAGCAGGGCTTATGGACTGTCAAAGATCACATGGATCTTATTGGTGAGGAGTTGGATTTTTCAATCCCAGCCAGCAACAGCCCAACCATGGTGAAAATCGTCAAAGTGATAACAGAAGCCCTTGCTTGGGCCATGAAGACAGAGTATGACATTAAGAATATGCAAAGGAAGGTTTCTCTGCTTCCAGAAGAAGTCCATCGGCAAATCAAGGACTTGAAGAAGCTGCATTCAGAGATGACCTATAAGCAGATTCAGTTAACCACTCTGACCAAGGAGGTAGCTGAATTGATCCCAGATCTCGACAAACCCGACGTTCCCGTGGTCACGTCGTTTTTGGAACAATTGGCAAGTTTGTCAAAATCGATAGCAGAAAAACTAGCCACTGCTATGGAAGAAATACAGTTAAACCTTCAGACTCGGGAGAAGATTTCAGAGCAGATAGCTGATGTGGATTCCTGGATTCTGTGCCACCTCCATAAGGAGTCTCTTAGTCGAGAGGATTTCCAAAGCTTGAGTGCAGCAGATCTTGACCGAAGGTTACGGCAGAGTCAGGATACACTCTGTGAGGCAGAAAAACACTCTGGGATCGCAGAGGCTTTGCTAATGAAGAGTAAAGACATTACCTCTGAGCTCAGCATCTCCGAGAATGCATGGCTGTATGAAAAACTCACCAAGCTTCAGGGAGACATAAAGGGCATAATCAATTATGAGAAATCCTCCATCCTGGAGATAACAGATATATTACAGAACCAGGAAGCATCAGAAAAGAAAATGGCTTTGTTAGAACAGAAACTGAGACAGATAATGATAGACATGAAAGGACACACATTTCCCATCACTAAGGACTCTCTGTCTGCCATTGAGCCTTTCAAACGCATGCTTGTAGAGCATAAGTGTCAGATTGAACAAATAAACACTTCTGCAGAAGGCAAGAGGAGAGAGCTGCTATGTGTGATCTCTGAGCTCCATCTTAAAATGAAGGCTATTCATATTAAATCTCAAATCCACGAAAGGTTCCTCAGCCTCAAGCAGCGTGTTGAGGATCTTCGGGAAAATGTAGAGCTCTATGTCCCGAAGACGAAAGATGAAAGCATTGCCAAAGAGGAACGCTATAAGATCTGTCAGTCTCTTCTTACCCAGATTCCACTAATCAAACTTATGTACAAGGAAGCATCAGATGAACTTACAAACATGTCACCGGACCTTTACCCATCTCAGTTAAGTACAGAACAAGGGAGGCTCAAACAGAACCTTGACAGTCTTAACACTTGTGAGATGGCTATCCGAAATAACCTTCAGATTGTGGAATGGGACATTCTGAAAGAAATAAATTATCTCTCAGAGCAAAGAGTGGTACACGGTTTCCTCAGAGAGGTTAGTCAGGTGCTGCAGAAGACTTATGAGGTGGAGAATTACCAGGGAACTGTTGAAGACGAACTCAGAAAGTTTCTTAAACTTAAGAAGAACATTGAGGCTAGAATGCGGGTTTTGGAGGTTTTGGAAATTAAAAACCGACACCATCAGGGTTCTCGAAAGGCCAAAGACATTGCAGACTTGGCCAAAATTGTCTTAGACGAGTGTGACCAAAGATTGGTAAGTAAGAACTGTGTAGAATCCATGCTATATGATTTTGAAATATAAATTGTAAATTATTATGACATACTCTTCCTAGGTGGACCTGACCAATGCGAAGGAATCATTGAAAAACTATTCTAGAGGAGTCAGAAATGCCAATCAGTTCCTCCAGATGACAGAATCCATTCTCCTCCCATCTCTCTGCTCTCCAAGGAGCTGTTCTGAAAGGCTGAAGGATGTCCAACAGACCCTGTTAACGTTAGACAAGGAGTTTCAATCCCATCTCACTGAAATTCAGACTCTTGCTCCCTTCAGTTCCTTATTTTCAGCACAGACGGTAGAACAATTAGAAGCTGAGGTTCTAGGTTGCCTCTTGGTTCGAATGTCCACTCTTAAAGCCCAGACCCAACTGAGAGTAGAAGCTTTAGAGAGGTATGTAATAATTAACAGGTTTCTTAATTTTGTCCTGGATCAGTAGTTTATACCGTAATTGTTCTTTGTCCTGTAAGGTGTGTTAACAACCAGAGAAGCACCCGTGTACTCTATGAAGAGCTGTGCCGACGTCTCCGGGACTCAGAAACAGCCCTAGCGGAGTGCGCCTCTAAAAAAATCACATCTCAGATGGACTGCCATGACCAGCAAGAGAAACTTAAAGTAAGAGAAGTGTTTATGGCATGCAAACTTTAGGTAAGGTATTATTTTGGTGTTAAAAAGCAAAACGTTTTCTCCTCTTGGTTGTTCAGGCACTGGTTAAAGAGATCGACGCCCTGCCTGGCAAACTGGATGAGCTGAGAGAGTGGTGTCCGGTGCAGGGTTGCCGTGGCAACAGGGACGACGCTGTAAACGCTCTCTGGGGTCAGGCGGCCAGACTGCGGCAGTGTACCAGAGATCTGCTCGCGCTCTCGGAGCAGAGAGGAGAGGAATGGATACACATCGGAAAGAGCGTAAGTTACATCACATCTCAAACCCCCAATCCGAGCTGATGTGATTGGATTTCCTTTGATTTGATGCAAAGAAGTTGCAAGACAAGGTACAAAAGTAAACCCCTCCACTAAGCTTTAACCTTAACCTCTAGAACATTTTCCATATTGTTATTCTTATACACTACCAGTCAAAAGTATGGACACACCTACTCTTTTTCATAGGTTTGTCTTTATTTTTTTTTGCTTCCTACGTTGTAAAACATTACTGAATACATCAACACTATGAAGCAACACGTATGGCATATACTGAATTATGTGGTAAACAAAAAAGTGTAAAAAAATATATATGTTTCATATTTTAGATTTTTCAAAGTAGCCACCATTTACCGTGATGGTACAATCGGCATTATCTTAACCAGTTTCATGAAGTCGTCACCTGGAA